>CM041776.1:461944745-462474218 GCA_023374045.1 Limonium bicolor
AGATAATCTTAACACTATATTTATGGTCGGGGTATTTCAATCAGTGTTCAATATTTGGCCTCGACGCCAAGTCTATCCTCCCCCCCCCCACACACACCCGACGCTGTGCCTGTGCCTGTGCCCCGCCATCCTGCGCCCGTCACACCCCATGTGCGTCCTGCGTCAACGCCTATCATCTTGAGCGAGCGTCATGCGCCCATGCCAATCCATCACCACCTTGTGCCTGTGCCCTTATGCGCCCGTCATCACCTGCCGTCCATGACTTCATGTTGTGTGTGCGCCACTGATCACCGTCGTGTGCGCGCCTTGTGCAGGCGTTCTCTAGTATGTAGTTATAGGAGTAATACAACACAAAAAAAAACGAGTAACGTAGGTCATTGCCATGCGCCATCTGTATGTACATGGACAAGAATAAAGCTGTAGCATGCACTTATTAATGTTGTAGCACTTAGTATGCAATAATCATGATGATTATATATTAATCAAAATCAAATGGAAAAATCTGTAGCATACTACCACCAAATTGTCGGTAGTGCTCTAGCCTTAATGGAACAAAAAAAAACAAATCTATAGAAACCACATTTAATTAACGGTAGTTCATATACACATAATTAGCAAAACAACTGAAGCAATTAACGGTAAAGTGTAGGTATTGATTAACCAAACAATCTAAGCCTATCATCCCACCCATATGAATTACCGTCAATTAAGGCTACTTTCCCTAACATGTGGCCGGCTCCAAGCATATAGAGATGACTCATTAGAACAACTATATTAAGTAATGGTAATTTCTTATGTTAAAACAATAAGCTAATGACTCACCTTCCACCATGCTCACCTTTCCGCCGGTTTGGTATGTTGTCTCAATCCATTTGCAGACTATAACCTGCTAAAGAGTCAACAAGTACCACTCACCAATAAAACATGTCTTCATATAATATAACCAAATACTAAACTCCCTTATTAATCGGTCTTTTTTGGTTCTTTCTTCCCACCCTCTTCTTCCACCGTAGCCATACAGCCGACCTCCCCTTTGTCATTCCAGAACCGAGAGCATCACCATCTTCCATGGTTGCTACAGCAAGTTCTAGGTAAGCTCTCATGGCATAAATGAGCTCTTTTTCTTCCTCTTTTTCCTCTCTTCAAGGAGCTCACCCATCTCCATTTTTATCCAGCAAACAAAGCTAAAATGGTGCTTGAAGTGGTGAAGATTCATGCCTGAAAATAGAAGAAGAAAAGGAAGTTAGTTGTTATAACTTCTTAAGGTAATGAACAAGCACAAACTAGCCTAATCTTTCCTCTTCAATTTCCGGTAATACACCAGCTTCTCCTAAGCTTTTTATTCTGTTTTCTTCACGTAATAATCAGAGGAGAAGCAGCCTAGTTCATGCAGTAGCAAAACCCATGCAAGCACCCTTGCTGTACCAAGCTAAAGATCTTTCCCCCTCTATATTCTTGATTCCACCGGTAATATAAGCTGGTATTAGTGGCTTTAACACTTGATTTTGCCTACAAAAACAGACGTGAAAGATCCAAACAAAAACCACCTGTTGTACTATTTTCGGTAAGGAGAAGACAAGCCTTACTCCTCTTGTTCTAACTGTAATATATGCCGTTATAAGTAGTATTTTGACTACTTAGTTTTCCTTGGAAAACAGGCGTATATAGCCCTTGAAACCAGCTCCATAGCAAGGTAAACATCATGTGTTTTTCTAGCTTAAAATCCAACCTATAATAACCTTGCTTACATGGCTAATATGTGTCCTTGTTCTAGCATGAAATATTGCTGGAAAAATCCATGGGAACTCCATGCACAACCGTAAGGAAAACAGTCCAAAAATAAATACTACCAAAGTGAGGATTATTACCATAATATATATATATTAAGCTTATGTCATTAGCACTTCAAAAATTAATTTAAGTGATGTACTAAATCAGGCCGTGAGCCTAAGGGGCTTTTTGGAGTGCTTGGAAGCATGGAAAAATCAAAGCTAGGTGAGAAATACTTACCTTATGCTATAATATGGTTTTTATGAAATTTTGTTACATATATGTAACGGCCGTGGGAATATATAAGGGTGGATGACTTGATTATGTGTTAAAATATTTATAACATTTTTGGTGAATTAGCTTGGTATATTATAAGTGTATAAATAATATTAGAATTTGTCTAAGTGATTAGATAATTTTATGAGTACATTGGTATATTAAAAACCTTTAAAAGTTAAGGTTATAATATTAAAAGCTTAGGAATTAAAATCTGGTGTCAAAAGGATAATTTGGTAATTTTAGAGTCCTTAAAATATTGGATTAAAAATACTTACGAATTTAAATAAAGAGTTTTGGTGTGTAAAATAATTACTAGTGTTTTAAATGACTAGTTTAATAAGTAATGTGGTAAAATATAATTTTTGGAAAGTTTGGGGTCATTATGGTGAAGGCCGAGAGTTATAGGCCCTCTTGGAATAATTATGATATAATATAAAGGTAGGAATTAACTTATGAATTTTAGTTAATTTAAACAAATGCTAAATTAACAATTTATAAAGTTTGGGGGCTATTTTATAATTTATAAAAGTTTATATAAAAAGTTGGAGTGTAATATGGGGCGAATCCATAATTAGAGTATATTTAAATTACACTTCCGAAATTTAGAGGAATGTAATATTAAAACTATAGTTTATAAGTTAATATGTAACTTATATAAAGTTTTGGGGTTAAATTGTAAATAAGGAAAGATATATTAAAACCGAAATCATATGTGGCCATATTGTAATTTACGAAGTTATTAGGTATAAAATATAAATACCGAAAGCTAATATGAATATTTAGTGAATTATAAAAGTTATATGGTTATTTGGTAATTTACAAAAGAAAATGTGTTCATTATGTGATTACCAAATTTATAAGGCTAGTTTTATAATTAAATAAAGAAAGGAATTAAAATTAGGTACTATGGTATATTATGGAATATAATATAAAGTTTATAAAATAATTGTGGTTATAATAAAAATAACCAAAGGATAAATATAAGAAAAAGTGGAAACAATTATAAGTATATTATTAAAGAATAGAAATATACTACAAGGTAGAAATTCATTATCACATGTAGAATTACATAAAATAATGAACTGTTAAACTACCTTGATCCACTGTAAAATAACAGGGGGAAATAAAGGACATACGGAGTTAGTGTACTACAAGTATTAGTTCTACAGTAACATTACTGTAATGTTTAGTGAATAATTGTATTATATTACCCGGTATTGTGTGTTTAATTGTTAAGAGCGATATCTGTGATTTATGTATATTATCTTGTATACTGTATTGCTCAACTCAACTGCGTTCTATTTTACGCGAACGTCTTATGACTGGAAGTATACATCTAAACTGGAACAAGACTTACTGACCTTAGGTATTATTGAACGTAACTGATGGTCAACTGTTATAGTCTTAACTTAGGATTGGATATTATATCCCTGACAAAAGGGCTAATTTATAAAGAGAGGAATCCAGACTGTTTCGACTTTCTGGTTGCGCATCGTGATCACTACGAGAGACTTCAATGGGGAGTCACTCAAGGAATCCATTGTCCACATTCGACGATGGCGGAGGGCACTACCGTTAGTGCACAGGTTCGACCGGATCGGTCATATCCAGGGCCATGAGGTCAGCTGGTAACAGTTCCATTGGAACCAGGGGACTATTGTCCATCATTATGTTATTAAGGGTTGTCTTAACATGACGCCTGAGGTGGAATTTAACTGGAAAGGTTAAGTGATTGGTTTAAAGGATAAGGGCCAGGTGGCCAACTAACAAGTACAGTTAATTAATACGCGTATCTTGTTGGTTATTATTTATGGATTATTGGTGTTTGATTATCTGGTTGTTGTGTACTATTATGTGATGTGATTTGCAGGTGAACTGTTATGTGTTGTTTAGCATTTACAGTTATTACTATTATTATTGTAAACCGGTATTTCATGTAAAGAACCTAATATCAAGATGGCTACTAAAACGACTTAAGGAATCTAGAAGACTTAGGGCTACATTTAGCATACCAGCATTTCGATTGCTGAGCCCTTCAATGGGCCAAACATTCCAGGTTATTGAAGAAGACTCAAGCCAGAGTGCGGGACACGGGGGTAACTGATGTGCTTTCAATAACACCTTTGGTTTATTTATGTATTGTATCTTGGAGGTTGTTGGTATTTGGTTTAGTTTCTCATTTATTGGATTTGGTTTGTAAATATAAGATGCTCAGTATCTTGTTCAGCACAGCGAGAGGAGTTGTGAAGTTGTGGAAGGAGTAAGGATGTTGTACTCACAAGGGTGGGTAACGGCGTGTAACACCAAGGATAGATAGTTTTATTTCCGCTGCGAATGTTATTTATTATGCTACGACTTGCGACGTTATTACAGGTTTAGGATTAGGGGTGTTACAAAAAGTGGTATCAGAGCGGAGTACCGCTCTGATGAAAAGATAGTGAGTCAAGAACATGAGCATAGGACATTTGGGGATACGAGAAACGTCTGTGAGGATTTGTGACTTAGATAGGCAACTTGTAGGAATATCTTATTGCTAGTAGTCAGCTTACTTACATGTTTGTGATTGTGAATATGAAAACGGTGTAGCAACCGAGTAGAAGTAAATAGTATACTGCCCTATAGATGTCAAGAGCGGGAAGACCACGTGGAAGCAGCAGTGGACGCGGTGGCGAGACAGCGGCAGATGTTCCAGAAGTACCAGGCCTAGCAGCAGCCGTGGCAGCCTTCGTGCAGCAGCTAGGAGCTCAACTAACGGGAGCCATACCCCACTCGTCGTAGCCCAGAGAAACCAACTGGTTGAAGAGTGTTGCAGACACGAGAGTACCGATGTATTCAGGGGAACCGGACCCCGCCGCACTGGAGAAATTCATAGTGGAGCACCAGAAGGCCTTCAAAGCTGTTCGAGTTCCAGAAGATCAGAAGGTCGACATAGCAGCGTACAACCTGAAGGACGCAGCTGACAGTTGGTGACGGTCTGTCGAGGGCCACCATAGGGCTACACCGGACTTTGGATGGACAGCGTTTGTAGAAGTGTTGTGGGAGAAGTACTACCCCGAACACCTGAAGCATAGGAAGCAGCAAGAATTCGAGACCTTAATCCAGGGGAGTCAAACAGTTGGCCAATACTACGCATGGTTCATCAGCTTGTTGGACTACATACTAGGAGTCAACTACTCCGACACTGAAGATTCTGAAGTTTAGGGGAGGTTTGCAATTTCGCATCTAGGGCGCTATGGGAGCAATACGTTTCGCTACCTTACAAGAATGTTATGACGCCGCATCGGCAACAGAATTAATGCTACAGTCCAGGGAAGAGGCGCGGGAAAGAAAAGGAAGAATACTGAAGGAGAAGATGGGGGAGCAACCTCTGGCGGTTACTACAAGAAGGGGAAGAAATTCTTTGATAAGAAGAAGGGGCGGAAGGATTTCCATGGTCAGAAGACGAAGGAGCAGGTCCCACGTCTGACCGGCCCAGCCATTGATGCACAGCCACTAAGATCACCACCACCTAGTGGCAATAAGCCAATCCAACACCACTACTACTTTAAACGTTGTGGAAATGATCCCCCAGGCGTAGACTGCGCAGGCAGGAAGGTGGAGTGTCGCTATTGCAAGAAAGGTCACAGGGAGTATGAATGTTTTTCCAACCCAGGGAGCCGAGTATACAAGGGATCTAGAGGTTCACAGAGAACACCAGCTATTGAGGCGGGCGGACCAAGAGGAGGCCAGGCGCCGCAGAACAACACCTACACTAGAGGACCGGGAGGACAGCCATCCTCATCCGGGAGTCAAAAGGGAAAGGAGATAGTTCCAGGAAGAAACCTAGTACACAGTGGGAACTTCAGGCGCTGAGGCTAGCGCTCAGCGCGAAACCGTAAGCCTAGAACTTAAACCATATGCATGATGCTTGAATGTGTGTTTATAATTATCAATCGATGAGACTTGTATGTGTTAGTAAGTATCAAAAATATAGAGAGGCCTAACTTAGGTAACCTCTCACTTAATAGGATACCTCGACATTTGTTTTCCCTTACTTATAAGACCGAGATCACCTGAGCCTATGAGCGAAGGTCGGGAATATCCAGAGGCAAAATGCCAAGTACTTCGACCCGACATGATCTTACTTAAGCAATATTTAACTCTAGATGAGCAAATAACTATTGTAAATTAATGTTGAACTTTGGGAATAGGCCTTGGAGGATTTTACACTCCGGATATGAGAAGGGGATCAAAACTTAAAATATATGAGGTGTATGGGATTCTTGCAGCCTGTTGGCTACCGGATTATACCGGCTTGTGTGCTATCTGTTGTTTGAAATAACGACCAAGATAATTGTTGTAAAGTTGTATTACTCTTGTGCAATGTTGTTTACCTCATGTGCGGGATGCTACTAACTATAACGTGTATGTCCCACACATCGATACTACATCACCAGTGGATTAAAAACCTGTGTTTTTTATACCGAGAACTTGTACTCAAGTTTCTCACTAACTTCACTTTATAACAAACATCGTTATCCTAAACGTGATAACTGACAATACACATTGTGTTCTTGTTTAACGTCCTTGTGTGACATCTAACAAATTCTATACTACGAGAAGCGAGGAGCCCAGCTATATCATTCTCCATAGGAGATGATGCTAAGTTTTTATACGGTGATCAGAAGAGGATGGATAAGGCGAACAAGATTATTTTAGAGTCAGGAGACACGTTGATATTTGGTGGAGAATCCAGATTAGTGTACCATGGGATTAAGAGTATTAAACCGAATACAAACCGAGATTAGCCTTGGGATACAGGTGTGAGATAGTACAGTAAGGAATAGTAAGTTAATTTTTGCTTGGTCCGCCGAAGGGCGTTATCAAACTATCCAAACTTACAGTAACTACAATTATGACCTGCCTAAATGACGAGCAAATGTCATGAAAAAGAATACATTAATTAATATGAAATACTTAAGACTACATGAATTGTCAAAAGGGTTTGCCGAAGACCTGCACGTGAAGAGCAAACACTGAATTTTATGGGATACCCAGGCACTGAGCTTACCACCCAGTGCGGGACTGGAAAATCTTACAATCCCTTCTTAACTTCGCGAGAAGATAGTGTGAAAACCTTGAAATATGACAATAGGGAAACAGAATCTCAAATATATAACTAAACATCCATCATGGATAAGCACGGGTTTTAAATACCTGAGCAAATACCAAGGGTCTCAGCTAGTATCAATATAGTGACAGTGCTGGACTCCTAATTAATAAAGGGAAGAGAACAAACTTTGAATCTATATTTTCTGAAGTCGGGAGAACTACCTAATTAGCAATACCAAATGCTACATATATACTTATAATTTGGAGGTTGTAAACCTAAAATGTTAAGTATTGATTCATTTCAGAGGGCTAAGTATCATTAAATATACCTACCCTATTTGAGGCTCACGTCCTACACTATCCTTATGGTTCTATACGAGCATATGTCTTCTATGACAGCTCAATTATGAATGCGAATAAAGAGCGCAAGAAATCAAATAAGGTTAACCCCCTATGTAATATAAATTTAATATAAACATGGTAACGAATAACTCTCCTTGACACTTACAATGAAGGTAGTATAAGTTATATTAAGAGTTTAAATTAATATATACACTAAAAGTGAGTGGAAGTTAAATTTAAAAGTAGAAAACATACCCTTGCTTGTAACAATTGCTTTACACGTAAACCTTCCTAACGTTATATACTAATCCCTGAGATTCTAAATCCTCTATTTGATACACCTAATCGACCTATTTTGGAACCCATTGAATTTGTGGATTAACCATGTTTTCTAGGAGATAGAACAAACAATAAGCTTTGATTGTCCTGTTACCAAACCGTAGGATTCAAACTGGAAACCCTTAGTTTGAGATGGTACTAATATTAAGAGATACATAACCTAGGCTGAACATATGGTTCACCTGACTCATGGAGTTAAAGTGGAATAAGAAAAAGCTAAGCTTTAAGGTGGAGGAAATAAATACTTTATGGAACTGTAATTGTTGATCGAGGTATGAAAACTTTTCCTTGGAGTCTAACTGTGACTGTCTTTGTTCCATGTAATGATAACCAAAAGGTAGGCAATAATCAAGCCCTGTTGAGTTAAATACTAAATGAGCCTTTTAAAGAGAAGAGGGTATTCTAAGGTATCCAAGTCCATAACTGAATTTATTACTTGTATGATGGATTTAAGAGTTAAAATGATTAATGAATATATTATTAGACAATATGTGCCTAGATGTTTTAATAAGAATTTACCTTTTATGCCAAGAAAAAACTGGCTTTCCCGGCTTGATGATGTGATCAAAGGAATATGGTTCGGGGGATTAGGGAATACATTAGATTCGAGTATAGGTTATAACAGATATTGGATTAGTTGTATAGTGGTCAAGAGAAAATGTAGTACTCACCACGTCACAAAGTTTGATAAGAGAAAATTTGGAAAATGACAATTATGTGATTGTTTGATATTTGACGTGGGAGGTCGAACTTGATCCTGGTCAGATCAAGGGTAAACCAAACACGAAATGGAGTGGAAGGATAGTTCAACATTGACGCTGACCCCGTCAGGGTTGGATGATTCCTGAGACTCCCTACAAGTGGTCACAAATATCTCTGTGATAAGTAAATATTTATTCTTAATTTTAATATAAAATTTGATTAATGAAGTATATGAGTTGTAGAAAGTGTAAGTTAGGAATTAAACTGTCCAGGTTATCCTGAAGAGATTAAATAGCTAAAACGACTCTGCGTTATGTCGTAAAAAATAGTCAACTGTGAAGGAATAATAACTGTTATTATACATGAGCCATGTTAATAAGTTAAAAATAAGATTAAGACATTTACCTATAATAAGAGCATTTTCAAGCTACCTTCTAAGTTATGGCCATATTGCCATCTGGAGGGAAAAATCGACTTTCATGTCTTTCTTTATGAATTCAAACCCAATATATTAAATGGGAACCTACCTATAAGCATGGTAGAATACAAAGAGTAGAACATTATACTAATACTCACATGAGTTGATTCACAACCGCAAGAACATGTTCAATTGAGAGGAAACTACACTTTGTTAGAAACCTTAGCGGGAACCCTACTGTGGTATACCTGATGAACAGACGATAGTAATCGTGTATGTACTACCGACAATTGGTGAATCAATAATATCAAGAAAACTTTCTATATTATACATAAGATGCACGGCTCGACCATAGCTCATACTTTACATTGAAAATGAAAACCGAATATGGTGACAGTAAACTCAAATATCAGAATCACAAGATGATGACCTAAAGATCAAAGATAGGGATTCCAGATATGTTTCCAGATTTTGGCAGCAAGTTAGGAGGCAATGGGTACGAAGCTGAAGCTAAGTACAGCCTTTCACCCACAGACAGATGGTCAGAGTGAACGAACAATTCAAACATTAGAGGATATGCTTAAAGCTTGTGCCTTAGACTCCCAGGAAAGCTGGATTGATCGACTACATTTGATTTAGTTTGCGTACAACAACAGCTATCATGCATCCATTCAGATGCCACCATTCCAGGCATTGTACGGCAGGCCAGGCAGGACACCACTATGTTGGGATGAGGCCAGTGAAATATCATCTTAGGGCCAGAGTACTAGACCAGATCAAAGAGGATATTATGCAAATACGTAAAAACATGAAGATAGCCCAGGACAGACAGAAGTCATATGCGGATGTTTGTAGGAGAGACCTTGAGTTCGTAGTAGGTGATCGAGTCCTCCTTAGAGTTTCACCTATGAAGGGAGTTTTAGATTTGGGCAGACGGGCAAGCTTAGCCCGAAGTATGTAGGACCGTATCTTATCGGAGTGAGTGGGCCCATTAGCCTACAGATTAGAATGACCTGTTGAGCTTGGGAGAGTGCACAATGTGTTTCACATTTCTGCTAAAGCAGTATGTGCCTCACCCATCACATATCTTAGAGCCCGAGACACTCGAGCTAGATCCTACACTTAAATATGAGGAGACCCCAGTTCGCATTTTAGACTCCAAGACTAGGGAGACCAGGAACAAGACCACTAGAATGGTCAAGGTTCTGTGGTCAAACCACGACATTGAGGAGGCTACATGGGAGTTAGAAGACTCCATGCGAGACAAGTATCCAGCATTTTTCTCTTAGTTTGTGTATACTTGTGGGGGTACGTGGGCCTAACCCTTTTTAAGGGGGGTAGAGCACCACATGCGACTTGCATATCTGCAGTCATACTAGTTTTGGTGTTGGGTTGTTTGTGTTTGATTGTTGCGCTTGTGTGCAATTGGTTGAATGGTTATGGACGTTTCTATGTAACACTTGGTTATTGATATGTCCTATGCGACACTTGGATGGTTATTGTTATGTCCTATGTGACACTTGGATGGTTATTCTTATGTCCTATGTGACACTTGGATGGTTATTTGTGTTCTGTGTAACACTGAATGGTTATTGGTATGTCCTACGTGACACTTGGTTGAATGGTTATTGATGGTTCTATGTAACACCTGGGTGGTTATTGTTGTGTTCTATGTAACACTTGGATGTTATAGAAGAACTTATTTACTCTACAGTATATTCATTCCTATAGCATCACACAAAGATCACACAAGAGATTTACTGCCAAGGGTTACGCCTCTGCACTCTGTAGGACTGAGTGTTTTGGTATTGCACTTGTGCAGTGATGACCTAGTGGGATAGCTGGAAGTTGGGACACTTATTTACTTTACAACATCTATCAAGTTACTTATGCTATGAATACATTGTTTCCATGAGCAAGGTCATGTGTATGTACGAATTGCATACCTCAGATTACTGATGGAATGTATAGGGGTCAATATAGTATTGACACCCAGGAATGATAAGTATACAGGGAATAAATATGAGGAACTTGATTCCATAGGATGAATAAGTAGAAGTTCTGACTTCGGGGCGAAGTCCTTTTAAGGGGGGTAGATTGAAATACCCCAAATCTAATTAATACCTTAAAAGTGTTAAATATTGAAGAATTGATCTTGGAATAAATCATTTAGTTACGCATGCTAATTTATGCATGCAAACGTTACGTAAATTAATATTATTACGCGTGCGCATGCAAACTCACGCATGCAAACGTCACGTAAAAATAGTTTTTACCGTAAACGCTAACGAGCGTAATTTTACAAACGTCGTAACATACTCGTACAAAACGCTCATGTACGTTTTATTAACAAGGATTAAACTCCTTACATAACGGGCTCGATAAAGAGAGCGACAACAAGGAAAGATCAATACGAACGTTTATACAATTCATAAAAGGACAACGTTCGCTCCACGTACGCATATAACGCTTACGTACGAACAATAACGGCATTAAACCCCTTACGAAACAAGCTCAACTAGGAGAGCGTCATCTAGAAAAAAAAATATACGAGCGTTTATACGACTCGGTAACAATAACGTTCACTGTAAAAACGCGAAAAATACTAACGAGCAACGTAAATATTTTACGATTGCCTAAGCATCTATAAATGGTAAAATAAATTGATATACACACTTAAACAATGTAACAACTTATGTTACATAATTTTAATACTTGATATATCATAAATACATAAGAAATGTTATATCATTACATATAACACAAAGTATACAAGTTAAAAATCGGTACCGTATAAACCGGTTTTATACTAATTTTTTGGACTTGTTTTTATACACTTTTACTTAGTAAAATAATTAACTACCTAATATACTTACTTAATACATAAGTACATTATTAGTACAAGATTATTTCTACCTAACTATCTTATACAACTGGTAAAACCAGTACACATTCGAACAAGGACGGTATGTATATACCAATCAAAAACCGGTAAAGCGCTTGTACTGAAGAAAAAAAAATTGTAGCAGCCATAATACCTGTAATGATGATGCATGGATGTAGTTATAGGAGTAATACAACAACAAAAAACGAGTAACGTAGGTCATTGCCATGCCCATCTTGTATGTACATGGACAAGAATAAAGCTGTAGCATGCACTTATTAATGTTGTAGCACTTAGTATGCAATAATCATGATGATTATATATTAATCAAATCAAGTGGAAAAATCTGTAGCATACTACTACCACAAATTGTCGTTAGTGCTCTAGCCTTTAATGGAACAAAAAAAAACAAATCTGTAGAAACCACATTTAATTAACGGTAGTTCATATACACATAATTAACAAAAAAAACTGAAGCAATTAACGGTAAAGTGTAGGTATTGATTAACCAAACAATCTAAAGCCTATCATCCCCCCATGTGACATTACTGTCAATTAAGGCTACTTTCCCTAACATGTGGCCGACTCCAAGCATATAGAGATGACTCATTAGAACAACTATATTAAAGTAATGGTAATTACTTATGTTAAAAACAATAAGCTAATGACTCACCTTCCACCATGCTCACCTTTCCGCCGGTTTGGTATGTTGTCCCAATCCATTTGCAGACTAATTACCTGCTAAAGAGTCAACAAGTACCACTCACCAATAAACATGTCTTCATATAATAAACCAAATACTAAACTCCCTTATTAATCGGTCTTTTTTTAGTTCTTTTCTTCCATCACCCTCTTCTTCCACCGTAGCCATACAGCCGACCGAACACCCCTTTTGTCATTCCAGAACCGAGAGCATCACCATCTTCCATGGCTACTACAACACGTTCTAGGTAAGCTCTCATGCTAATGAGCTCTTTTTCTTCCTCTCTTTTTCCTCTCTTCAAGGAGCTCAACCCATCTCCATTTTTATCCAGCAAACAAAGCTAAAATGGTGCTTGAAGTGGTGGAGATTCACGCCTGAAATAAGAAGAATGAAGTTAGTTGTTATAACTTCTTAAGGTAATGAACAGCACAAACAGCCTAATCCTTCCTCTTCAATTTCCGGTAATACACCCAGCTTCTCCTAAGCTTTTTATCTTTTTTCTTCACGTAATAATCAGGAGAAGTAGCCTAGTTCATGCAGTAGCAAAACCCATGCAAGCACCCTGCGGCACCAAGCTTGCGGTAAGATCTTTCCCCCTCTATACTCTTGATCCACCGGTAATATAAGCTGGTATTAGTAGTGGCTTTAACACCTTGATTTTGCCTACAAAAACAGACGTGAAAGATCCAAACAAAAACCACCTTGTGTACCATTTTCGGTAAGGAGAAAACAAGCCTTACTCCTCTTGTTCTAACCGTTATATGTGTTGTTATAAGTAGTATTTGACTACTTAGTTTGCCTTGGAAAACAGCGTATATAGCCCTTGAAACCAGCTCCATAGCAGGTAAACATCATGTGTTTTTCTAGCTTAAATCCAACCTATAATAAACCTTGCTTATGGCTAATATTGTCCTTGTTCTACTGCATGAAATATTGCTGAAAATCCATGGGAACTCCATGCACAACCGTAAGGAAAAAGTCCAAAACTAATACTACCAAAGTGAGTATTATACCTTAATGATATATATTAAGCTTATGTCATTAGCACTTCAAAATTAATTTAAGTGTTGTACTAAATCAGGCCGTGAGCCTAAGGGGCTTTTTGGAGTGCTTGGAAGCTTGGAAAAATCAAAGCTAGTGAGAAATACTTACCTTATGCTATAATATGGTTTTTATGAAATTTTGTTACAAATGTAACAGCCGTGGGAATATAAAGGTGGATGACTTGATTATGTGTTAAATATTTAATAACATTTTGGTGAATTAGCTTGGTATATTATAAGTGTATAAATAATTTTAGATTTGCCTAAGTGATTTAGATAATTTATGAGTACATTGGTATGTTAAAAACCTTGAAAAGTTAAGGTTATAATATAAAAGCTTAGGAATTAAAATTTGGTGTCAAAAGGATATTGGTAATTTTAGAGTCCTTGAAATATTGGATTAAATACTTACGAATTTAAATAAGAGTTTTGGTGAGTAAAAATAATTCTAGTGTTTAAATGACTAGTTTAATAAGTTATGTGGTAAAATATAATTTTTGGAAAGTATGGGTAATTATGGTGAAGGCCGAGAGTTATAGTCCCTTTTGGAGTAATTATGATATATAAAGGTAGGAATTAACTTATGAATTTTAGTTAATTTAAACAAGTGCTAATTAACAATTTATAAAGGTTGGGGACTATTTTGTAATTTATAAAAGTTTATATAAAAAGTTGGAGTGTAATATGGGGCGAATCCATAATTAGAGTATTTTAAATTACACTTCCGAAATTTAGAGGAATGTAATATTAAAACTATAGTTTATAAGTTAATATGTAACTTATAAAGTTTAGGGGTTAAATTGTAAATAAAGGAAAGATATTAAAACCGAAATCATATGTGGCCATATTGTAATTTATGGAAGTTATTAGGTATAAAATATAAATACCGAAAGCTAATATGAATATTTAGTGAATTATAAAAGTTATATGGTTATTTGGTAATTACAAAAGATAATGTTTCATTATGTGATTACCAAATTTATAAGGTTCGTTTTATAATTAAATAAAGAAAGGAATTAAAATTAGGTACTATGGTATATTATGGAATATAATATAAAGTTTATAATATAATTGTGGTTATAATAAAAATAACCAAGGATAATATAAAGAAAACGTGGAAACAATTATAAGTTTATGATTAAAGAAATAGAAATATACTACAAGGTAAAATTCATTATCACATGTAGAATTACATAAAATAATGAACTGTAAACTACCTTGATCCACTGTAAAATAACAGGGGAAAATAAAGGACATACGGAGTTAGTGTACTACAAGTATTAGTTCTACAGTAACATTACTGTAAGGTTTAGTTGAATAATTGTATTAATATTACCTGGTATTGCATGTATATATAACAACGTACGGGAAAGAATTACTAGAGCGTGAAATGTCATCTAGCAAGTTACACGGTGAACGGTATGTTAATTGTGTGGTCTGAATGTCCTAAGGATTTTTCATGAGGTCCAGACATTGTGTGTTTAATTGTTAAGAGCGATATCTGTGATTTATGTATATTATCTTGTATACTGTATTGCTCAACTCAACTGCGTTCTATTTTACGCGAACGTCTATGACTGGAAGTTTATACATCTAACTGGAACAAGACTAACTGACCTTAGTATTATTGAACATAACTGAGGTCAACTGTTATAGTCTTAACTTAAGGATTGGATATTATATCACTGACAAAAGGGCTAATTTATAAAGAGGAATCCAGACTGTTTTCGACTTTCTGGTTGCGCATCGTGATCACTACGAGAGACTTCAATGGGGAGTCACTCAAGAATCCATTGTCCACATTCGACGATGGCGGAGGGCACTAACCGTTGGTGCACAGGTTCGACCAGATCGGTCATTATCCAGGGCCATGAGGTCAGCTGGTAACGGTTCCATTGGAACCCAGGGGACTATTGTCCATCATTAAGTTATTAAGGGTTGTCTTAACTGACGCCTGAGGTGGAATTTAACTGGAAAAGGTTAAGTGATTGGTTTAAAGGATAGGGCCAGGTGGCCAACTAACAAGTACAGTTAATTAATACGCGTATATTGTTTGGTTATTATTATGGATTATTGGTGTTTGATTATCTGGTTTGTTGTGTACTATTATGTGATGTGATTTGCAGGTGAACTGTTATGTGTTTGTTTAGCATTTACAGTTATTACTCTATTATTGTAACCGGTATTTCAAGTAAAGAAACCTATATCAAGATGGCTAAAACGACTTAAGGAATCTAGAAGACTTAGGGCTACATTTAGATACCAGCATTTCGATTGCTGAGCCTCAATGGGCCAAACATTCCAGGTTATTGAAGAAGACTCAAGCCGGAGTGCGGGACCGGTGTACCACCCCATCTCCAAATACAATGATCGTCGCCCTAATCCATCTCGTACATTAACAACACAGCGGAAAAGTTCTACTAAATTGGTGTTACCGCTGTTAGTCACCCACGTGACTAACTAGGCCTATTCTCTACAAGTCATGGTCTGACCAACCGGATAATTACTCGAGCATCTATACATTAAAAACCATACCACAACTTATAACCGAGTATCTTATACCCTAATACATCATACTAACATCTCATCAATATACTAAACGAGTGTACATGCACAACTCGTGTAACAAATATAAAGCAACCCGAAGTACTCTACCCGCTCCTACTCTCAGGTTGAGTATTCGTCTGGTACCTACCTGCAAATTTTAAAATCACAGGCCCCAAGGGGCTCACACATGGCTGGTACAGAAAACGTGCAGCCCACAAGCTAGCAAGGTTACACACGACTACTTTGGTCGTACATGCAGTTGATTATTCATACAAATAATAATAAAAGTATGATAACAAACAACACATTATGTGAAACATTCACAGCTCAAATAATTCGAACGTCGTAATGGACGCCCATTAATGAGTAAGTTATATTCCTAATTCCTGAGGCCTGAGATTGTTTAGTTCTCGTTTTGACCATACTTAGCCAATGAGTTATTAGCTCCATTGGGTGAATAAACATTAATTCTTAGTTATGAGGGGGTGTAGGCTTGACCCTCCCGCGCCTCCTGAATTTGCCTCCCACCTCGAACTGTTCACTCGAGCTGGTCGGGTCTGTTTGTCGACCCTAGCGACAATCGTAGACGAGCCATAAGCGGAAGACAAATCTGATATAGATGCCGACCCCTAACCTAAAATGCATGACCGAGTCAGTCCCGGATTCCTCTCCTCCCCAAGTTCCAGTTAGCTGAAGTCTCTTTGACAATTGGTTAGTTAAACCTCTCTCGGTATTACCAACTAACAATAGGGAATATTTGTAACCTTATACAATTGTTATTAACATAGTTAATGAACAAGCTCTGAATCAAGTCGTGTTAGTGTGCAATGGACACACAATAACAATACAGTAAATCGGTTCAGCTTAATCCTGTTTGATCATATCACAATAACACATAGCACACAAACCGAGGTAGACCTCATTAGCAAACAAGCTACAAGAATCCCATACCGTACACCGGAGATTGGCTAGCTCTTAGCACCACATTCGCCTATCCGCCGAACGCCTCTGACTATCTAGATCTGTAACCAGAACTAGTATTAGTATCCTGTGTCTTAGAACTAATTTGTTTCTCTTTCAACTTAAACCTCTTCCTTGGTTAACCCTGGTATAATAGTATACGTTAAACGGGTTCGTTCATTTAGGAGCGTTTTCAAGCTCAATTCTAATCTTAACATACTAACGTCGTTAGCAGTTATTTAGTTGCTCATTAGCAACTTTAGACTTATACGGACCTTGTATTAGGTTTTCGTATTTTTCACTATTCATCCATATTCACTATTCATTTATCGATCTCTCGTATTCACTATTCATTTATAACGGCCTTGTATTTTACTATTCACCGTATTTCACTATTCATGTATATGTATTTTTACTATTCACATATACGTCTCGTATTTGACTATTCATATATATAGTTACTATTCATGTATACGTATTTACTATTCATGTATACGTATTTACTATTCATGTATACATATACTATTCACATATATGAGTACTATTCATGTACACAAAAAAGTTCGTATACGTCTGTATGATACTTCACGTATTTATTTCTTTTCCAATAACTTGTATTTTCAATTCAAAATACTTTAAGTATTGATTTCTCCTTTACTATTAAATTACGGGTATACCCCTCGTATACCTTAATTTATACACGGGTCTCGTTTAACCCGTCTTAACTCTGTTTCTTTTACACTTGTTTCTAATTCTTTAATTAATTTCCTTAACCTTCTAAACATAAAATGTGTTATTTAACATTACTTACCCAGTTTTCTCTTAATCTCTATTTACTCATAAGAGTTCTAAACTTTTATTTTTAATTCTAATTCCTTCCAAAGTCAGTCTTAATTAATTTCTTTTATACTTTGGTCAGTTACCAAAATATACCCAGTTTGACCAGTCTTTTATGGTCAAACCCCCTAACTTTCCATATTTACAATATTACCCCTAAAGTAATTTAACTTAACTTTTTATTCCTTTATCCGTTTAATATCTAATCTTTTGCTAAAATTTATTCTAGCTCCTCTAACATTTTATAAACTGACATTGACTAAGTTTGACCATGTTTGACCATGTTTGACCAAGGAAATTACCATTTTACCCTTGTGGTCTTTTCTTTCCTAACTCATTTATTAACCAATTTAACTCTAATTAATTTCTAATTTTCGTAACTAATTTTCCTACAGATTTTTGAACATCAAAAATCATTTAAGCATCGCTAAGTCACCGGATTATTAAATATGTTATAGTATATATAATACCATCTTTTATTAACCTTAAATATACCAAAACCTTAAATTCCTTATAACACTTATAAACTCTTTATAAATTGTAAATTTAATTCTACAATTATTTTCTCATCACTTAAACTCTCAAAAATACATATTAACTCATATTTATTTTCGGCCTTGATATTATGTAACCAAAACTTCTCAAATTTTACATATTACTCTTAATTATACTAATTCCTTTAATTTAACTAAGTTAGATAATTTTTCTAACTCATTAATAACCCCTTAATTTTCGGCCATATGAAATTCATAGTATATGAATTTTCTTGTATATTATGATAGCTTATATTGTAGCTTTATCATAAGGAGTATAAATCTAATTTTAGATTTACCAAATATTAACATTTAATGTGTCAAAAATTAGATCTAACACACTTATAATTTCGGTAATAATAAACAAGATGAACAATATGTTAGATAATATATAGATCAACAATTAGAACCTTGAAATAGGTAGTTGTAGGATTTACCTTGTATATTAACCTTTAGCTTAATATTAAGCTTGATTTCCTTAGAAATTTTGACAGCAATTTGCTAGAGAAATTGGCTCCAAAATCATATAATAAGATGAAGAATAAGAAGGGTTAGTAACCCTAGGCACTCGGCCTTGATGAAAATCAAAGAAGGAAGAGTTTCCAAGAAGGCAATGTTTTACCTCGTGAATCAAAGGCACTTCTTCGTGGTTTTTCTGAGAATCTGGGGGCTCATGAGCTATGGTTGTAAATTTCTTTGAAGATGATTCCAACGAGCTATCAAGCTTGTGATTTGGACTTAAGATGAGAAAGTTATGATTTCTACAAGATAAGGTGTTCTATAAGCTCCTAAATGGCAACAACGGAGGAAAACCAAGGTAAGAGAAGGGAGGGAGCTTCTAATTGTTGAAGAACCACGTTTGGGACAGGAGCAATGAAAGGAATGATAGCAATCGTTGAATGGGATGAAAAAGAATGAGAAAAGTAAAGAAAATGTAAAGTAATGTTTAATATATAAAGTAACAAATAAGTCTCCACATTAGGCAAGCTTTTAGGATGATTGATTATGCAAGCTGGTCTTCTCATTATTGTGGCTGCCGATTGGGTTGGTCAAGGATGGTCAATTTTTTTACCATTGACCATTCTTGGTCAACGTTTGACTAAATGGACACTATTTCAGGTTACTATTCACATTAAATATTATATTTGTAAACTTTTTGGTAAAATCTTAAAATTAAATTCCTATGATATTAGGTAGTATACATGTATTTTAACATGTATACAAGGCCAACTAGCCACTCAAAACCAATTTCGAAGACACTTCACAAAAATATGTTTTAAGGAGTTTTCAGGCTCCTTTTTGTGTCTTAACTCTTTTTAGAGTTTGGTTTGCTTTGCAAATAATTTTATAATTTTATTTAATACATTCACATATAATCAAGCCTTTAAAACCATCCAAGACTCATTCATAAGACAATATATCCAAAATATGCTTTAAGGGGTTTTTATGGCATATTTTTGTCTTGAGTTGTTTCTGAGCTTGGTTTCTTTGGTAATGGTTTCATAATGTTCTTAGCTTGATTATAAGACTTATGAATTCACTTTGGATCCTATTGAGGTCATGAAATCTCTATGGTTTTCTTAAAACATTTTCCCTTAAAGCACATTTTTGTGCTCTAAGCTGCATTTCGGTTAAAACGCTAATTCCGCTTAATGCGTATTACTAATCTTAAAGGTATTTCACATTTGAAATCTCTTGGGAACTTACTGGTAGTTCCCTAATTTATTTGTGCTCTTTAAAACACCTTTTTCTATAATTGTTCCTAAAGCATGTTTTGGTGTAAATTGTTGTTTAACACTTCTTCTAATGTTTCTAAGGCACGTTCTAGCCTTAGTATATCCTAATTAGATAGTTCATTAATATATTAAGGTTTGGGGTATTTCACACGGGGGTAGCTGATGTGCTTTCAATGAACACCTTTGGTTTATTTATGTATTGTATTTTGGAGGTTGTTGTAGTTGGTTTAGTTGCTCATTTAGTTGGATTTGGTTTGTAATATTAAGAGTGCTCAGTATCTTGTTCATCATAGCGTGAGGAGTTGAAGTTGTTGGAAGGAGTAAGGATGCCTTGTTACTCACAAGGGTGAGTAACGGCGTGTAACACCAAGGATAGATAGTTTTATTTTCCGCTGCGAATGTTATTTATTATGCTACGACTTGCGACGTTATTACAGGTTTAGGATTAGGGGTGTTACACATGTTCGAACACATGCTGAAATGTAAATCCAGAACTCCTCTTTGCATCGTGTCCAGACTTACATGTCCGGATGGATGTCTGAACACTACATAACTGACGCCAAATACACCCGTCCGCAGCACCCGTCCGGACTTACCAGTCCGAATGGAAGTTCAAACACAGCAAAGCCCAGAATTTCAATGTCGAACTAGAGGTGAACTAGAGTGCCAAAATCACAATAGCAAAGCATATACTTACATACCATAATATGTAAAACAAAACACAATTCCACGGGGTTTTAACGTATCAAACACGCATATCAGAAACCAACCAAAATCACCATAAATTAAAGAGTCTATTAAACATATACCAAAAATGAACGAAACTAGAAATCCCAGTGGGTGAACACACACAACTAAATCCATCCACCACCTACCTCACATCCGAAGTAATGCAATCTCTGCGGGCTCTGCGAAACGCCCTCCTCGAATCTCTATTCGAAATCACGAAGATTCGCATAAATTGAAGGAGGACCAGCACCAAAAGGGTGAAGAACCGGAACGAAGAAAGCCAATCAACTCGGAATTCTCATCCTAGAGATCTCACTGACTCAGCTAAGAAAACAAATCGGAGCACTCGAACACTTGGATTGTAGAGAGAATGAAGATGAGGGAGGAAGAATGAGCAAAGGGAGGGAGTTGAGGGAAGAGCTGGACAATAGTTATTTCATGAATAGCAGAACGGGGAGGAGAATGACGCTAAATGAAAATGAGAAGCAATATAACTAATAAAAGAAATATCTCCTTAAAAGTAATTATACAAAATGAAAGACGACTATAACCCTCCTTGCTCAGCATGATTACAAAAGACCAAAATAATTTCATAAACGAACTAACATAAGATCAATATTTTAGGAAACTTCCTTTGTGAATTAGGAATGAAAGAAAAAAAATGGGGCATAACATTATGAGTTTGAAAGACTTTGTAGCCATACAAGTAGAGTTGTATAGAGTATAAAACTATTTTAGAAAATAAAATTTAATTGATTATTACTTACCAATGTTCATCCTAAGAAAGATAAATTTTTTACGATGATCACACACATAGGACAGAGAGCAGTGTCTTGATCGATCTTCACCGCCGCCGCCACCTCGCTGCCTTCGCTCACCGCCAGTGAAATACCCCGAAATTTAAAATAGTGATTAATTAGGCTAATGATAACTTTAAAGGCTTAATTACACCTAAATAAACATGAGGGAACAAATCCAAAGAAAACGGATCCTTAAAATGGATTAAAAACACAAACAAACCTTAAAGCGCATTTTTCAAGGAAACCGGGAAAACACGACTTTAAGCGGGTTAAATAGACCTGTAATAATTTTGGTCAATCAAATAGTCATTATTGAACATTAATGAAGGTCTGGAACAAATAAAATTAATTAAACGAGAAAATTCTGGAAAACGGGTTCCGGTAGTGAACAGTGTAAACACGAGAAGTTATGAGGTGCAAAATGTAATAAAGCTAAACTAATATTCCCCATTTGAAAATAAAAATCAGAGATTTTGTGTGTGTGAGAGTGTGGCCGGTTTCCTCCCCCCCCTCTAACTCTCTTAATTCTCCCTAATGCACTAAAAAATAAGAAAACTAAAAGCTAGAAAAGTAAAAAGGAAGGAGAAGACTCTCTCTCCTCCATCCCTCACTCTCTCACCGTACTCCCTCCTTCCTTCTTTGGAATTTTCTCCTCCCTCTCGGCCAGCTATGGAGATTTAAAGCCTCTCACTCAGCTCCTCCACTCCTCCCCATTTTTGGAAGCTCAAACCTTGTCCAAATCTTACAAAAACTGCACAATTGGAATCCTCCCTCCTTGGGCAACATTTCTAACTTTTCAAAATCAGAAAAGCTCATACTTCATCTCCATGGGTGTAGCTCCTCTTGAAGCTTGAAGACCACCATTGGAAGCACCTTTATCTCCTTACTATATTGAGGTAAAAAGGAACTCAAAGTTCCTCCTTTCTAGCCCTCTCCTTCATCTTGGAAAATTTCTAGATTTTTGAACCCCCTTGTGTTCCTTATTATAGCCGGTTTTTAGCCCCCTTCAAGAAGTGTTGGACCTTGCTGTTTTAATGTTCAAAAACTCCACCTAGGAGTTCCAAGGTAAAACTCTTTAGAGCTTTAAACCTCCTTGTAGTTAGAGCTGAATTTAGAAGCTTAGAAATTTCTTAATGCTCATTAGAGCTCTTGGAATGGCTGTAGCATTAGAGTGTGAACTCCTCAATAACCGGTTTGTGCATCAAGTGCAAGAAAGAAAGAAAGAAGGAAGAAAAGGAAGGAAGGAAGGAAAGAAAACTAGAAATACAAGGTAAATGCTCCTACCTTGAGCTAGTTTTGTATACCTTATTGTAACAGATTTTAAATGCTTAAAATGAGTAATGTATATGGTTGTGAGTAGTAGTTGTGTTGTGGTATAATGAGGAAGATAACTAAATTGTTTTGGGGCTTTTAGATGATGATTAAAAGCTTGGGAAAAACCTTGGGAAATAAGAGTATATGTGCAGGAAAATATTGAGTAAAAGGTTGAACTATTGTGTCCTGATAATGTATATATGAACAGGGTTGTTGAACTAGTTGTGGGAACTGAATTGAATGAGCTAGAAAATGTGGTGAGAATGCTTAGAAATGTAGGGAACCTCTGTCAAAATTTGTCTAGAAACTAAAGGACTTAAGTGTATTAGAAAGAGATAACAACCTAGGATATAACTAGGTGGGTCTTGATGTTAAAATGAGTAGCTAACCATGTTAGAAACTAGATTGGGAGAGATAGGCATGGAGTAGCATGTGAGATGAGAATAATGTTAAGAACACTAGTAAATGCAAGATCCATTGAGTGGAGAAGAGAAGGAAACAAAAATCTATTGCATAAGTTTCTAGAAAACAAGAGTGGAAAAAATTGTGTAAGGAGATTAAGGATTTAGTGATGAGTTTAAGGAATGAACTAAGGTAGTTTAGAGGGTCTAATTAGTGCTACAATAGGTTTGAATACATGTAGGAAGATTTGAGAAGAAATAGGTAGAAGAATGGAGTTGAAACAAATTCAATAGGGCAATTCTGACCTCGACCGACCCAGAGGGTTGAGTCGAACGTGGGTCGGTCGGACTAAAACTACTGAAGCGTATGCCCCTCTGACTTCGACCGACCCAAGAGGGTTGAGTCGGTCGTGGGTTGGTCGGGCATAATTTTCTTTCAAACGGTAAACTCACTGACTTCGACCGACCCAGAAGGGTGAGTCAGTCGTTGGTCGGTCGAGATAGGAATTCCAGACCCGATACTTAATGACTTTGACCAACCCAGAGGGTTTTGGGTCGGTCGGTCAAAGGCGTGGGTCGGTCGGGTCCAAACAAAAAATATATATATAACATATATGTATATATATATGTATGTATGTATACATGTACATACATAGGTGGCATTAGTATTAGAGTAAGGATAACAAGAAGATATGCACATGAGTAAGAAAACAAACTCAAGGAATGAAATGATTTTTATGACTAAGTATGAGTAGTAAGAACTAGCATGGGCAATTTGGAATATTAACGAAGGAACGGTATAGGTTAACGATAGATAATTAACCGTACAATTCCGTATATGTTATAGGACTTGAATAGTTGAACCTCAAAGGAGAATCGGAGTCCGAGTAAGACGGTGAACGGTATTATTTTCCCATGCCCCGTATGCTACCATGGTTACCTTATTTGTGTGTTTATGTGATAACCTAAATAAGATAAATGCACAAATTAGGTTTTATTGCACTTCCTTGTGCTTGTATTACATTGTTCTTGTTGTATTGTCTTGAACTCTTAGTTTGTAAAATTCATGAAATGTATGAATGAGAATGAAGTGTATGTGTGGCCTTGATGTGTAGTGTACTAACCCATGGTATGGAAGAAGGACTTCTAACTAATTCCTAACTAACTAACATTTCTAACATTGAGAAATTGGTAAATTGGAATGAGTAGAAGTCCGATATAGCTTCGGCCACGCGTGAGGATGAGGACACAAGAGGTTGGATCCGATTCTTGGCCTTAATCTTTTCCATAGTCCAAACCCCTTAAATGGGTAGCAACCTGGATTAGTGAGCCACCCTAAAGCCCGGTGGTGGGATATCGTAGTCCCTGCCCGGAGGTCATACTGACTTGACTTGAGTAAGTAAGTAAGAAAAGTAATCGTATGAGTAAAGATCATGACTGGTGCAAGTCAAGGATCTCGAGTAGAAGAGTAAAGTACACCCGATTAACCCGGGTGAGTAAAGAAGCTAACAAGTATTGTGTATGCATTTGGAGAAGTGTATCTCCGTATTTCGGTAAGTATGAACGGTTAACTTGTATTGTCTTCCTTGTATGTATTGAATGGAATGTATGTATGTTCTATGATGTGAATGTATCGTTTCTTATAAAAGCATGTATGCATGTATGTAATAATGAACTCCATGTATGCGACCAAGTAGTCGGCGTACCCCCATTAGCACGCGGGATATGCGAATTTCATATGCAGCTTTTGTTGAGGCCCTTTGGGCACTGTTTTTATTTCTATAGGTACCCATGAGAATTGAAGGTCGAGTTGGGACCATGATGATTCTTTGA
Organism: Limonium bicolor; assembly: GCA_023374045.1. NCBI lineage: Eukaryota > Viridiplantae > Streptophyta > Magnoliopsida > Caryophyllales > Plumbaginaceae > Limonium > Limonium bicolor. The sequence continues at coordinate 461,970,007 of CM041776.1, forward strand.
TGGGTCTCCAGGGAACCAAGGGCCTCCAGCCGTTTGGATTGCGAATACTGCCTCATCAGGGAAAGACTCATTGATGGGTCTTTTGTCTTCTGGTCCCTCCATCCTTGACAAGTGATCAGCCACGACATTCTGTATACCTTTCTTATCTCTTATTTCTATGTTGAATTCTTGCAAGAGAAGTATCCATCTTATCAACCTGGGTTTAGCATCTGCTTTGGCAAATATACTTGAGGGCAGAATTCAGTATGAATAATAATCTTACTACCCAATAAATATGGACTTATCTAAAGCAAAGACGACTGCCAGCAATTCTTTTTCCGTGGTGGCGTAATTTTTCTGAGCGTCGTTTAAAGTACGACTAGCATAATAAATGACTCTCAGAACTTTATCCAATTTTTGCACAAAACAGTACCCACTGCATAATCACTGGCATCACACATGATTTCAAAAGGTTGGGACCAGTCGGGTGATACAACGATAGGAGCAGAAACAAGTTTTTCTTTTAACAAATTAAAAGTTGCTAGACATTCATCAGAAAATTGAAATTTAGCATCTTTTGTCAGTAAAGTACAGAGAGGTTTAGAGATCTTGGAAAAGTTTTTAATGAATCTTCTATAGAAACCAGCATGTCCAAGAAAACTTCGGATATCTCTTACAGTAGTAGGAGGTGGGAGTTTTTCTATTACCTCAATTTTAGCGATCCACCTCAATACCTTTTGAAGACGCGTTATGTCCTAGCACAATCCCTTCTCGAACCATGAAGTGACATTTCTCCCAGTTCAGGACTAGATTTGTGTCTTCACACCTGGCCAAAATAAGATCAAGATTCTCCAGGCAAGTTTGAAATGTTGATCCAAAGACAGAGAAGTCATTCATAAAGACCTCTATACATTTTTCAATGTAGTCAGAAAGAATAGCCATCATACACCGTTGAAAAGTAGCTGGGGCATTACATAATCTGAACGGCATTCGTTTATAAGCATATGTTCCATAAAGACAGGTAAAAGTAGTTTTATCCTGATCTTCTAGAGCAATTGGGATCTAGAAATATCCTGAATAGCCATCTAGAAAACAATAGTAATCCTGACCTGCTAACCTTTCCAGCATTTGGTCAATAAAGGGCAAGGGAAAGTGATCCTTGCGTGTGGAAGTATTCAATTTCCTGTAGTCAATACAAACTCTCCAACCAGTAGTAGTGCGTTGAGGAATCAACTCACCTTTTCGTTAGGAACCACAGTTATTCCTCTCTTTTTTGGTACCACCAGTACTGGGCTCACCCACTTGCTATCTGAAATGGGATAAATAATTCCAGCGTCAAGTAGTTTTATTACCTCCTTTTTGACCACCTCTTTTAGAACGGGGTAGAGATGCCTCTGTGGTTGTGTCAATGTCCTGAATATCTTCCATATAAATTCGATGAGAGCACAAATATGGGCTTAGTCCTTTGATATCTGCTATCGACCAACCAATAGCGTTCGTATGATTGCGTAGCACCCCTAGAAGTTGTCTCTCCTGCACATCTGTCAATTTAGATGATATAATAACTGCTAAATCAGATGGCTCTTTTAGAAAAGTGTATTTTAAATGAGGGGGTAGAGGTTTCATTTCTACTGTAGGTGCTTTCTCAATGAAAGGATTTGGTCTGTCTGTATTCCTTTCCACTGGTTCAAATTTTGTTGGTAGGTGCGGAAATATGGTTGTCTCCTGTTCAACTCTTCAGCCATGAGAGCAATATCAGGATTTTCATCATCAGTTTCACAAGATGCCATGAGACATCTTTCCAAAATCATTTCTTCATCTTTGCTGAGGAACGTCTCCTGTACTAAAGAGTCAACAATATCTATGAAAAAACATATTGAGTATCAGAAGGACGCTTCATGTTCCGGGTCATGTCAAAAACTACCTGTTCATCATGAAGTCTCAAAATTATTTTACCACCTTCAACATCAATTAAAGTACGGGCAGTTCTCATAAAAGGTCTACCTAGAATTAGTGGAACATCTTTATCTTCCTCAATGTCAATAACAATGAAATCAGCAGGAAAAATAAATTTGCCAACAGAAACCACTAAATCTTCAACTTTCCCTCTAGGGTAGATTATGGAACGATCAGCTAGTTGTAGCTGCACAGAAGTAGGAGAGCATTGACCTATACCTAATTTTTGAAAGATAGATAAAGGCATTAAGTTAATACTGGCTCCTAAATCGCACAACCCGTTACCACAATTTATATCTTCTATCGTACAGGAAATGATGGGAACCTGGATCTCCCAATTTCGGTGGTAGCGTCTTTAAGAGTACGCAGACACTCTTTCGGTTAATTTCACCGTGTCATTTTCCTGTAAGGATCGCCTGTTAGACAAATATCTTTCATAAATTTTGCATAAATAGGAATTTGCATTAAGGCATCAGAAAAAGGAATATTAATAGTTAATTTCTTAAAAACGTTAAGAAATTTTCCAAATTGGTCATCTAAATTCTTTTTCTTTAATCTATCAGGAAATGGAATTGGAATATCATATGAAACCTGAGATGGTTTAATAGTAAGGGATGCAGGACACTCCTTCTCCTTGGGAATTGTTACGTCTTCTTTGTCAGATTGAGGATTTCTTCGTTCGTCAGATTCCTTCTCAACTTCAGGGGCAATAGATTGCAGCTCTTTTCTGCTTCTCAGGGTTATTGATTTTGCATGCTCCCTTGGATTCGGATCAGTCTAGCTCGGAGTGACCCTGTTGGTCTTTGAGCCAGTTGTTGTGAAATCTGACCTATCTGTCTTTCTAAATTTGTGGTTATGGTAGCCTGATCAGCAACTTTAGCTTCTATCTCAGCAAATTTTGAATTTGTTACCTGACCTTGTTTTGAAGCTGGTTCATCATGCTTTTCAGTTCGCCCATATCTCCTTGTGAGTTGGTTGGCTGCTCCTGTTGTCGGTTGTATTGAGGTTGCCGGTTTTGGTTGAATCCTTGGTTGCTCGTCTGTGGCTCATAACTCCTCCATGGTTTGATTGCTCCTCCAATTGTTTTGGTTGTATGAGTTCGGATAAGGATTCTCTGGTCTGTTGTTAATTAAACTTACCTCCTCAAGGGTCCTATTGAAACCTGAACCATCGCAGTCTGGGGTTTCATGAGCTCCTCCACAGTTTTCGCAATAGGGAGTCAAATATGGGGAAGTGGCCACCGCCTTCACAACTTTTTGTTGTGGTTGATTTAGTGTTAGTTTCTCCACAACTTTTGTGAGTGCAGCTAGTTGAGCAGATACATGATCCTGCGGGGGAATACTGTACATTCCTGTTTCTTTCTTTGCTTCACCTCTTCCCTTGTTTTTACACCATTGTCTGGTGGTGGCACTCATGGTATCCAGTAGTTCAACTGCTTCTTCTCCGGTCGATTTCATAAAATTTCCTCCAGACGAGGACTTAGCAGCAATTTATTAGAATCATTTAAACCTCTAAATAATGATAACACAAGTTCCTGGCTACTCATACCGTGGTGTGGGCATAATATCTGTAAACTTCTCAGCCACATGGAGGCACCATCTTTTAATGAATAAGGGAACAATTGCAGACGGATGCACTCGTTCAGATTTCCTGTTTTATTAATAGTGTTACAGAAATCAAGAAATGCAGATATATGGTGTGGAGCATCATCTGAATTGCAAAGTGGATTTATTGTGAGTTATTAGCACAGGAAATTGATAAAAGAAAGAAATTAATACTCAAAATATTCGTCGGGCTGCAAATTAAAACCCGGTCGCAGTAGTATAGAAGACAGAAGCGGCCGGGGTCAAACCGTGGGACTTATAGCGAGATAAAATAGTTCCTAATCTTCACAAAAGGGGGGAAGTTAATTGACTTGTTTTTAGAGAATTAAAATAGCAGATTAAATTACTGAGTGCAGATGAATTAAATGGAACTCCGGGTTCAGGTTTTATATAATCTGTTTAATTATGCTATCTCTACCGGTTTAATTTATTAGTTTGGCAAAATTCCTGTTATTATCCTAAGGACTAAGTCATAGACCCTTAAGAACTCGTTTACCAGAAAATGCTCGGTCTAATCAAGGTTCGAGCAATACTATGTAAACGGACGTTAAATTCGAGGAATTATAATTGCATCTGTAAATACTAACTTATTAAATCATAATAAGTTTTCTCCAGATTTACGGCTTAATTAACCTGTCTATTTATCACCTGGTCTGATCAAAATAGACTTAGGAAAGCATTTTAATAAATTCATGTAATTTATTAAAATGGTGAGAGAAAGCCTTTAAGCGTAACAAACTGTATTTATTTTAACCGGTATAAATATTGATTACATAATTAAACAAACCATAATTTTAAACCTTGCCCGGAGCAAATCCTCCTTAGCCAGACATATTAACTGGTAATAAATCTGACAGAGGTTGGACGTAATAACCACGGAGACGTGATTAGTGAATGGAGAAATGGAGAGGAAGAAGAATGGAACATGTACGTAGGTTATTATAAGTGAAGTGGGTGAATTAGAGAATTAGAGAACTGGGGTATGAATGGAGTGTTGAGATGTACGTGAGTGTTTTACTGGAAGAGAATGAATGAGTGAGTGTGAGTGATTTTCTGGTTTTCTCTGTGCACTCGTACAAGGCTGTAGGTAATGGGTATTTATAGAAGAAATGAAGAGGTAGTCTTCCGTAGATATTTGCAGTTGATTGCCTACTTGAGTGCTTCATTGATTGAAGCATTGATTGCTTTCATTTATTGCAGGGGACAGAGGCGTGAGCGATTTAAGGTAGGCGGTGGTCGGAGTAGATATAAGGCGATTCAAGTTGTAGACGATGACTGCGCGAAGAAGAAAACTAGTATCGTCGTTGATTTTAGTTACGACCGCTAAACAACCGCCCCAATATAGGCGGTTCTGTCTGTGTCCGCCCCAATACAGGCGGTTCTGTGTGTGGAGTCCGCCCAAGAACAGGCGGTTCTTGCTATGTGTGATGTCCGCCGGTTTATAGGCGGTTGTGCCTTGGTGGTATCCGCCCAATATGGGGGTTGACCGTACTCTTGTCCGCCAGTTAATGGGCGGTTGAAGCCTTACTCTTGTCCGCCACTTTATAGGCGGTTGCCTGTGTGAGTCGTCCGCCTGAGTTTAGGCGGTTGCCTTAGGCGGTTGTAAGCTCGACCGTGACCTATTTTCCTTCCAACTTCGACCGGCTCTAGATTCTTCGTTTGGACTCCGTTTTCTGAGCCGTTTGCGTCTATGCGTTCGTCTCCTCGTCTACTTCACTCCCGGCTTGGTTTTCCTCATGTTAAACCAATAAATTGTGAGATAACAATAAACATAAACTAGAGGAAAATTAACCTAAGTGGAGAAATGAGCAAGAAAAGTGCTAATATTATACATAAACTACACCTAATAACATGCTCATTTGGACACTTATCATGAATCCAGCCCGCTGTATTGTCCCTGGTGGTAGAGTGTGGTGATGAAACTCGTTTTGAATTGCCAGGCATCTAGTTCAGCTTGCGTGACTTGAGGGAGGACAATAGCAGAGGGCCTTCTTTTGACCGACGGTTACTGGTACTCGTAGAGAGTTTGTCGAGTTGTCATCTCAATTCGTTGTTGTCGTCTTTCTCTGTGGAGAAATCTCTCAATCTCAGGTTCAAGACTGTTTTGAGGACTACCCGCAGATCGAGTTCGACGCATATCGAGTTCGACGCATATATAGAAATAAAATGTAGTTTGATGAAAAATGGAGAATAACTAAAGAAAACAAAAGCAATAATTAAAAAGTAAAGATAACTAAAGAAAATTAAATAACAAAATTAGAAAGAATTATGGAGGGGGAATTTAAACAAATAAAAAGAAGCAATTAATAAAATAAGGGGAAAAAAAGACTTCTCTCTTTTTTTTAACAAAAGTAAATAAACCGAAAATAAATAAACTTAAGAGAAAAAGAATAGATGCAGTTAAGTAAATGGAAGTAGTAAATAAAATAAAGAAAAAGGACAGAATTAAATTGCTGGAATTTAAATATAAGGGAATTTAAATTACTGTAATTTAAATGACTAAAATAAGAACTGTAATTAAATTGACTGGAATTTAAATGACAGAATTTAAATGACAAAATTTAAATGACATAATTAAAATGACATAATTTAAATGACAAAATTTAAATGACAGAAATTAGATTACTGAAATTTTAAGGACAATGGAAACTTAAATAAAGAAAATAATGACTGGAAAAATAAATGACTGTAATTAATACGATATTTAAATTGCAAGAAAAGTAAATAACAAAAATTAGAACAAAAATTAAAGAGTAGCAAAAGCTAAACAGAAAACTCAATAAAATTTAAAAACTATCAATTAACCGTGCCGGAGGTCCCCGGTAACGGCGCCAAAACTTGTTGGAGAAATATGTGACTACTTCTACAACCTAGGCAGTGTACCTATTGTTTTGCAGAATAGTGGATTTGTGGGTTGTCGAACTCTTGGGGACCTTGTTGGAGTTAACTGATAGTGTAGTAAATTAACTGAGGACTCTAATTAAACTACTGACAAGAACTTATCACTTTTTTAGGAAAATTGTGGTTACAGCTTAATGTAACAAAACAGTAATAAAAACAATTAATCAAAACAGAAATAATAACGGTTGTAAAACTCTTTGTTTTTTAAGAAAGCACCCTAGGTTGTTTTGCTCACCTGTTTCATCCAATTATATTAATTAAACTTCCACCTTTTAGCAATAAACTCAGGAATCTTAATTAGTTCATTGACCGGTCCTTGTACAATAAACCTTGATTAACTTAAAACAAGCTGCAATCCTTGCCCAAGTTATTATAAATTAATCGCATTATTAACAATTCCTATTTGAGACAGATTAACCTATAGGCGAGACACGCTTCTAGTCGTTAACCCGTTTTGACTTCCTATGTCTAGAACCTTGTTTAGCACCGCATTTTAACAAAGAGAACTACAAATATCACTTTAATATTGGCCTAAAGATTAAAGCGCATTAAGGACAAGAATCAAAATATTGCTTAAATAGATTATAGTGGGAAGTCTACATAACACAAATTATAAAAATAGGCTCGCTTCCCAACCCGGGAGGCTAGGTTTATTACTCACACATAATTATAAGAAAATACATAACAAATAAGATAGACATTAAATAGAGTAAAGTTTAAGGAAAGAAAGAACTCTATTTAGGGAGAGTTATTTCACTTCCGGACTTGTCTCCGTGATTATGCCAACCTCATAACAATAATAAACAGGTAAAACGAAGATTAACGAACAACAGGCAAAAGTTGGTCTTGTCCATGTGGGGCCGCGCGGACACAAACACAGACACAAATCAGGACGTTGCCTGGTTTGTGCAGATCGTCTTCTTCCTCTGGAAATCTAGAAAATTAAAGAGTTAGGCTTATTTAGTGATGGGAAATGATGGAAATGAAGTGAAGAATGGATGTATGGGGAAAATGGAATTTGGGTGGAGGAAGTGTGATTTAGAGGTGAACATGAGTGATTTGGGGTGTGTGTTCTCTCTGTCTTCTCTTAATCTCCAGAGTGTTGTTTAACGTAGAAGGAGCTGGGTTTTTATAGAAGCAGAGGAGAAGGAAGAGGACAAGGTTGGAGCAGGCGTGAGGAAATCAAGGGTGCGGCGCCTGATACGTCTTATGGGTAGATAGATATGTTTGTAGGCGCCGCAAATGAGGAAGAACAACGAAGGCGGTGCAAATTCAGTCGCGTGATTTCTGGATTCGGAGCAGTCATTTTACACGTGTCTGCGTTTCTGTCCGCGTACGGCACAGATCAGGACGTGAGACGTCCGCGATTGAGTCCGCAAAGTGGACACGCTCTTTTGCTGCATCCGAGTTTGAGTCCGCAATGGACGTGTTCTTTTGTTGCGTCCGAGTTTGAGTCCGCAATTCGGACGTGTTCTTTTGTTGCGTCGAGTTTGAGTCCGCATTCGGACATGTGTATTTTTTTCTCATTTTTCTACAATCTTCAACTGGGCTTAGATTCTTCGTTTTAGCTCCGTTTCACTCGCCGTTTGTTGCGTTAGAAAGCTTGTGAAGTAAACTATGTGATTCCAAGACTTTTTACTACATTTGATACATTTTATGTATCAGTTCATATCAAAACATAAATCTTAGGGAAACATACGATAAGTGAGTAATATTATCCTGAAGTTAAGTAAATATAAGGCACATTAAACCCTTAAATGTCTATGTATTTCTCACTTATCACGGGGTATGTGAATTTTATATGCAGCTTTTGATGAGGCCCTTTGGGCACTGTTTTATTTCTACAGGTACCCGTGAGAATTGAAGGTCGAGTTGGGACCATGATGATTCTTTTTGCGTAGTTAGTAGGATGTGAATGGTGTACCGAGTTGTACACGGCTTATGCATTTTTTAGTAGCCGGTGTACCATGTGGTACACCTTTTGAATATTAGAAATTGTGAACTTGGTGGAAATGAGTAGTTGTATAAACTCATAGTTTTTGTAGGCTTGTAAAGTGGGATGTACTTGAAATACTTTTGTATACTCGGTAATCAAGAATGTAAGTATGTGTTGGAAATGTAATGGAAGTATTTATGTTACTCGGCATAATCTAGTCTTCAGACCGTTACAGTAAGTAGCATGAGTCTTGTTTGTCGTTGGATGGTTAACGGCGTGTATCACCTGCTAGGAGTATGTAAGTATCCGCTGCATGTAGAGTGATTATGGAGACGATTAAATGATAATGAAAGGATTAGTGGTTTAGGGTGTTACAGCCCGCCTCTGCTGCTCCTGTTGGACGTGACAAGATTCCGAAAAAGGGGAAAACAAGTGAGGTGAGGGTTGTTTTTCTTGATTGTATTTTTGTACAAAACTACAACTATTACTCACTTCTCATTTTTATGGTTCATTACAGTTACACCCTTTTGACACCATGCTTGTTTCATCTAATACGGGCTTATATGTGGCCGTCCTCCACCCTTTTACCTCTCTTTAAGTTCTGTCTGCTCCTCATCCGTCTGTTCAGCATTGTACGTGGTGTACATATACCAAAAACAGGTTAGTTTTAATTTCAACTTCGATTAATTTCCGTTTTCCATAATTGTTTGTGTAATTAGTTGATTTATATGTAATAGTTACTTGAGTACATATACATATATAATATAACACAATAAGATAACCAACTATATATATTATGGATAAATATATCAACCAAGTACTATGTATATTGTATATGTATATATACATATAAGACAACCAACTATATATATATCCTATATAGACTCACCCTGCAAGAGCCATAACATTATATGACTTTTTCTAAATATAGGTTCGTCATTGTTATTTTTATATTTAGTATTTTAAATATTAGTTAAGTTATTATACATTGTAAATATATTATTGAAGATATTCTATAGTTTTTAACTTTCAATTGGTGTTTGTAGAATGGACCGTGAATGGATGTACAATCAGCGAGGGAATTATTTTGAATCAAAAGTGGATAATGAATTTTGTAAAGCATCTCTTGATCATCAGAAAAGGATGAATGAGACACACATTCCCTATCCATGTGCATAGTGCAAACTAAGTTCCCTAACCTACATACAGTCAAATTTCATCTATCAAGGTGTGGATTTATGCCGAACTATAAGATATGGTTTTTGCATGGAAAGTCTTTAAAAGCTAGTAGGAAGGTGTAAACTTCCACCCAAGCGAACAGTGAACCAAGAATGGTTACTGACTGTTCTACATTTCCTTCACGGTCCCCTTTGTTCCCCGGATGCGTCAAATTTACAAAATTGACAGCCGTGCTACACTTGTTCAATATGAAAATAAGATTTGGCTGGAGTGATAAGAGTTTTACGACACTACTAGAACTCTTCCACGACATGCTTCCAGATGATAACAAACTTCCTACTTCTACTTATGATGTAAAAAGTTGTTATGTCCTATGGGTGTGGAGTATAAAAAGATACACACATGTCCAAACAGTTGTATATTATACAGAGGAGAGAACACACATTTGAACCAGTGTCAGAAGTGTCATTTGTCACGTGATAAACAGAAGGACATCCAATCATCTAATTCTAAGAAAAAAGTCCTCCAACAAAATTCATTTGGTATTTACACATAATACCAAGATTCAAGCATCTGTTTGCAAATGTCAAAGATGCCCGAAATTTAAGATGGCACGCAGAAGGAAGAAAATATGATGATAAACTGAGACATCTAGCTGATTCACCATAGTGGAGGAATATCGACCGAAGATTTCAATTGATAATCGAAATTTGAAACCCGGACTGTGTACAAATGGGATGAATCCGTATGGCACTCTAAGTAATCAACACCGCACTTGGCCTGTTCTATTGGTGATCTACAATCTTCCTTCGTGGTTGTGTATGAAGCAGAAATACATAATGTTATCGTTGCTTATTTCTGAACCAAAACAACCCGGACATAGTATTGATGCATACCTTGCACCGCTAATTGACGATTTGAAATTACTATGGAATGAGGGGACAATGGTTTATGACGGTTACTGCAGACAAAACTTCATTCTTCGTGCCATGTTGTTTTGCACAGTGAATGATTTTCCAGCGTATGGGAACTTATCTAGATACACAGTGAAAGACACATCTGCTTGCCCAATATGTGAGGACAACACTTATTTTGATCGTCTACAGTTTTTTGGCAAAACGTCTACATGTGTCATTGCAGAGTATTGCCATCAGCACACCTGTACCGTAAAAAAAGGAAGTTATTCAACGGAAAGACTAAGACATGTGTTGCTCGTCTAGCTTTGAGTTATGAAGAGATCTGTGAAATGATGAAAGACATTGAGAATTTTTTCGATGTTCCGTCTCAGTCTGCTTAAAAACATCTAGAAAAAATGTTCAATATTTGGGAACTTTCGTATGTAAACATTTATTTGTTAGGCATTGTCTTGATTTCATGCATATTGTCAAAAATGTTGGTGTGAGGCTGTTGTTGGAACTTTGCTTAACATACCTTGGAAAATAAAAGATGGAATAAAGGTTCGAAAGGACATGCAAGCTATGGGCATACGTGAGGAGTTGCATCCCCAAGAAAGAGGTAAATGAACAAATTTACCCCTAGGATGTTACACTTTGTCTAAGAATGAGAAGACCAGCTTCTATAAATTCCTTCATTCTCTTAAGGTTCCTATGGGTTATTCATCTAACTGGAAAAGTCTTGTGTCAATGAAGGACTTGAAGTTGGTCGGGTTGAAGTCTCATGATTATCACGTTCTGATGTTGCACCTAGACCTGGCAATTCGAGTCACTCGGTTCGGTTCAGTTTGGTTCGGGTCAATGTGTAGATATTCACTATTCGATTCAGTTCGGATCAGGTCGGGTTATCTGGTTAAAATTAAATTCGGGTGACTTCAGTTTGGTTGATTTCGGGTTCGGGTGCTTTCGGTTCGGGTTAGCCTCTGCATTTTTCAGTTTTTCAGGATATAGGTCAAATTTGGGTGACTTACCGAGCTATGCTTAATTGACAAAAATTTTAAAGTACAAATTTAAGCAACCTTTGTAACTTGTATTGATTTTCATATTTGGGTCCAATTTCTCTTAATATAGTGTTACTCTTGATGAAGATTGCTATTGTGTTTGGTTGGTTATACATAACAAATTGGATGACAATATTTTTAATATGAATTTTAACTATAGATTTTTTAATTGTATCGACCAAGTAGAAATTTAAAATTTGGTGAATCAGTAGTTAGTATTTGGCATTCGATGCCAAGTTTATCCCCCCACCCCCACACCCGACGCTATGCCTATGCCTCCCGCCATCCCACGCCCGTTACACCCCGTGTGCGTCCTGCGTCAGCGTCCATCATCTTGAGCGAGCGTCGCGCGCCCATGCCAATCCATCACCACCTTGTGTCTGTGCCCTTATGCGCCTGTCATCACCTCGCGTTCATGACTTCATGTTGTGTGTGCGCCACCGATCACCATCTCATGTGCGCGCCTCATGCAGGCATCCTCTAGTAGTTTATTGCTTCCATGCAGGGGCTGTTCCTTTATCTTCTTATTTTGTCAATATTTACCCCTAATTTAATTAAATTATTCATACAGATATATTTAAATAAGATGTAAATTTCGTAATCTTTATTCTTTTGTGGTATTAATAAGAAACCTAAGTAGTGATGTGATGATATATATTCACATACACATTTAAACCATTCCCAAGCTTGATATTGTAATCTTTATTTAAGTAAGGTGTAAGTTTTGTAATCTATATTCTTCAACATCTACACATCAATCGTGGTTATATATTTATTAACTGAAAAGTTTATACGTTTTATTGGTTATACATAATCAAATTGGATGACAATATATTTAATATTAATTTTAAACAGAAGGATAATGACAGTTTTTCTAGTTCATGTATGGTTTGGGTGAATTTGGTTCGGGTAAATTCAGTCCGGGTCAATTCGGTTTGGGTCAATTCGGTTCGGGTGAATTCAATTCGGGTGAATTTGGTTCGGGTGGATTCGGGTATATCAAACTTCAGTTTGATTCGGTTTTCATCTGGTTTGGTTCGGATTTTCGGATCACATTTTGGGTCACATCATTCGCTTTAAATTCGGGTTCAGATCGGGTTGGATCGGATCAGTTTTCTGGTTCGGGTCACCTTTGCCAGGTCTAGTTGCACCTCCTTCCTGTTTCCATTTAAGGTATATTGCCGAATGATGTACGAAATGCAATTACAAGACTGTGATTATTTTTTAATGCAGTGTGCAATAAAGTTGTGGATGCTGATACACTAGACAGTCTGCAACGTGATGCTGTTGTTACGATCTGTCAACTTGAAATGTATTTTCCACCATCATTATTTTAACATCATGGTCCATTTAGCTGTTCGCATTGTAAGGGAAATCAAATTATGTGGTCCCATATATTTGAGATACATGTATCCATTTGAGAGATACATGGGAATCTTGAAGGGAATGATGAATAATAGATATCAAACTGAAGCGAGTATTGTAGAAGGGACAATACCGAAGATGTGACAAAATTTTGTACCGAATACTTAAAGGGTGCAGTAGCTATTGGAGTGCCACAACCGAGACACACAGGAGGGACAAAAGGTCAAGGTGTTATTGGGAAAAAATTGTGGCAATTGATTCATCCTCAATGGAGTTAACACATTTGTTTGTTTTACGTCACCTTGAGATTATTGAGCCATTTTTTTAGAAACACATTACTGCACTAAGAGGTCAATATCCTGGGAGGAATGTTTATTGGTTGACAAAAGAGCAAAACAAGACCTTTTGTTCATGGTTTAGAGATCATGTCATGAAACTTGCATCACTAGAGCCTGATAATATAAGTGAAGAGCTTCGTTGGTTAGCCTTGGGACCTGGTTCCACTGTTGTATCTTATGAAGGGTATGCCATCAATGGGTTCACCTTTTGGATAAAATGGCAAGATGACAGATGTTTAAACCAAAACAATGGGGTTAAAGTAGAAGCAACAACAACTGAGTATACCAGAGGTGATCCAGTTTCAACGGTTTCAACCTCGAGTTGGTATTGTGGATTCATTGAAGATATATGAACTTGAATATCAGTTTCAAATTTTTGTTATTTTCAAGTGCAAATGGGTGGATAACAGACACGGTTATCGGATTTACGATGGGTTTAACTTGGTTGATTTATCACGCCTTGGTCATATACAAGATCCGTTCATATTTCCCAAGGACTGTGAACAAGTATTTTACATAGAAGATCCCATCGATTCCAGATGGTCAGTGGTTTTACCATGGAAAATATTTGTCAACACGAATGTTGATCAAGATGTTGATGATGATGAATTACTGTTAGATGAGACCCCACCCTTTTCTAATAGTATATCTGTCGCAAACATTATTGATATTCCAAACGATGTCATTTATACTAGGTCTGATCACGATGAAGGTTTATGGGATAAAAATCATAAATGATGTGTTTGTTTGTTAGGTAATTAAACAATAACTTTTTATTGTTTGTGTTAAATAAAATGTTGGAATATTCATGATGTCTTATTAAATATTTGTTACATTATTTGTTGTGTTGTTATTAATATCGTATTATTTATCCATGCAGATAGTTAAATGGATGATATGGATGACCCGATCAGCGAGTTTCTGACAGAGGCATCCCGATCAAAGAAGAAGCAAACAAGTAGAGGGAAAGGTCACAAGTCATAGGCTTAAGCTGATGAGGGGGCCATGGCCAGGATGAGATTGGGGTGTCCATTGTGTCAGCTGAGGACACACAGGCTGGACTATCTGGATCACAAATCCCACTAATGAGAAATGTAAAACCTCGAGGTCCTACAAAAGATCTCAAGGCAAAAAAGATATAGTCAACGCTGCTGCAGTTTAATGAGTATCTACTGCCGACTGGGGAATAGGCTAGAGACTTCACTACGAAGCTAGGCATCATAGTGCGAGAGTATTGTGATATCACCCTCACCTAGCCTCGAGTTGACGAAGGACTAAAGAAGCAGATGTTTGAGATTGTATAGGTAAATAAACAATAGTTAAAGTATTTTTTTAATACAACTTGTATGTATTCATAACTAACATTTGTTTCGTTTATAGTAATATGCAGAAGCAATGTCAAATACCTGCAGTCTACAGAAAGTGAGTACTGCACTTGATCATAAGCATGATTTGGTGAAGTGGTTCATCACCAAGAAGCTAAAGAGGCCTGATGGTGACACACGCCAGCCTTGGGAGATCTACACACCAGTCACCCAAGAGAAGTGGCAGGAGTTCTATGCTAAGAAGATGGAGACGAAGGTACGTACTAACTCTTAAATAATTAACTGTTATATGTATATTTATATAAGTATATTGTATATATGTTTATATATGTATAATTTTAATCATCTTGATTGTATGTTTATTTGATAACAAGAGTATTGTGACGCCCAATCAACGAATGCGAAAAAGAATGAATATCGTCAAGTGTTGGGTGCCAAAGGGGTTAATAGAAGAGTACCTGAATGGGTGGAAGTGAAATACCCCGGATCTAAAAATGGTGATTAAATTACTCTAATAAAAATTATTAAGGGCCTAATGGTGCCTAAAGTGTATTGGTAAAGAAAATAAAACCAAAAGAAAAGAGAAAACGCGTGAAAAGCGAAAAACGCTAAAATGCGCGTTAAATGAGAATAAGAGATATATGATCTCGAGAGGGTCCGAGATGGATTCCTAAGCTTAGTTAGGCCTAATTAGTATACGGGAATGATTCCCGGAGAAAAACGGATCCAAATAATGGATTAAAAATGCTAACGGAGTTTTAAGCACGTTTTTCGAGAAAAACCCGAAAACGTGACTTTAAGTGGTCAAACGGACCCGTAAAAATTATAGTTGATTATATAACTATAATTAAGAATTAATGGAAGCTTAATAACCATTAAAATTAATTAAACGAGAAAATTCTGGAAAACGGACCCGGTAAATGAATAGTGACTAACCGGGAGACGAAACGCGTTTAATTCGAAAAGACGAAAACGACCCGGCCATTAATTAGTGTGGGCCGGTTTTGATTAATGAGTGTACACCCATTAATAGCTTGCTAGCTATTAAGTAATAACAGACAAATAAATAAATAAGTAAAGTAAATAGTATAAAGTGAAAAAGTAAAATAAAAAGCTTACCTCCTCACCTTCTCTTCATTCACGATTGCCCAGTACGTTGAAACTCCCTCTTCTTCCTCTGTAAATCGCGAGACCAAGCAGCAACCCCTCTCCTTGTCTCACCTTCAACTTGCTCATTCCTCCACCGAATCACGCGAAATTGGTACCGTTGAACTCGTCTCGGTGAGAGCTTCGATCTCCACCCATCAAGTTTCGTTTCCTCCGTTTTCATCTCCATCGACGTGAGAGCTTTTGGAGTTTGAAGGGTAGATTTCAACCCTTCTTCTCTTCCTTAGTGCTTAAGGTAAATATAAGTAGGTATATAACCATTTCAAGCTTATTCTACCAAATGTGAGACTTTTTCCCTCAGTGGAAATTTCTTATCGTTTCAGCCGAACCACTTTGTTTTTGTGGGGGTTTGGAAACTGCTCCATTTGATTGTCAAGCCACACATTTGGGTTCTCTAAGGTAAAATCTAAACTAAGCTTTGTAAACTAGCTCTTTAAATATTAGGTTGTGTGGAGGGAAAAATTGAATTGACTTGTGGTTTATATGTGCGATGGAATATGGTTGTAGCTAGCAAACCATATTCCTTGTGTGGTGTGGAAAACAGAGGAGAAAGAGAGAGAGCAGAGAGAACGTGGGAGAAGAGAAGAGAAATCAGAAAAGAAAGAAAAACTAGCAGGTAATGAACTTACCTTGGGTTGTTTTGTTCTCTGTAAACCGATTTTGAATGTAAATAAATGACCATGAGCTAGTGTAGTCTTGTGCTACAATATTGGTTTTTGAGTGAGGAAGCTTTAATGCTGTTTGGGGATGCAAAACAAACTTAGAAACTGAGCTTGTATTGTGGATAACAGAGGGGAAATTATGTGTTGCTGTAAGGATGTTTATGTTGTAATAACAGGATGTAAAAACTGATTTTTGGTGGTTGTTGTAGTGTGGTGTAAATGCTAAGAATGTAGTTAAGTTATGGCAAAATTTGTTTAGGAAATAATGCCATTGGAGTGCTTGGAATGGAATCAGTAAGTGAGGTTTGAATGGTTTAAGGAAGAAACCAAAATCTGTTACAAACCGATAGAAAACAAGAGAGAAAACAAGGTTGTAAGTGTAAAAGAATCTAAGTAAAATGAGCTAGATTGGTGAGTGTACTTGGTGTTTGGTTTAAGGTGATTAAGGTGGGTAATTAGCCATAAAACATGAAGATTTTAGTTGGTGAAGGTTGGTTAATTAATGGGCAAAGAGAGGACCTGTAACAGATGAAGAAACTGTAAAATTTGCAAAATCTGTAGCAGGGTCCGGGACCTAGGTCCAGGACCAAGTCCCGGACCACCCCTATTTTACCCCCCGAGAGTTGTTGTTTGTTTGGTCCGGGTCTTAACCCCATGACCAAGTCCCGGACCATGTGCACTTTTCAACCCGAGAATTCCCTGCTATGTTGGTCCGGTCCTAGTCCCATGCCCAAGTCCCGGACCATACACAATTAAATAGCCGAGAGTTGAACCATGGTTGGTCCGGGACTTAAGTCCCGTGTGAAGTCCCGGACCAGACCAAAAAAAAAAATAGTTTTAAATGGTTTAAAGGCTGGGAATGGTTTGGTAAGGATATTATTGGTTAATTAGCACTTGACTAATGACATGTGAAGGTCTTAGGGCTTAGACAGACTAAGAGAGAAGTGAGAACTCAATTAATAAAAGTAATACCGAAAACGGGTAACGGGGTAACTACGGGAGTAACATTTTATATGTTCCGATGTGTTAGTATTAATATAATGTTTGACATGCTATCAGAGAGCTGATGACCCGAGCATGGTGAGATGAACACTTAAAAGTAAAAACCCCGTGTGAAAGGTATGATTTTCTCCATGCCCCGTATGCTAACCGGTACTCTGATTTGTGTGTTTTGTGCCGGCTTAATCAAGATTAAAGCTGAAAATAATCCCTTGTTTGATTATGCATGCATTGTGTATGTTGAATGAGCTACCATACTTGTATGCCGTGTGGTCTAACTTAGCGCATAGACCGATCTTAGTGAGTACGATTGACTAGAACCCGTTAAACGGTAGTCACATAACCATTGGTATTATGCAAACCAACAAGCTATCGATTAAGTATAAACGATAACACAAACATATGAACTCCCTAAAATGCGAGGAGATGTACGGGTTGAGTATATACCCGATAACGGTTAGAGAACCTTATTGAAACAATCCACGAAATAAATATGAGTGGAGAGATAAATGACCTCCATCGAGAGGATTGAAGTTAGTCCAATAATGTAAACATATAAGAAAGGTAAAAGAGACCTAAGGGACTATGTGACTCCCTTGAGATACGGTCGACCTCTTATATGAGGATTTTACCCGGTATAAGAAATATCCGAATGTACATATGATTGTGAGGGTAACCTTAAACCTAAGATTACCCGAATTTAAGTAAAGTTCCCAAAGTCATTAGAAACATCGAGAATGATGCTTCTAGACTAATATACATGATATTATTATAACTCCGAGAGAGGAGTGTATGGGAGAGAGTAGTCCGAGAGTAGTCGGACCTAAGTAAAAGAGATAGGAACTAAGAGAGTTCCGTGAGCTAGTTGAACCTTCCCACCATGCTAGACCCAGAGTAGGGTCGAAACCGGGGAAGTAAGACTATGCTAGAGAGCCATGAGTTTTGGCTTAAGTATGTAAAGAGAGTAACAAGCGTGATGTAGGAGACCTGTAGTGTCTCGAGAATCTACAAGAGCTTGAGTATGAATAACCCAAGAGTGTGGGTGAGATAATGAGTATAAATAACCCGAGAGAAAGGGGTGAGTATATGTAGTAACCCGAGAGAATGGGTAAGTATAAGAATGAGTAGCCCAAGAGAATGGGTGTGTATACGAATAAGTAACCCGAGAGAGCGGGTGAGGTATTGAATAAGTAAACAAGGCATAGTGAGGAACAACCCTCAATGCCTAAGAGTAACCAGTTACCACTAACAACATTGTTATGTTAGTTAGGAATCGTGTTCCGTGATTGGATGTAGATTCCTTGTGTGATATACATATATATTGTATTGCCATGATGCATGTTGTTTGATTAAAATGAACTCCATGTATATCCGACCCAAAGTAGTCGGCGTACCGCGGTTAGCACGCGGTATATGCGAATTTCATGCGCAGCGAAAGCTGACCCCCTAGGGGGAACGTTTTTAGTGTGCAGGTACTTGAAGCTGACCACCGTTCGAGAGAGTAGGACGGGGACTGCAGTGAGCATGGGTACTTAGATTGTAATTACTTATGCGTTTGAATAGGTGTAAGTCCGAGTATGTTATCGGCATCCGTATATGTAGACTCGGTATAGTAAGAAGTGAAATTTATGTATTTGTATGAAGTACTCGGTTGTTCCAGTCCATCAGACCGTTACTGTATGTGAGTCAGGCCTGGTTAGCCACGAGGGTGGCTAACGGCGTTGTATCACCCTCGTTGTATTTGAATTCCGCTGCGAGCTTAATGGTAATTGTAACAGTTTAAGAGGTAATGATGAGATTAGCGTTGGGGTGTTACAAAAATGGTATCAGAGCGAAGTATCGCTCTGATGACTGGAAATACCGAGTTAGGATATAGAGACTTAGGGCTATGGGTTGAGTGGTAGCGTGAGAGATGCGCTAGATAGGAACTTCCAGTATGATCTGGATACCTACAATACCAGACCCGCCCTCCACAACCCCCGCATTAAAAGCTTGGGAAAGAACGCCAGAGAGACGGGGAAACCCAATCTGGCAGTTATAAATATTTCAATATGAACCAGAACCTGTCATGCGGTAAGTCCCGAGAACCGGAAAGCCCGGAGACGGATCCCGCTGGAATGACAATAACCGCACATAATGGCGAGAGATCGAGAAATCCTAATCCAAGGAGACCGAAATCTGTGGCAACTTGGGGCGACATGCTTAGCAGTCGCGAGAACCTAGCTGGCCGAGCAACAGCAAAAGAAAGCACCAACCGTGCAACAAGGCGGACTCAATGATAATAACAAAAACCGGGACACATGTCTACGGACCGCCATAGTAACTAATACCATCATGGTATACATATTGACTGAGAATCTAGTCAAAGGTAGATGCACCCACCCTGCCACACCCAAGAGGTTGCAATACTTAACTGATACAGCTTAGACAGCTACGAGCATAACTACGGGATATACCCGAATGGGACTACAAAAGTACCTAAATAAGCTAAACCTCGGTAACCACAGTAAAGACGTGGGAACGAGCAACGAGGTAAACAAATTAAGTAATTAAGGAACTCCGAGAGTGGAGAGCACTTAAATGAATGACAGTCATGTCAAGATGAATGAGAAGCAGCTCCAAGGAGCAGTTATCCAACTAGGGGATCAAGGAAGAGCCAACGAGGCTACCAAACACAATGTGAACAATACCGTGACCGGTATGAGTTAACCCAAAAACCGCCAGTACCGCGCACTTGCCACGGCAAGTGCAGTAATAGCGGGACCAATAAGAAGAGCTTTGACAAGCTATCAGTACTTAGCAAAGTACCAGAATGGCGAATGAAGCCAATATAGCAACTCGAACCTTAAGAATTCTGAAATGAAACCTTGAAAAGGCCTAACAGCCTAGTCACTGTATAAAGAACATACCGGCCAGCAAGAAGCTGGACTGGATAAGAATCAGCCGGCATTGAAATGCCATGAAGAGCTTATTTTAAAACCCGAATTTTCTTTCAACATGAAATTTTCCAAAAACCCCCGAATTTTTAAACCAAACCAGAATCACGGTAAGTCATTATAGGACCATATAAGAGGAGTTGGCAACAGAATACTTCACTTAGGCGTGACCGACACTACAAGTGTACACAAATGAGACATGGAACGACCGCACTCCAAAGGAGCTTGCGGGCCTGACAGACCAATTATGAGTTAGTTGGGTAAGTGGTAACGTATCAATAAGATACTCCATGTATGTATACAAGTAGAGTACGGACACGGGAAGTAGCCCACTCCATACTACGGACGAAAGAGCCAATTCAAACCAAGACAGTTGGACTCGAATGATCGAAGAACAAGGAAGCTTACCAGTTAAGGGAGTCAGAATCCAGTAAGGTCAGGACCTAAGGATAAGCGTTAAAAGTGCGAGAAGCACAGAGTATTAAGTACAGACATTGGATATGTCTCAGGAAATACCTAATAACTGGAATGAACCAGTGTAGCAATAAGATGAATACCTAATGATCATTAATGTTTGATAAACGGGATAGAATTCCCACTTATACTCACTGAAGAGAATAATGACCTACCTAGTAGGTAAGGAAAGTACCAATATCTACCCAATAATGGGAGACATTACAACCCTAAACGGGATAGTCAGGACATAGCCGCAAGGAAGTCACAACTGAACATAACCATGTACAAGCCAGATGTAATGGCATTACTCAGTAACACCCAGGAGCAATCCGAGAAGGGTGCCGGAGTCAACAGTAGTTGAACGAAACATCGTGTTGAGAACACAAGTGTTTAAGCAAACACTCGGGTAGAACCCGAAGGGATCCCTCGTAACACGGGATACCCTAGATTGCCAGAGGGCATAAACAACTATCAAGTTACTTAAAGGGCCTTCCATGTATGGAAGTGTGAGACAACCTATCAAAACCCAGTAATACCTCCAAACCATTTAATGGTATACGGAGAAGCAAAACCTATATAAATAGCCCGCATGGAGCATGACTCGAGGCAAGGTGGCTTGTAAGCCGATAAAACCAACTACAATACGTAGATCCAAACGTTGTAAAACATATGCATAAAGGCATAAAGGAACAGTGGTGAATGAACCACCACCTTAGAGTGGGGATACCACTTGTTATTATGGGGCCTATGGAGCGGCATTTGCGTGAATCCTCCAGAGAAAGGCTACCACCTAAGTATGTAATGTGAAACCGCTAGAGCGGTGTAGCAAAACTTGAGCATGTGTATATTGCCAATGAGTATACGAACTATAGTAGAGTAATCAGTTGAGTAGTGAACACTGTATGTGCACCATATGAACTGCAGAGTAAGCAGTGCGCAAGTGCGCAGAGAGATTTAAAGAGTAGTGTATGTTGTTGAGCCACAGTGTAAATGGCGTGAACACCTAGGCGGAAGCTAAAGTAGTAGCGGATGCCATGAAAATGAGAAAGACCAAGGTACGCAGTGAGCGACCATTGTGAGAGTATATTCAGATAGTGATCAGAAGTTGATGAGAAAATGTGGTAATGGAGACATGATCATTCCTATCTCATGAGAGATTTACTGTCAAGGGTTTACGCTTCTGCACTCTGTATGACTGAGTGTTTTGGTATTGCACTTGTGCGGTGATGATCGAGTGGGAGAGCCAGGAATTGAGAAATGTCAACAAAGCCTGTTGAGTGAGAATTAGAGAGATAACCGTGCGGCCATTGGCTAAAGATGCACAAAGAACGTGGGCAGTAACCCACAGGGCCCAGGATCGATATGTGGAAAAATGCAGAGTAGTATGAATGAAGAACTCTGGTACAGAACCAAGAAACAAACATAATCCATGAGCCACTATTAAACGAGGAAGCACTACATGCTAAGTAGTAGCTTGACCTCAACCGACAACAAGTCGGGAAAAATAAGTGAATAATCACAAGGTATACAGTGTTATACGAAGTAGATTCCCAGAGAACTGGAGAGAATCTATAATCATCGAATTCGCATACGGTAAGAGATACCAAGCGACGATTGAATACATTGAGAATACCAAAGAGCGAATTAAGCTCTAGTTATCAGGTCACGCAGCAGAAGCTTGTGGACCGTGATTCAGGGTTAAGTATACCTATGTCATAAACCCCTTGAAGCCTTAGAGGCTAGAACCGAACCCGGTTATGAGTTAATTAACCGTACTGAAGTTAAAACACTTCATAATACTCGAATTAATGAACCAATGTTCAGTGATAACATATGGTTGGTTACGCGGGCGTAACCCCTTTTAAGGGGGGTAGGGCGAGAAACCGCTTAGAGTATGTTTTACGTATTGGTGCGTAAACTACTATGTGCATAGCACAAAAGAAATTATTTTGATGATTGGAACTCATGTTACATAAACATGTCTACCCATTCATCGTGTAAGTATGAGTATTGTGCATGAGAGATGCAAGTAATGAGTATGTAATATATGAAAAGAGGAGTAGAGAAACTCCTGGGGAATGAGAATCCCTATAGTATATGTCTAGTGAGATTAGACATGAGTTATGATGAGTATGAATCGGCATGAAACCGATGTGTAACCTAAGAGGGAGTGAGTTCCCTAGGTGATTTTATTTGAGAATGATAGATGGAGTGAGTTCCATCCTTTGGAGTTGTATGTTATGTGTTTTAAATTGAGCAACAATTTGAGTAAATGAAGCCATAAGTATGGAATACCTAGGTAAAGTAGTGAAGCAATGAGAATGACAAATGACCTAAGTACTAGGAACTAGAGATTAATTGAAACGAATTGTTTCGTGAATATGACTAGAAAGAGTAAAAGATAGAAAACGAAAATGTTTGACTATCTGATTGTTTGAAACTGACGTGGGAGGTGGAACTTGATCTGCTAGCGATCAAGGGAAACCGAACACAAATTGGGGTGGAAGGATAGTTCAACACTGATGCTGATCACATCAGGGTTGATGATTCCTGAAGCTCCCTATAGTGGTCACAAGTAATCACGCTAAGAAAGATACAGCTACCATAAATCTGATTTGGAGTTGTGTGATGTTTTAAAAAGAATTTTCAAACAGATTTTGAAAAAGAATTTTCTTCAAGTATGAAGATGGAAATGAAACTGGTTTTGAAACCGCTATCACCCGCCGATGGCTGAGCCTTAAGTCTTGATGACCGGTAGAACGGTGGGCGTGTATTAGTTTTGAAACCATTGCACCGTACGTGCGGCGGTCCTAAGTGACCGGTTGGGGCGGTGTCAGTGTGTGATTTTTCCAAAGGCAGCGGGACGGGGAGAGTACCCTGAGATGTTCCTGTGTTGAGTGAGTCAACCAGAGTGCCTGAGGATATGTATATGTGTAACGTTTTGATCAGAACCGAAGGGACCGTGGGCCAGAGAGAGTAAGTGCCCATTTGTCATGAAACGGCCGTGAACCAGAAAGAGTAAGTGTTCAACGTGACCGGTACCTGAGGGATCAGTAGTATATTACTCATATGGATTCGAGGACTGTAGTGCCTTCTTGTCTTCGGACCGATTCCATGGAGAGTAAAAGAGTATTTTTGATTGCTATACATGCTGTGATATGTGTGTGGTATGTGTAGTATGAAATGAGACAGACTTGTGGAGTCTGTAAGGTTATACATGTATTATAACCTTGGCATAGTACGCCATGAGAGTAACCACTAGATTCACCAACTTTGAGGACAAAGTTCCTAAGGGGGGTAGATTTTAATACCCCGGATCTAAAAATGGTGATTAATTACTCTAATAAAATTATTAAGGCCTAATGGTGCCTAAAGAGTATTGGTAAAAAGAATAAAACCAAAAGAAAAGAGAAAACGCTTGAAAAGCGAAAAACGCTAAAATGCGCGTTAAATGAGTATAAGAGATATATGATCTCGAGAGGGTCCGAGATGGATTCCTAAGGCTTAGTTAGGCCTAATTAGTATACGGGAATGATTCCCGAAGAAAACGGATCCAAATAATGGATTAAAAATGCTAACGGAGTTTTAAGCACGTTTTTCGAGAAAACCCGAAAACGTGACTTTAAGTGGTCAAACGGACCCGTAAAAATTATAGTTGATTAATAACTATAATTAAATTAATGGAAGCTTAATAACCATTAAAATTAATTAAACGAGAAAATTCCGGAAAACGGACCCGGTAAATGAATAGTGACTAACCGGGAGACGAAACGCGTTTAATTCGAAAAGACGAAAAACGACCCGGGCCATTAATTAGTGTGGGCCGGTTTTGATTAATGAGTGTACACCCATTAATAGCTTGCTAGCTATTAAGTAATAACAAGACAAATAAATA
Source organism: Limonium bicolor (assembly GCA_023374045.1). NCBI lineage: Eukaryota > Viridiplantae > Streptophyta > Magnoliopsida > Caryophyllales > Plumbaginaceae > Limonium > Limonium bicolor. Next base: position 461,994,659 of record CM041776.1, read on the forward strand.
AATAAGTAAAGTAAATAGTATAAAGTGAAAAAGTAAAATAAAAAGCTTACCTCCTCACCTTCTCCTTCATTCACGATTGCTCCAGTACGTTGAACTCCTCTTCTTCCTCTGTACGCGAGACCAAGCAGCAAACCCCTCTCCTTGTCTCACCTCAACTTGCTCATTCTCCACCGAATCACGCGAAATTGGTACCGTTGAACTCGTCTCGGTGAGAGCTTCGATCTCCACCCATCAAAGTTTCGTTTCCTCCGTTTTCATCTCCATCGACGTGAGAGCTTTTGGAGTTTGAAGGGTAGATTTCAACCCTTCTTCTCTTCCTTAGTGCCTTAAGGTAAATATAAGTAGGTATATATACCATTTCAAGCTTATTCTACCAATGTGAGACTTTTTCCCTCACGTGGAAATTTCTTATCGTTTCAGCCGAACCACTTTGTTTTTGTGGGGGTTTGGAAACTGCTCCATTTGATTGTCAAGCCACACATTTGGGTTCTCTAAGGTAAAATCTAAACTAAGCTTTGTAAACTAGCTCTTTAAATATTAGGTTGTGTGGAGGGAAAATTGAATTGACTTGTGGTTATATGTGCGATGGAATATGGTTGTAGCTAGCAAACCATATTCCTTGTGTGGTGTGGAAAACAAGAGGAGAAAGAGAGAGAGCAAGAGAACGTGGGAGAAGAGAAGAGAAATCAGAAAAGAAAGAAAAACTAGCAAGGTAATGAACTTACCTTGGGTTGTTTTGTTCTCTGTAAACCGATTTTGAATGTAAATAAATAACCATGAACTAGTGTAGTCTTGTACTACAATATTGGTTTTTGAGTGAGGAAGCTTTAGTGCTGTTTGGGGATGCAAAACAAACTTAGAAACTGAGCTTGTATTGTGGATAACAGAGGGGAAATTAATGTGTTGCTGTAAGGATGTTTATTGTTGTAATACAGGGATGTAAAAACTGATTTTTGGTGGTTGTTGTAGTGTGGTGTAAATGCTAAGAATGTAGTTAAGTTATGGCAAAATTTGTTTAGGAAATAATGTCATTGGAGTGCTTGGTATGGCATCAGTAAGTGAGGTTTGAAAGGTTTAAGGAAGAAACCAAAATCTGTTACAAACCGATAGAAAACAAGAGAGAAAACAAGGTTGTAAGTGTAAAAGAATCTAAGTAAAATGAGCTAGATTGGTGAGTGTACTTGGTGTTTGGTTTAAGGTGATTAAGGTGGGTAATTAGCCACTAAAACATGAAGATTTTAGTTGGTGAAGGTTGGTTAATTAATGGGCAAAGAGAGGACCTGTAACAGATGAAGAAACTGTAAAATTTGCAAAATCTGTAGCAGGGTCCGGGACCTAGGTCCAGGACCAAGTCCCGGACCACCCCTATTTTACCCCCCGAGAGTTGTTTGTTTGTTTGGTCCGGGTCTTAACCCCATGACCAAGTCCCGGACCATGTGCACTTTTCAACCCGAGAATTCCCTGCTATGTTGGTCCGGGTCCTAGTCCCATGCCCAAGTCCCGGACCATACACAATTAAATAGCCGAGAGTTTGAACCATGGTTGGTCCGGGACTTAAGTCCCGTGTGAAGTCCCGGACCAGACCAGAAATAAAAAAAAAATAGTTTTAAATGGTTTAAAAGCTAGGGAATGGTTTGGTAAGGATATTATTGGTTAATTAGCACTTGACTAATGACATGTGAAGGTCATTAAGGGCTTAGACAAGACTAAGAGAGAAGTGAGAACTCAAATTAATAAAAGTAATACCGAGAAAACGGGATAACGGGGTAACTACGGGAGTAACATTTTATTATGTTCCGTATGATGTTAGTATTAATAATAATGTTTGAAACATTATCAGAGAGTCGTGCATGACCCGAGCATGGTGAGATGACACGGTAAAAGTAAAAACCCCGGTGAAAGGTATGATTTTCTCATGCCCCGTATGCTAACCGAGTTACTCTGATTTGTGTGTTTGTGTGCCGGCTTAATCAAGATTAAAGCATGAAAATAATCCCTTGTTTGATTATGTATGCATTGTTGTATGTTGAATGAGCTAACATACTTGTATGCCGGTGTGGTCTAACTTAGTGCATAGACCGACTCTTAGTGAGTATGACTGACTAGAAACCGTTGAACGGGTAGTCACATAACCAATGGTAATGCAAACACCACAAGCTATCGATTAAAGTATAACGATAACACAAACATATGAACTCCCTAAAATGCGAGGAGATGTACGGGTTGAGTATATACCCGATAACGGTTAGAGAACCTTATTGAAACAATCCACGAAATAAATATGAGTGGAGAGATAAATGACCTCCATCGAGAGGATTGAAGTTAGTCCAATAATGTAAACATATAAGAAAGGTAAAAGAGACCTAAGGGACTATGTGACTCCCTTGAGATACGGTCGACCTCTTATATGAGGATTTTACCCGGTATAAGAAAATATCCTAATGTATAATCATATGATTGTGAGGGTAACCCTTAAACCTAAGATTACCCGAATTTAAGTAAAGTTCCCAAAGTCATTAGAAACATCGAGAATGATGCTTCTAGACTAATACATGATATTATTATAACTCCGAGAGAGGAGTGTATGGGAACGAGAGTAGTCCGAGAGTAGTCGGACCTAAGTAAAAGAGATAGGAACTAAGAGAGAGTTCCGTGAGCTAGTTGAACCTTCCCACCATGCTAGACCCAGAGTAGGGTCGAAACCGGGGAAGTAAGACTATGCTAGAGAGCCATGAGTTTTGGCTTAAGTATGTAAGAGAGTAACAAGCGTGATGTAGGAGACCTGTAGTGTCTCGAGAATCTACAAGAGCTTGAGTATAACTAACCCAAGAGTGTGGGTGAGATAATGAGTATAAATAACCCGAGAGAAAAGGGGTGAGTATATGTACGAGTAACCCGAGAGAATGGGTAAGTATAAGAATGAGTAGCCCAAGAGAATGGGTGTGTATACGAATAAGTAACCCGAGAGAGCGGGTGAGGTATTGAATAAGTAAACAAGGCATAGTGAGGAATAACCCTCAATGCCTAAGAGTAACCAGTTACCACTAAACAACATTGTTATGTTAGTTAGGAATCGTGTTCCGTGATTGGATGTAGATTCCTTGTGTGATATACATATATATTGTATTGCCATGATGCATGTTGTTTGATTTAAAATGAACTCCATGTATATCCGACCCAAGTAGTCGGCGTACCGCGGTTAGCACGCGGTATATGCGAATTTCATGCGCAGCGAAAGCTGACCCCCTAGGGGGAACGTTTTTAGTGTGCAGGTACTTGAAGCTGGCCACCGTTCGAGAGAGTAGGACGGGGACGCTGTGAGCATGGGTAGTTAGATTGTAATTACTTATGCGTTTGAATAAGGTGTAAGTCCGAGTATGTTATCGGCATCCGTATAATGTAGACTCGGTATAGTAAGGAAGTGAAATGTTTATGGTATTTGTATGAAGTTCTCGGTTGTTCCAATCCATCAGACCGTTACTGTATGTGAGTCAGGCCTGGTTAGCCACGAGGGTGGCTAACGGCGTTGTATCACCCTCTGTTGTATTTGAATTCCGCTGCGAGCTTAATGGTAAATTGTAACAGTTTAAGAGGTAATGACGAGATTAGCAGTTGGGGTGTTACATACAGATACATAATAACTATTCCCAGAGTAACGTAAACTAGCCTAACATATTAAATTGATAGAGACGAGAGTAATAGAAATCATCCGTAATCACTCCGTCTCACTCTGCTATTTTGTGCACGTAGGGCTAGAGGTGAATTTGGTGGACTGTAAAATAAATAAAATGGAGAAGGCGGGAGAAGAGAAATGAGATGATGGTGAAGTGGTCGTGGATCGATTGGTGAATTCGTGTGTGTTTTATTGGGTGAAGCTCGTGGGTTTAAATAGGGAAAGGAAGAAGAAGAAGGAAGTAATAAGTAACGCGTGAGGAGCTCGTTGATTGCTTCTCTGATTGCTCCTCATTAATTGCAGGGGACAGAGCGTGCAGAGTAGATGGATAAATGCAGACAGTGGACGAGTTGAAGACAGTCGTGAGCCAAGTTGCAGACGGCGCGAGCAAAGAAGATAAACTCGCCGTCGATTTTATTCACGACCGCATCCAGGTCCGCCTGGTTAAGGGGCGGTTGCCCCCCTGTTGTCCGCCTCCAAAACGCCTACAAAGAGCGGTACTCTCTTGTTCAACCGCGAGGCGTTGCGCCTATGTGTCCGCCACTTATTAGGCGGTACACTCTATGTTGTCCGCTAGATACGAGGCGGTAGCCTCTCTTCTTGTTTGCCTCGCGGTTGCATGTCTCTTGTCCGCCACTTAGGAGGCGGTAGCCTCTCCACCGTCCGCCAGGCGGTTGTCTCAGAGTGGTCCGCCTGTTATGGAGCGGTCACGCCCAACGCGTGACTCTCGCGCGCCTCTGTTCAACCGGCTCTACATTCTTCGTTATAAGTCCGTGTTCTGAGCCGTTTGCGTCTATGTGTTCGTCTCTTTATCTACTTTACTCCCAGCTTGGTTTCCTCATGTTTGAACAATAAATTTGTGAGATAAATAATAAAACATAAACTAGAGGAAAACTAACCGAAGTGGAGAAATGAGCAAGAAAAGTGCTAATATTATATATGAAATACACCTAATAAACATGCTCATTTGGACACTTATCAGGTGTAATTACCCGTACACATCAACACATAATTTCCCCCTAGCCCGAGTGGAAGTCAGGTAGGTAAGCTTTGGCTAAGCTAATGGGAGGTCGAATTCCCCATAAAAGGAAAACTACCCTAACATAAGGAGAGAGCCGAATCTGATTCAGATGTCGACACCCATACATACACGCGTGACCGGAACGACCGGATTCCTCACTCCCCAGGTTAGCACTCGTTAGAAGTCCCACAATGGGAGCTTAACAATATCTCACACAAGTAAGTGTTTAAGTCAGTTAGACATACAGGGGAAGCAAGGCATGATTCGGCATACACAACGACAACTATGCACACATAGCCGCGGTTAGAACGTTCCTTAGGTTGGAAACATTATTACCGGATACCGTTCTCTTACGTTCCTAGCTTTGGTTAACTAACAGTTAGCACGCATACGAGGTCACCGGTATCGGTACGCACACATCACAATAATAACAAGAACTGTAAACTCGTTTCATGATTTAATCTTACAAGGTTGTAACACACAGAAAAACAAACAACACACAAGCCGGTGTAAACTGGTAGGCAACAGACTGCAAGAAAACCATACCTCGGTCCTTGCCGCTCTTGTGTTCCACCGAACGTTGTTCCTAGACATGATGGATAACGTCGGCTAATTAACTTATTTGACTCCCGAATTTGCTAAACTCTTTACATGTTTTTATGCGTAGACTTACACTTGATCATCTTTATTATACCCACTAGGGTCTACTAACTAAGAAACACATTTTTTTTTTGATTTTGGTCCGACCGACCTTGACGACCGAACTTACCCAGGTCGGTCCATTCCAGTAGCGTCCGAGTTCGAAATTTTTCACTCCGACCGACCTTGCCAAATCCGGTCCCAAGGTCGGTCCATTCCAGAAGACTTCTCGTTTGAAAGTTTTCACTCCGACCGACCTTGCATGTCCAGTCCCAAGGTCGGTCCATTCCAGAAAGATTTCCGCGCACAAAATTTTGAGTCCGACCGACCTTGCAAGTCCGGTCCCAAGGTCGGTCGGTTCCAGAAAGGTTTCCGACGGGTAAACTGGGCTCGACCGACCTTGTAAGTCCGGCCCCAAGGTCGGTCGGCTCCAGACTTTTGCTTCTAAATGCCCATTAAACTCCAAACTTCTTCACAAGCCTCCTAAGGTGTTCTAACATCATTAGGCACACTAAAACCTTCATATATCCCCTTCCAAATTCATTTACAAGTTTATCTCTAAACTCCTCAAATATTCTCTCAAAACACTTATAGTTCACTAGTTGCTCCCACCTAGAATTGCATTTGAACCATTATATTCTACACAAAGACATGATCTCCCCTAAATTTTTACATATCCCACTCATATTTTAAACCCACTAGAACACTCTAACCATGAATTCATCCAAGGCACCAAAACCACTTACAATTCACCATTTAACCACAATAGCCCTCAAATTCATAAACCTTACAAGCTTGGCTCTTAGGCCCCTTAAACAACATTAAATTAAACACTGAATCTCCTCATATTATTAGCACACCTGCATTTCACTGAGCATTTATATTGCACCAAGATAAAACACAAAATCCTTAAAACACCACATAGCTTAAGGTAAGTTTTTACCTTAGATTTCTTTCAACTATCCCTCCTCCTCACTTCTTGTTGCACAACCGATTTCCAATGGGTTTGTTTGTTACACTAATGACCATGCCAACATGAATACAATGAGTATGGAGGGTTCATGAACCTTATTCCATTAACCCTAGAATAAATATTTGAACATCATAGGAGGAAATTACCTTCTACTTCAGGATGAAGTTTTTGGTAATGGAATTTTGGGCTAGCTCTCCAACACTTCTAAAAGATTGAACAAGCTAAAATGGAGAGAAAACAATGGTGTTTAGTACCCACCAAAATCGACCACCATGGGGAATAGGGAAATGGATCGGTTTTTGAGTTCTTTCTTACCTTAGAACAACAAGAAGATGTTTGGCTTCAAGAATATGAAGTTTCCTCTTCAAAATGTGGTATACCCATGGAAATGAAGTATGGAGTTTTGAGATTTTAAAAGGTGGAAAACAATCCCCAAGATGAGAGGAGTATTTTGGTGTAAAAATTTCTTGATTTGGAATTGATTTAAGGGTAGAACAAGGAGGAGCAAGGTGAGCTATTTGGAGCCCTTGCAAATCACCATTGCTGGAGCAAAATGGAGAAGAAGAGCAGAGAGAGAGAGGTGGGATCGGTGAGTGAAGAGGATGAGGAAGAGAGAGAGTGTGAGAGAGGAAATAAAGTGAGTTGTATTTTATTGTTTTGTATTTTAGTAAATAAGTAGAATTAATAAAGTAGAGAAGGAGAGGGGTTACCCTCACGTGAGACACAAGAGAGGGGGAAGAAAAATCTAATTTTTTTTTTGTAAAAGTAGAGAGGAGGTGGCACATGGTCATTTAGCAGATAACACCCGTTAGTTCCTGAACTGTCAGTTTTAATAGTCCGGTCCGGTTTCCGGATTTTTGTTTTATATATTTTTTTCCTAAAAATTCTTAGACTTTAATTAGTATATCATTATAGTTTTAAAATCAACTATAATTTATACCAGTCCGTTTTAAACGTTTAAAGTCACGTTTTTCGGTTTCCTCGAAAAACGTGCTTTTTAATCCATCATTTGGATTCGTTTTCCTTCAATTTTCCCCACATGTTCTTAATGACTAATTAGTCTTAAAATAAATATTATATAATTAACTAACATATTAAGGTTTGGGGTATTTCAATCTACCCCCCTTAAAAGAACTTTGTCCCCAAAGTTCACACTTCCCACGCATCTTAATTATTAGAACGCGGGGATTACTTTTGAGACAACGCTTCCATAACAAACATACAAACATTCTTTACATCACATTGGACACAAGGTCCCCATAACAACCATCACTTAGACTCAAGGTCTATAACATAACAACATAGACATGTATTCCAATACATGCCGTACATACATAACCGAAACGGCTCTACCCCCCTTAAATAGGGGTACGCCCCGTACCCTGTACATACAAAACTAAGAAGTAAACAACGACGGGTACTTCGCCCTCATATCATCTTCCAGCTCCCAGGTGGCCTCCTCGACCTCCTGGTTAGACCAGAGAACCTTCACCAGTCGAACAGACTTGTGGCGAGTGTCTCGAGTCTTAGTGTCCAGGATCCGTACGGGAGTCTCCACTGATCGCATGGTCGGCTCTAGTGTTAGCCTTTCGGGCTGAAGTACATGAGACGGATGAGACATATATTTCTTCAGCTGGGACACATGAAATACATCATGTACCTTGCCCAGCTCAGCAGGTAAATCGAGTCTGTAGGCTACCGGGCCTATCCGCTCCGTCAGAACATAAGGCCCCACATATTTCGGGCTCAACTTGCCCTTCTGGCCAAAACGAAATACACCCTTCATGGGGGATACTCTAAGAAATACCTGATCGCCCATGGCGAACTCCAGGTCACGTCGGCGCACATCTCTGTCTATCCTGAGCTGCTTTCATGTTGGCCCGGATCTGACGTACTTCTGCTTATACTTGCTCTAAATACTCAGGTCCTATAATGACCGTCTCACTCGACTCATCCCAGCATAATGGCGTGCGGCATGGTCTACCGTACAAAGCCTGGAAGGGAGACATCTTGATCGACGCATGGTAACTGTTGTTGTAGCTAAACTCGATCAGATGTAACTTATCAATCCAGCTGGTCTGAAAGTCAAGTGCACATGCACGTAACATATCCTCAAGCGTCTGTATGGTGCGCTCACTCTGACCATCTGTCTGTGGGTGAACGCCGTACTCAACTTCAGTTCGGTACCAAGTGCTTCCCGTGTACTTCTCCAGTACCTCGAGAGGAATCTGGTATCCCTATCAGACACGATAGTCTTCGGTACTCCATGATGTCGTACTATCTCACGGTCGAAGAGCTCTGCTAGCTTCGCCACTTTCCAGGTGTCCTTCATCGGAATGAATCGGGCCACCTTGGTCAGTCGGTCAACAACGACCCATATCATATTCAAGCCTCCCCGAGTAGGCGGAAGCCCAACAACGAAGTCCATGGAAATATCATGGAACTTCCATTCAGGAACGGGCATTGGCTGTACCATGCCACCAGGACGACGGTGCTCAAACTTGACCTTCTGGCAAGTGAGACACCTAACAACATAATCTGTCACATCTTTCTTCATACCGGTCCACCAGAAATATCTCTTCATACTCTTGTACATCTTTGAAGCTCCGGGGTGAATAGAAGTAGAAGAACAGTGTGATTCACTCAGTATGCGCTCCTTCAGCTCAGCGCTACTTCGTGGAATACAAAGTCGGCCATTCAGCCTGATCAAATCATCATCATGTAGTCGGAAATCATACTTTTGGCTCTCGAATGTGCCGTCCATAAGTTTTTGTTTGATCTCTTGCATGTACTGATCTGACATCTGAGCACTCCGCACCTCTTCAACCAAGCTAGAGTGAGAGATTAGCGAATGGAGAGAGTGTGCTCGGCGACTTAATGCATCAGCTACAATGTTTGCTTTACCTTCCTTGTACTGAAGGTTAATATCGTAATCAGTAAGGAATTCAACCCATCTTCTTTGCCTCATGTTCAGCTCCTTCTGAGTGAACAGGTATTTCAAACTCTTGTGATCTGAATAGATCGTCACATTCACTCCGTACAAATGGTGTCGCCATATCTTCAAGGCGAAGACAATGGCACCCAATTCTAAATCATGTGTAGGATAATTTTCTTCATGTCGCTTTAACTGTCGGGAGGCGTAGGCCACGACCTTCCCGTGTTGCATCAAAACACAACCCATTCCTTTCCTGACGCATCACAGTACACCTCAAAACCATCGGTACCCTCTGGTATAGTAAGAACTGGTGCAGAAGTCAAAGCATCCTTGAGACTCTGGAATGAGCTCTCACAGTCAACAGTCCACTCAAACGGTGCATCCTTCTTCATTAAGGATGTCAACGGTTTCGAAACACTAGAAAAATTCCTCACAAATCTCCGATAATAACCTGCCAGACCGAGGAAGCTCCGGATGTCGGTAACCGTCTTCGGTCTAGGCCAGGTGCGCACAGCATCAATCTTGGCCGGATCCACAGCGATCCCGGCCTCTGAAATAACATGACCAAGAAAAGAGACTTGGTCCAACCAAAATTCACACTTCGAGAACTTCGCATAAAGCTGGTTCTCTCTCAATGTTTGCAGTACACTCCTCAGGTGAGTTTCATGCTCAACCTTGGACTTAGAGTAAATAAGAATATCATCGATGAAGACAACTACTGACTTATCCAACTGATCTCGAAACAAACGATTCATCAAGTCCATAAACTTTGCCGGTGCATTAGATAAACCAAACGGCATGACCGTGAATTCATAGTGTCCATATCTGGTTCGGAATGCGGTCTTCTCGATATCACTGTCCCTGATAGCAATCTGATGGTAACCCGATCGCAGATCGATCTTAGAGAACACAGATGCACCTCTCAGCTGATCAAACAAATCATCGATACGTGGCAATGGGTAACGGTTCTTCACCGTCACAGCATTCAGCTCTCTGTAATCGATGCAGAGGCGGAGACTACCATCCTTTTTCTTCACAAAATAACTGGTGCTCCCCATGGTGAAACGCTAGGGCGGATAAATCCCTTGTCGAGTAGGTCTCCAGCTGCTCTTTGAGCTCTGTCATCTCAGCTGGAGCCATACGGTAGGGCGCCTTCGCTATAGGTCCGGTGCCCGGCACCAAGTCAATCTCAAACTCAACTGCCCGTGTAGGCGGCATGCCTGGGAGTTCCTTAGGAAGACATCAGGAAACTCCGACACAACCGGTACATCTGGGCTAAACTTCAGGGTCTCTCTCTATGTCCTGGACATAGCAGAGGTATACATCATTCTTTCTTCTGATTTCATGATACATGGCCATGGCGGAGATGATCTGTGTCGAAGGCTCCCTGGGCCTCTGGCGGTATGAAATGGTAACCCCAGACGGACTCCGAAGAAGCAGACGGTGCTCGGCACATAGGATTCTGCCCTTGTACCGCTCCAACCAGTTCATCCCGACAATTACATCAAAACCGAGCCCCTCGAACTCTATCAAGTCGATCGGGAACTCTTCATTCTTAATTCGTACAACGACATCTCGGTGGTAGCGGGTACACCTGATCCGCTCTTTCGACGGGAGAGTGACTAGGAAGTCTTGCATATCTTCACCGTCTAACCCCAGCCTCTTCACAAATGATAGCGAGATGAAAGTGTGTGAGGCTCCGGAGTCGAACAAGACCGAGGCGTACACGCCATTAACTCGGAAGGTACCGGTGAGGATGGTGCCGCTCTTGCCGGCCTCTGCCTCATTGCAGACACTCAGTATACCTCCCGTCCCGAGTGCACAGCCTAATTTATTCAGAAACTTATAAGTATAACGGTAATAACACGGGTGGTTACTCAAGAAATCAACACTGCTTTATTCATAAAACTCATCTTTACACCATGATGGTATTACATTTGGCTACATCGCTTGAGCTCTTAGCATACTTAATGCATCACATACTTAACATACAACTGACTTCCCACTTTACATGGTTACACATAACTTCAAAACTGTCTAAAGGTTAAGTTCAAACGTCCAGGCTTCATGTGTGTGGCATTGATTATTGTCGGAGGCCGTATTCAATTTGATCTTCTTGATACCATGATACAGCATCCTTGACTGCCCACCCATGATTAACACATCTCCAGACTCCAACACTAGCTTCCTTGCGAGGTCCGCTCGCTTCTGCTCGCCATACATAAACACTGCGGTATCACCAATGGACCAAGACACCACGGGCACTCCCTTACTAAGACTCGGGTGTCTCGTCCTTGTCTTGGTGCAAACCCAACCTTCCACCTTTTTGGTAGAAATTGACAATACATAATCCGCCTTGATACTTGGAATTTGTTCCGGTTCAACTTGCTGAGCAATTCCCACGGTGTGGTTAACCCGCAAGGAACTCCTCAGGTACTCGGTATGGTAGCTCCATCTTCAGCTCGTGTCCTGATATGACTTGGTGTAAGGGTTCCAATCCTTACCCATGCACATCATCTTTAAATTCATCTTCGCCCCACTTGGGTATTCGGGTGTGTAGAAACCTCCAGGTGCTGCTCCAAGCTCGTTGCATCGACGAATGATATGGATTTGTGCTTCGGGTGTCAAGTATCCTTTTAATAATATCATACCTGGTTGGATAACCTGACACTGTTCTGTCGGATAGTCGGGATGCCGATGGTGGTATCTCCGGGGTTCGGTGTGGGTGGGATTGGATAACAATATTGAAAGTTCCTAAGGTTTATAATTACCTCTTTAGGTGGGTTTCACATTACTTTAACTCATTTACTTATGTGGTCATACATTTAGACCACTAACACACATGCATGGAATGCGGTAAGCAATCACTTATCTCACTTAACGGATTTAAGGGGTACCTGGTCTAGAAGACGATCCTGGTGCCTCTGACCGGTCCACCACGTTCAAGGCAGCCTTGCCTGCTCCCGGCCCCTTCCCCTTCTGGGACAGTATTCCCTTGCCCTGAGGGTGGCTGATAAGTAGCTTTCGGGCCTTCAGTGGTCGCAGTGGCCTTACCCTTCCATTGCCCTCTAGGCCTATAGTTTCTGCCATCAGGGTTATTGTAGCACTCGAAGTCACGGTGTCCCAGCTTCTTGCAGTAGTGTCACTGCACATCATTCCCTTTGCAATCCTTGCCGGGATGGTCACCTTTGCACCACTTACAGAAGTAGTGGCGCTCCGGTCCCGAGCCCGTACTGGCTGCTATCACACACAATCAATACACACTTTACAATATAGCAATACATACTTGAATTCGGTATTCGGAATTAATTAGTTACCATTGGGCGGGTGAGAGCGTAAGGGCTTAGCCGCATAGGCATAAGTGAGCTTCAGCGGCTCCTCAGTGGTAGTGGACTGGGTTTGGCCCTTGCCACCCTGCTGCTGGCCCTTCTGGGGCTGAGGGTAAGGTTTCCTCTTCTTCCCTCCTTGGTACCCTTGCGAGCTTTGGCCCTCGCTCGAGACCTTGCGCTTATGCGCATTCTCCTCGTCCCTTAAACGGACGGTGATCTCCACCTTAGCAGCGGCATGATAGCACTCCTGAGGTTCAAGGTGTTAGTCATGCCCCGCAACATATTTACACACTCACATACAACATAACTCATTCACACTTAGGCATTATTGAAGATACCTGCAAGGTATTGTACTCGGCTGGCCCCATGCCATAGCGTAGGCGGTGGCTCAACCCTGTAGAATCGATTCACTAAGACCCGGTTCGAGTAACCTAGGTCGGGTAGAAGATGAACAAGGTCGGTGAAGGCGGTGTAGTAGTCGTCCACCGTCATTTTGTCTCCTTGCTTTAAACTATCGAGCTCCAGGCGCTTTGCCTCTTGCACGTGCACTGGATAGTACTTGGCCCTTAGTAATGCCGTGTACTGTTCCCATCCAAACCCGGATCGGCCACTTTCTCGGCCCTACAAGTTTCCACCAGTTCTAGCCGAACCCTTCAAATAAAGCAGCAAGTCGGACCTTGGCATCAGCAGGAACGGCCAAAGTCTCGTAGGCGGTCTCAGCTCCGAGATATACGCCTCTAGTTTGGAAGGGTCGGTCTCCCCTTTGAAAGACGGGGGCCTCAAATCGGCCAACGCTTTCACCCAATTAGTCTCGCGTGGCTGTGTGGTGGTGGTTCAGGCTGATCCTGACCAACGGGCTGTTGTTGCCCTTGCTGCACTGCGGTTACTATTTGAGGTATCACTTGAGCTAGGGCGGCCGCCATTGCCTCTGCCATCATCTGAGCGGTAGGGTTCTCCCCTGGGTCTCCCAAACCACGCCCGCGGCCTCTTCCTGGTGGTCGCCCTGCCATCTGAATTTTTTTCATGAAGCACATTAGTATTGTGCATACAAACTTATCGGGTCAAGTGTTTATAACGTCCTTTGGACGACAAGGTTTAAATTTCCTAACTCGGTATATTCCTAAGCTCGGTAATCGGTAATCAGAGCGATACTTCGCTCTGATACCACTTTTTGTAACACCCCATCCATAACCTTCACACTTAATCAATAATCGCAGCGGAAATCATACTTAACCATATACCAAAAGGGCGGTGTTACACGCCGTTAGCCACCCACGTGGCTAACAAGGCTGTTACTTACAATGTATCGGTCTGATTACGAGAATGCCGAGCATAATTACAACCTTACAAAAATCATCCAAAAAATGACAATATACCGAGTGTAACTGTACAAAATCACCAACTAGCTTTACATCCACCAAAATAAAGACCTCGAGTGTACAGACTACTCGGGTTCAATCCAAAAAAACAAATATCATCAACTAGGACCTAAAGCCATTCTGCTTCCTCGATCCTCATCCTGCAATAAACATAGCCCCCAAAGGGGTCAGCAACCTTTTGCTGGCATGGTTAACGTGCAGCCCGCTGACTACCGGGATACACGCAACTATTTGTCATGATAACATGGCGTTGATTTTAACATACAACATGCATAAACTAACAGGAATTATTGCAGAACAATAACACATACATAGTGAAGAAACTCACTTTAGGAAACAACCAACATAGTTAGTCAACTTGAAGCCTAGAGATGACTTCATCCTCATGTTAAGCTTAACACATATCACGTTACTGTTTGTTAGTCGAATGAACAACTTAACTTAAAAGATGAGGCGGGTGTAATTATCCATACACATCAACACATAATTTCCCCCTAGCCCGAGTGGAAGTCAGGTAGGTAAGCTTTAGCTAAGCTAATGGGAGGTCGAATTCCCAAAAGGAAAACTACCCTAACATAAGGAGAGAGCCGAATCTGATTCAGATGTCGACACCCATACATACACGCATGACCGGAACGACCAGATTCCTCACTCCCCAGGTTAGCACTCGTTAGAAGTCCCACAATGGGAGCTTAACAATATCTCACACAAGTAAGTGTTTAAGTCAGTTAGACATACAGGGGAAGCAAGGCATGATTCAGCAACACAAACAACTATCACACATAGCCGGGTTAGAACGTTCCTTAGGTTGGAACGTTATTACCGGATACCGTTCTCTTACGTTCCTAGCTTTGGTTAACTAACAGTTAGCACGCATTCGAGGTTACCGGTATCGGTACGCACACATCACATAATAACAAGAACTGTAAACTCATTTCATGATTTAATCTTACAAGGTTGTAAACACACAGAAAAACAAACAACACACAAGCCGGTGTAAACCGGTAGGCAACAGACTGCAAGAAAACCATACCTTGGTCCTTGCCGCTCTAGTGTTCCACCGTACGTTGTTCCTAAACATGATTGATAACGTCGGTTAATTAACTTATTTGACTTCCGAATTTGCTAAACACTTTACATGTTTTTATGGTATGTTTTTATGCTTAGACTTACACTTGATCTTTATTATACCCACTAGGGTCTACTAACTAAGACACACTTTTTTTTTGTAGATTTTGGTCCGACCGACCTTGCCGACCGAACTTACCCAAGGTCGGTCCATTCCAGTAGCGTCCGAGTTCGAAATTTTTCACTCCGACCGACCTTGCCAAGTCCGGTCCCAAGGTCGGTCCATTCCAGAAGACTTCTCGTTTGAAATTTTTCACTCCGACCGACCTTGCATGTCCGGTCCCAAGGTCGGTCCATTCCAGAAAGATTTCCGCACAAAATTTTGAGTCCGACCGACCTTGCAAGTCCGGTCCCAAGGTCGGTCGGTTCCAGAAAGGTTTCCCGGGTTTAAACTGGGCTCGACTGACCTTGTAAGTCCGGTCCCAAGGTCAGTCGGCTCCAGACTTTTGCTTCTAAATGCCCATTCAACTCCAAACTTCTTCACAAGCCTCCTAAGGTGTTCTAACATCATTAGGCACACTAAAACCTTCATATATCCCCTTCCAAATTCATTTACAAGTTTATCTAAGCTCCTCAAATACTCTCTCAAAACACTTGTAGTTCACTAGTTTGCTCCCACCTAGAATGCATTTGAACCATTATATTTCTACACAAATTTTGACATGATCTCCCCATAATTTTTACATATTCCCACTCATCTTTTAACCCACTAGAACACTCCAACCATCAATTCATCCAAGGCACCAAAACACACTTACAATTCACCATTTAAACCACAATAGCCCTCAATATTCATAAACCTTACAAGCTTGGCTCTTAGGCCCTTAAACAACATTAAATTAAACACTGAATCTCCTCATATTATTAGCAACACCTGCATTTCACTGAGCATTTATATTTGCACCAAGATAAAACACAAAATCCTTAAAACACCACATAGCTTAAGGTAAGTTATTTACCTTAGATTTCTTTCAACTATCCCTCCTCCTCACTTCTTGTTGCACAACCGATTTCCAATGGGTTTGTTTGTTACACTAATGACCATGCCAACATGAATACAATGAGTATGGAGGGTTCACGAACCTTATTCCATTAACCCTAGAATAAATATTTGAACATCATAGGAGGGAATTACCTTCTACTTCAAGATGAAGCTTTTGGTAATGGAATTTGGGCTAGCTCCAACACTTCTAAAAGATTGAACAAGCTAAAATGGAGAGAAAACAATGGTGTTTAGTACCCACCAAAATCGACCACCATGGGGAATAGGGAAATGGATGGGTTTTTGAGTTCTTTCTTACCTTAGAACAACAAGAAGATGTTTGGCTTCAAGAATATGAAGTTTCCTCTTCAAAATGTGGTATACCCATGGAAATGAAGTATGGAGTTTTGAGATTTTAAAAGGTGGAAAACAATCCCCAAGATGAGAGGAGTATTTTGGTGTAAAAATTTCTTGATTTGGAGTTGATTTAAGGGTAGAACAAGGAGGAGCAAGGTGAGCTATTTGGAGCCCTTGCAAATCGCCATTGCTGGAGCAAAATGGAGAATAAGAGCAGAGAGAGAGAGGTGGGATCAGCGAGTGAAGAGGATGAGGAAGAGAGAGAGTGTGAGAGAGGAAATAAAGTGAGTTGTATTTTATTGTTTTGTATTTTAGTAAATAAGTAGAATTAATAAAGTAGAGAAGGAGAGGGGGTTACCCTCACGTGAGACACAAGAGGGGGAAGAAAAATCTGATTTTTTTTTTGTAAAAGTAGAGAGGAGGTGGCACATGGTCATTTAGCAGATAACACCCGTTAGTTCCCGAACTGTCAGTTTTAACAGTCCGGTCCGGTTTCCGGATTTTTGTTTTATATTTTTTTTCCTAAAAATTCTTAGACTTTAATTAGTATATCATTATAGTTATAAAATCAACTATAATTTATACCAGTCCGTTTTAAACATTTAAAGTCACGTTTTTCGGTTTCCTCGAAAAACGTGCTTTTTAATCCATCATTTGGATTCGTTTTCCTTCAGAAATTTTCCCACATGTTCTTAATGACTTAATTAGTCTTAAAATATAATAATTATATAATTAACTAAAATATTAAGGTTTGGGGTATTTCAGTTGTAATCGTCAATGTTCGGGTTTTTGTATTACTATCGTGGCATACTTAAAATCTCTTTCTTTGATCTTCAGGTCATCATCTTGTGATTCTGGTATTTGAGTTTACTGTGACCATATTTGTTTTTCATTGTCAATGTAAAGTATGAGCTATGGTGAAATACCCCTACTTAATTAAATATTGATTAAACATGTAATCAATCAAATTAAGGCCTAACACATGCCTTGAAAATAAATTAAAACGCAACAAAGTTTGACAGAAAACAAGAATTTCACCCTTGGACCTTTTAGGGTGATTAAATATCCAAACGAACTCCGTTTGACCTAGAATTTTACCTGAGTCTAATAACTTGTAAATGAACACATTAAAACCATTTCCAAGGGAAACCAAGCTTAGGAACGCGCTAGAACATAAAAGGTGCACTAAGCTTCCTTAAAGCACAATTTGGTGAGTATCTCCAAAATGAGTTTTAATTAATTTTAGGGTCTTAAATACCCTCACTAATATTAATGTGACATTGTGTGCCACATTAAAATGCCTAGCTCAAAGTTTTTCAAAAAGCCAAAAATATGTGCATTGTTTGGGAAACAATAACCCAGTAATACCAAAAAAAAATATATAAACATTTGATTTCTTAATCATGTCCTTGGTCAAATGTCTCCTTGACCTTGGGTGTTATATTTCGGCCAGTATAAGCCTCCTTTACCAATTAGTCACCGTCCCCTTTTGCAATCAATTGTGACTCAACACACACACTTTATTAAAGTAAGTTGTTACACCTTTACTATAATTAAACAAATCACCTCATCCCTCCTTTTATCTGATCATTGTCGTTTGCTTAGTTGATTACTCTGTCTGCTTGCAGTACCTGCAGAAACAACCGAAATCATACAATAAACATAAGTCTAATGACATATAAAGATATATAATATATATATATCATATAATAAGCAAACCATTCAGCCCCTTCTACGGTACTACTACTACCTACCGTACTACTTTTGCAAAAAAAACAACAACTACCTATTTCTACCCATCCTGTCTACCCAACTTGACCGACAACATCTACAATTACAAGAGTTTACATCAGCTGGGGAGCTTCCCAAAATAGCTAGAAAAGATGTAATTGACTCTTACCAAGCCATACCTACTCTCCATTGAACCGATGTCCTTTTCTCCTTCTCAATGCAGTTTCTTTTCCTTATTCTTCCAACATGAGCATCCCAGTCTCTTCTTCTTTCATTGGCTGTTCCAGAGGAGAAAACTGAGACTACTTCCCAGCCTCTCCTTGCTGTTCCAGGAAAGAAAACCGAGAATATTTCCCAACCTCTTTCGTTTGATGCTCTAGAACCGAGAGCCACCTTCAACTCCCATGGCTGCTACCTCATACTAGGTAAGCTGCTATGACCAAAATATATACCCGTTGTACTCCTCTCTTCCCCATGTCGTCAATGAGTTCAACAATCTCCAGTCTTACTCAGCAAAGTAACTTAAGGAGGCGCTTGAAGCAGAGAAGCGTTCCGGCTACAAGCAGAAGAAGAAAAGAGTTAATCTTCATAACTTTCCCAAGGTAAACAAGCATGCTCATTCCCTCCTTGTATTACCGGTTGCATGCCCAGTTATTTCCAACTCTCATAAACTTCCTTCCTGCTCCATTGCGAACAAACAGAGGAAATACTGCTACCTTCCTATCCTCTCATGACAACAAACAGAGATAATAAAGCAAGTTCTCTTCTTTCATTTTCAGCTCCATCTCGGACAACAGCATTTCCCTTCCTTTCCTTATTTCAGTCCTAGTACAGCAGCATAGAAACACAACATCAACAAGCTAGAACTCCTTCCTCTTTATTTCTTCTTTTCCAGTCTACAACGCAAGTTCTTTTTTTTTCCTCCATTACAGCGGCTAAGCAGAAGGAGAAACAGCAGCAACTCCTGCCTTTTCCTCCTAATGTATAAACGGGAAACCTCCATGGGCATGGACCACTAGAGACCTGCAAAAACAAAGAAGGAAATCAGCATAGACAAGGTAATATAGTGCATATTCAAACACACTTCCTCACTGTTGTTTACATGACCGAAAATGACATCTTCTCCTTCCTTCCTTTTCATGCAAATGGAGCTATGGTACAGCCTTATACTGAGCTGGGAAACCACTTCCAAAAGAGCTACGTAAACACTCAACAAGGGGCTCAAAGCAAGATCTGGAGCTACCCCCTTGAAGAGAGCTCTATTTCCTCCTTGTTTTCCTGCAAAGAAACTGAAACTATCCCCCTTCTGTAGATAACTGAAACAGGGCTGAAAAATCCTCCAAGTCATAAGGTAAGCATGGTCTTTTCCCTTGTTCTATTTTGAGCCTTCAACCCCCCTTATTTTCTTCACAAACCTGAACATGTTCCTCTGGTTATAGGCAGCTGAGAGTTCTGTTTGCTAAGCCCTACAAATGCCACGATAATGACCCCCTTTAAGATTAAAAATCCTCCTAAGATAGGTAACTAAGGTAGCTACTAATCCAACTATGTTTTCTGTATACATGCGCTGCCAAACATGGGCTGCTTCCATCCATGATTACCGTAGCTTGAGGAGCTAAACTCAGGGAAGAAAGCAAGCCGTGAGGTTGCAAGTTTTGAAGGGGCTGGAGAGTGAAAGAGAATCACCTGTATACATACCAAGGTAACAACCATTGTCATGTATCTTATACTCTCAAAAATTACCATCGCATGGGTAGCATGCAACCAAAAGCTAGTATGTATACAGAGGTGCTTAGACTATGGCAATGGTTAGTGATGAAGGAGAAATGCTTTCAAATGTCACGTACAAGTTCTGCATATAACTGGGAGTTGACATGTGTAATATGTGATATTAAATCATGGGAATATGTAGAAGATGATGAATACATGTGCGCCTAGACATTAGGGCTAGTTTAAGCTGATTATATGTTATGTGAAAAAGGAAGAAAACATGTTAAAACTGTTGTAGAAGACAATCTGCACATCACCGGAAAATTGTGTGTATAATGTATGTTGATGAACCAAGGTGATGTGCGGGAATAATAAATACAGGTGTGTGTTTGGTGAGTTGACTTGTTTATGGCTTACTAAAATACACTATATAAGTTAATAATGAAGAAAAATGAAATTAAAAATGTTAGGAATAAGCTGTATGAAAACCGTAAGTGGATATGTATAGTTAAAACATTTTAATGTCACCTTATAAATAAATTTATGTTATATTTAAAGCCATATGGTGAAATACCCCAAACCTTAGTATATTGTTTAAACACCTAAATATGGTATATTAAGACTAAAAAGAGTATTAGGAACATTAGTAAACAATTTCAACAATTGAAAACAAGAAATGTGCTTTAAGGTCAATAAAGGCAAAAATGTGCTCTAAGCTTGGGATAAGCTTGGTTAAGACTTAATGAACTTACCAAGACCTTATTTATATACTAATGAACATATTAAATCAATTAGCAAAGAAAACCAAGCTTGAAAACAAGTTAAAACACAAAATGTGCTTTAAGGAGTCTTAAAGCACATTTTTGAAAAATTGTCTTGTAAATGAGTTTTGAATGGCTAAATGTCCATCATTACTCTTTAATTAACATGTGTACTATATAGTATCACATTTGGAGGTCTATATCAATGGGAAATCAAAAATTTCACTTCTAAGTGCCTTGTTTTCATGAATAGTGATTTTAATAAGCTAGTTTGTAACATATGTTTGTATAAGTAATTAAATTGACAAATAAAGACTATATTACCCCTAAGTACTAATGGGGGCCGGTTTTCTTAAGTGTGGTGACTCACCACTCTCTTGTTAATGTATTAAGTAAATAATGATAACTAAATAAAGTACTTTTTACTTTTAACTACAAATATCTTCAAAAAGTAAGTCTATCTCATTCTCTCATTTCTTCCTTGTATTCACACGGCTCCATACTCTCTTCAACCTCTCTTCTTCATTCTCTTCCACGGTAATACCACACCACCACCATTAAACCTCATCTTTGATCTCTTGTAAAATCTAGCTCACTTAACCAAATAAAAAACAAACACCACCATTCTCTTAGTCTCATCAAGCTCTTCATTCCTATCTTCTCAAAACTTCAAGAGCCCCATTTCGGTGCCATGGAGTTCCACCATTGAAGGAGCTTGAGCTTGTATTTCTACATATTAATACTCTCCTTTGCTTCTAGGTAAGGAATATCAAATAAAAACTTCATTTCCTCCATGTTTTTGTTGTGACCGAAAATACCCATTGAAGGTGCTCTTTATATGGCTTTGTTTTAGCTTCATTCCAACCTTTCAAGGACTAGGTGGAGTCCTCTCTTGATAGATATCTAAACTCTCTTCAAAGATCAAGGTAAAACAACTACATTAATGTTTTTGAAACAATGTAAAAACTAGGGTTTACAATGAGTTTAAGCTTGGAGCTTGTATGTAACACCCCAACTACAACCATACATTTAACAACACATTGCAGCGGAAACTCAACTCATCACATTACTTATTTCAATGGTGTTACACGCCGTTAACCACCCACGTGGCTAACAAGGCTAATACATGTACTTTGTATCGGTCTGATGGACTAGACTCCCGAGCAACTACACGTTACATTTGCTTCTCTTAACAACAACCCATATACTTTATACATTCCAACCGTACCAAGTATTTACAAACTAATGCCGATAACAATTTCGGTCTTACTACGCCTACAATGCTTACGCCATTTAAATGGCTACCCATGTATAAACATCTACCCCGTCCTACTCTCGAACGGCTTCCAGCTCCTTGTACCTGAAATAGAAGGAGAGAAAGGGTGGCCCCCAAGGGGCTCAGCACCTTTGCTGGTATGGTAATCCCGCAGCCCACATGCTACCGAGCCACGCACAACTAATTGTCGTCTTAGCATGCAGTTGTTTATATTTAAATCATGCATACAAACCATAAACACACAACACTTTGCATACACCCAACAATAGGGCTCAACATATATCCAACACATCCACACTTAACAATCATCCAATGATTCCTTTAACCCTAGAGTGGCTCTCCTCTAAAATGGAGCTACTTAATGAACGACACGTACCCATTAATCGGGTTATCCTTAAACGCCTCTTGTCACAAACTGGGATTCATTTCCATGATCCACACACTCCATATCCTACAACATATCTCATTCCTCACATAACAAAACATAACAAAACCTTTCTTGTTTCGGCGTACACATGATAACATCGCATTCATTTTAAACACCTAACGTATACATATCATAGCATAGCAAAGGAAATTGCCTAGCACAATAACAACACAAAACACCATAAGGTCGGTTCACACACGGAACCTTCCACCATAGTTAGTATACATAGTGAGCCTAGAGATTAATGCCAATCTCATGCTAAGCTCGTTACCAACCTCGTTACCGTCCAGTTATATCGAACGGTTAACTTAAACCCCAAGGTGTGTCGGATATAGTAATCCCAAGCATACCGAAATATCATTTGTATGCCCCTGTGGCCCGACGTGAGTCAGTAAACTAGCTTTGGATAAGCTAAGGGAAGATTGAAACCAAATTGGAATACAACCTATACATACACCAAGAGAGTCGAACCGGATATGACATTGACTCCCGTCCTCACACGCGTGGCCGGAACATGACCGGACTCCTCACCCCCCATTAGTACATATATACTTATAAATAAGTAGTTAGAGATCCATTATGGAGCCTACCATATCCACACACCATACGGTATCATAACCGAGTTAAGCACACAAGGGAGGTTCACACACTTGCATACAACAACATATCCAACTAACTCACACATAGCCGTGGTTAGAACGTTCCCAAGGTTTGGGTCGTTAACTCCGAATACTGATCTCTCTCGTGTTCCTAGTTCTAGTTAGCTAAGGTTCGACACTTATTTGAGGTTAACGGTATCGGAGACCAGATGCGCCACATAAATGAATTACTATAAACTCATTACATGTTTTAATCTTACAAGGTGGCAAACACTCAGAAAACACATTGGCATACAAGCCGGTGTAATCCGGTAGGACACAGGTTGCAAGAAAACCATACCTTTCACCACGGTCCACTATTTTGTGTCCTCCTAGGTTCCTCGAACAAATCCCGTACAACTGGTAACATCACAATTACTGTCATTAACATCGGGGTGACATGATTGTTTAATATCTAATGCCCATAGTTAACCCCATCATCCTGTTGTACTTAATTTATTTATGTGATCTTAAGTTCACAACTTACACATTCACTCTCACACTTGTTTATACTTCCAATGGCCTTTAAAAGTCACCAAACAAGGCCTAAACATCATCTAAAACCATTACCATTCAATTCCCCATCATTAGGAGCCTTAAACAAATTTTTTTCTTCATTTCTGGTCTGGACCGCCCCTCTGGGGCGGTCCGTAGGGGCGGTCCACTGCAGAACCAATTTTCTAATGTGCTTTTCTCCTCTTTCTGAACTCCAAATTCATCCCAATTTTTTCCTATGCTTTACACATGTTCTCCCACATGTTTTAACATCTTTTGGGCACACTTAAACCCTCTCGAAACATCCCAAAAATTCCTTAAACTTTTACTCACTTTTACTAAGTCCTTAACACTTAGACATTTTTTTCCTTACACTTGTAACTTGTATTCTTGCCTAAAACTTCACCTAACCAAAGTACTCCCTCACTACCTTATAACCACCCTTTTAAACATCATTTGCACTACACTCATCCCCTTTACACACACTCCTCAAGTTTTTCCCACAAGTTCATAATTAAACCTTCACAAGGCGTTACACTTCATTGTTCACCAAACTTTGCACAAGACTTTACGACACCTCCACCATCACCTTGGTGTATCAAGAAGTCATCCATTAGTTCCCTAAATCTCCAAGACTATGCCTAAGGCATCTTAACACCTAAGAACACCATGATTCACCTTCTTCCACCATCTTAACACTTAACAAGTTCCTAGTACCTTCTAGGTCTTAAAATCTCATTTCATCACATAAACTCCTTTGTTTATCAACTAAATTTTGCCATAGCTTCTCTTGTAAACTCTCACACCCAAACACTTAGGTTTTCACCTTTAGACAACCAAGAACACTTAATCACTTAATACACATTCCTTACACACAAACATATTGTTTTTCATCCTTTAACCATCAAGACATTCATCTTTACAAGAAATGCCCTTTACACACAACTAAGCCTTTAACTACACTACATCACAATATAGTGCATAAACTTAAATTGCTTGGCTCTTAGGCCCTTAAATTGCATAAACCTTAAACACTGAATTTCCCACATAATAATGCCTTCAACCTGCAAGTACACACAACAATGCTCCCATGTATTTTAGTCCACCTTGTGGATAGTTTTCTAGCTCATTTCCCATTGGCTCTTTAAGTCATTTATTAAGCAAATATAGCTCAATTTCCTAGTACAATAAACCACATTAAGAGAGGTCATTTACCTCTTTGTTTTCCAAGCTTTCCCATTTGTTTTCTCTTGTTCTTTCTTGGTTGAAAACCGGCAAGGAGGTTTTACCACTTGTCAATCTTCTAACCAATACACATATAAGGGTAATGAGCATTAAGTTTAATACTCAAACTCATAGTTAAACCCTAGGTTTACATAAGTGTCTTAAAACACTAAAATTGATGATTACCTTTGGAATTCGAAAGAGCTTGGTTAAGTGGCAAGATAGGACTCCTCCTAGTCCCTTGAAGATTGAATTAAGCTAAGAAAATAGCAAGACAAGACACCATTGTAAGGTGAATTTTCGGTTATACAAGAAAATGGTGGGAACTTGGATTTTCTTTGATTTTCCTTACCTTGAAACAAAGGAGAATGACAAGGCATGGAAATATGAGCTCAAGCTCCTTCAATGGTGAATCTCCATGGCACCGAAATGGAGCTTTTGAAGATTTGAAAAGATAGGAATGTAGAGCTTACTCTAACTAAGACAACGGTAGTCTCGGAATTGAATTCGGAGCTTGGAGCCATGAGTTACAAGCATTTAAAGATGGAGAATGGCTACTTGCTGTAGCAAAACGAGAATGGAGAAGGGAGGATGAGGTTGGAGACGGTGGGAACCAAAAAGAAAAGAAGAGAAAGTGAGGAGAGAGGTAAGTTTTGGAGATATTTAAGTTATAAAGCAAAAAGGTATCCTTTACTTACTTTTCTTTCTTTCTTTTAATTTGCAAGCCAAGTGTGATGACTCACACACCCAAAACCGTGGCCCCTTCAATATATAACATATATATGGCCTTTGTTGACCAATTAAACAACTTATGTTGACTTATAACTTAAACTAGCACTATTTGAGCACTATTCACAAATTAAGGCACATATTTGTGAAATTTTTGATTTCCCATTGATTTAGACTTCCTAATGTGATACTAAGTAGTACACATGTTAATTAAAGAGTAATGATGGTCATTTAGCCACTCAAAACTCATCTACAAGACAATTTTTCAAAAATGTGCTTTAAGACTCCTTAAAGCACATTTTGTGTTTTAGCTTGTTTTCAAGCTTGGTTTTCTTTGGTAATTGGTTTAATATGTTCATTAACATATAAATAAGTCTTGGTAAGCTTATTAGGTCTTAACCAAACTTATCCCAAGCTTAGAGCACATTTTAGCCCATATTGACCTTAAAGTATTTATTTATGTTTTGTTTGGTTTCATTGTCTACCAAGGTTGCCTAAGGACTTAATTAGCCCTATAAAATCATAATTAAATATTATTAAGTCTTGGTAGGCTCTTTGGTTCCTAGCCAAGTTCACTCCAAGCTTAGAGCACGTTTTTGCTCAAACCGTGCCTTAGTGTTTTATTGTGTTTTACCATGGCTTAAATTGTACACTGATGTTTCTAAGGCACTTTTTAGCCTTTAGATGCCATATTTCAACATTTAACCAACATATCAAGGTTTGGGGTATTTCAATCTACCCCCCTTAAAAGAACTTCGTCCTCGAAGTTCATATTTCCACGCATCATTGGATTAGAATACGGGAATTACTTTAAATAAACTTCCATTACCAAACACCTTTACATCCAACCTCGGACTTGACGGTCCGGGCAACATATCCACATCCATACATAACCACCTCGTAACATACTTACATGATTACCTCGGACTCAATGGTCCGGGTACCTAACCGTACCGTACTTACATAATAACCCTTAGACTCTCAGGTCTGGGTAACATAACAACAGTTAGACTCATAGGCCTAAAATAATATTCTTACTCATACCACACAACATGTCTTAGCATGTATAACAAACAGAAATACCTTTTCCATCTCTCCATGGGCTCCAATCCCATGTTGAGTACATATACACTGTGATCCCGCAGACCCGGTCGCGATGGACACCTTCTGGTCCCCGTTCCTTTGGGAGGTCAAAACAATGCATACATCTTTAAAATATACTTCTCATGTCACCGGTCCGAAGACAAAGGCTCATACGTCCTCAGCTCGTGAGCAAGTACTACAAAAATTATTCCTTACTAGGTTAAGTATATAAGAGATCCTTTATTCAAAATATGAATCGACGTTTTGGAAATACCAGTTGAAAATCCTTTTGAAAACGCAACACAACTCCAAGTCCAATTTATGCTCTTTGTATCTTTCTTAACATGGTTATTTGTGACCACTTACAGGGAGCTTCAAGAGTCATCCAACCCTGATGTGATCAGCATCAGTGTTGAACTATCTTTCCACCCCAATTTGTGTTCGGCTTCCCTTGATCTCATGATAATCAAGTTTCACCTCCCACTTCATTTTCAACCAACAACTAATTCAAGCATATCCCATTTCTATCTTTAAATCCTTCTAGTCATAATCATTACATCTCCAAGGGATAGAACTCCGTCTATCAGTCATCATCCAAATCCAACTTAATTCAAGTTACCTAGGGAATTTAATTCTCATTAAGTTCTATGTCAATCCCATTCCCCTTCATAAACCATAACACTGTATATAATATATTTTTTATCAAAATACAATACACGGTTTACATTTATACACCGTCGGGGTTTTAGTTCCCCGGGAGTTTCTTTACTCCCTTACACTTGTACCTTCACACACAACCGTTAACAAAATACACACACCTATCACAATGGCATTCGCATCTTTTGTGCGCAATTACCACAATTAACCACGAATGAATGCGTATGTTTATATAACACACGCGCCAACCATCATAGCAAATCATTTTTGTGCTATGCACAACATAGTTCACGTACACTTGTACGGTAAAACACACTAAGCGGCTTTACGCTCTACCCCCCTTAAAAGGGATTACGCCCACGTAATCAATCACTGAACATTAGCTTAAAATGTTCTGCCGTCGTGAAGTGTTTTAACTTCCACGCGGTCTATTACACAATGGATTCTGATTAGAGGATCTTAACCATATTAGCGGTTTAGTTCCTAAACCAAGAATTCTCATTGGAGTTTGCTTTAACTCTTAGTTGGTTTCGATTCTGGCCTGTGAGGCTTCTCGGCATTATAATTAGCCATTCACTCATGTTCACCATGTACATTCAACACTTGAATCACTGGCTCACTAGTTTCTGCTGCGAAACTCTAATAACTGTAGAGCTTAATTGCCCCATTTGTTATTCTTACTGTATTGTACATCCCCAATTGTCACCTTCATCTTGGTAACAATGGTTTCTCAACCAACGCGTGGTATCTCTTACCGTGTATAAAGCTATGTATTTCACAATGATTGACTTGTTCCCTTCCGACTTACTGTCGGTTGAGATTGAGCTACTACCTAGTGTGTAGTGCTCTCTCAGCTATTTACAGCATTTGGGGTATATTCCATACCGATATTTGGCAGTTAGTGCTACTGTAGTCACTTACTGTTAATCATGTCTCCACATTTGGTTTTGTACATGTATTCTTTCATTGGTGCGGGCTTGCATTACCTATGCATCGGCCATTATAACATTATTCCTCCACAATTACCATGCTTCTGATTCCTAGCTATCCCACTTGATCATTACTGCGCAAGTGCAATACCAAAACACTCAGTCATACAGAGTGCAGAGGCGTAAACTCTTGACAGTAAATCCCTTATGTGATTCGCCATGGAATTCACACTGTGTTTCATTGAATTTTGATCTCGTAATACTGGCTACTGGCTTACTGCCTAGTTTGTTTGACATCACTTATCTTGCATCTCTACTAAGTTTAACTCATAACTGGTCTTATCTGCTACATTATCGTTTAACAATACTTATACAACGGTCGCTTGCTGCGCACCGTGCTCTTACTCCTTGTATAGCATCAGCTTATATCATATATACTGCCATATTAACTTCCACACATATACTTACATTATTCACATTATGGTTCATCACTCATTTGGATGACTACTGAATGCTCCTTGAGCATCGATCATTCGAGTCACAAGCCGGCATTATTCAGCTCGGTGTTTCACTTATACACACATACTACTAAGCTAACTGCTCTCTTTCAATAATAACATCGTCCATCCTTAACATATTTCTTGAACTTGGTTCACATAACTACCGCTCCAGCGGTTTCACAATATCGAGAGGTATCCCCACTCTTAATGCAGTGGTTCGTTCTCCACTCTATTCACTTATATAACATAAACTTCTGCAATCAATCTAATTTATATAACACATTTATTTGTGGCCTATAAGCCTTATTGCCTTGAGCTGCGCTCATTGTAGGCTGTCCACATACATGTACTTCTTTGTGCAACATTACATAGTTTGGATATCATATTGAGCTCCATGACAAGGTCGTTGCATTCCGTTTCCTTTCATGGGATGCCCCTTAGGTTTGTCAGTCCATCTCCTGACAACTTATATCTAATCTGGGTGTTAGTTTCAACCCTTGTGCTTCTATCATGCATTTCGTGCAACAATTACTGATGCGAACACCCTTTATGGATTGCTCCTGGGTGTTACTAAGTTATGCCTTTACATCAAGTTCACACTTATTGGTACATTCAGTTAGCCACGCCTTTTTGCTCCTGATAGTGTAGGTACTCATTCTGGGAGTTTCATCCCGTCCATTGCACATTAATGTGTCCACATTAGGCATCTGCCTTGCCCTGCTTTCCAGCTATCATGTTTATCCCTGAGGATCCTTAAGACATATGCTATGTCTTTACTTAACAGTTTGTGCACTTCGCACTTCCTAACTCTTAAACATTCCCTTGAAGGAATTCACTAATCCTTTAATCTCGTTAACTTAACTGAGTTCCTTAACTTCAACCATTCATGGTAATCCTTAGTTCTTGTTGACTTATACTGCTGACCGTAGTATGGAGTCGACTACTTCCCGTGTTTCGGATTCTACTCGTATACATATGTGGGGTACCATACTGATACATTACTACTTACCCAACTAACCCATAAGTAGGTCTGTCAGGCCCACAAGCTCCTATCGGAGTGCGGTCGTCCCACATTTCAGTTGGTACACTCGTAGTGTCCGTCACACGCCTAGGTGAAGTATTCTGTTGTCAACTCCCTTATATTGTCCCTTGACAATATGCGTCCCGTGCTTCCCGAACTTAATCGAGGGAAAGTTCATCCACTGTTGTATCCTTGTCAACTGTCTTTGGCTTTACTGGTTCGGTTCTTAAAGAAGGTAGAAAGGAGTGTTGGTTTGAAAGAAAATTTGGGTTTGAAAGAAAAGAGTTTGAATAAATCTAGGTTTGAAAGAAAATTTTCATGGTTTCACAACATCTTCTTACCTTAGCCAAGTCTAGCTTCTTGCTGACTGGTGTACTTCCAATTACAGAGGTTAGGCTAACAGCCCTTCCACTGTTATGACGATCACATTTAACCTTATGGTACTTTACCAAGTACTTGTAGTGGTTATAAATTTCCCGAACAGCCCTGTTATAGCAGCACTTGCTATGGCAAGTGCGCCATGCTAACTGGCTATCGGTTTAACACATACCGGTTGTGGTATTGTTTTTATCCGCACTGTCATCAGTGGCCTTGTTGGCCCTTGATCTTACAATCTTGATAATAACTCCTCTAGGTGACTTCTCACTGTCTTCACATGACGATCATCAACTAGGGTGTTTCCCATTCTGGGAGACCCCTTTTTCTTTTGTATTGTTCGTCTTCGTAGCCCGTTCCACGTATTTGTCGTGGTTACTGAGACTTGTCTCTTGTTTGGGCACTACGTTGTAGTTCCTTTGTCGGTTGGTATACCGTTGGTGTATAATTTATCAATTGTGGTCCCGTAGACACTCGTCCCGGGTTGTATTAATCCACTTCTTGCCTGTTGCACGGTTGGTGCGTTGCAAACTGGTTATTCTCGACTGCTCGGCATGTCGACCCAGGTTGCCGGAAATTTCATTCTCTTTTATGTAGGATTGTCCATTCTTCACTGTTTAAATGCAGTTGACATTGTTCAGATGGAGACCGTCTCCGGGATTCCCAGTTTTTGGGATCAACCGTATGACCGGTTCTCCGTACTCACAGAAGTACTAATAACATCCAGATCGGGTTTTCCCGAGTAAGAGAGGACTTTCATCTCTCTGGCGTTCTTTCCCAAGTTATAAAATAGGGATTGTGGAGGGCGGGAAGGATACTGTAGGTTTCCAGTATTCACTGGTAGTTCCTATCTAGCGTATCTCTCACGCTATCACTCAACCCTTAACCCAAAGTACTTAAATCCTAACTCGGTACTTCCTAAGCTCGGTAATTCAGTCATCAGAGCGATACTTCGCTCTGATACCACTTTTTGTAACACCCCAACTACAACCATACATTTAACAACACATTGCAGCGGAAACTCAACTCATCACATTACTTATTTCAATGGTGTTACACGCCGTTAACCACCCACGTGGCTAACAAGGCTAATACATGTACTTTGTATCGGTCTGATGGACTAGACTCCCGAGCAACTACACGTTACATTGCTTCCCTTACACAACCCATATACTTTATACATTCCAACCGTACCAAGTATTTACAAACTAATGCCGATAACAATTTCGGTCTTACTACGCCTACAATGCTTACGCCATTTAAATGGCTACCCATGTATAAACATCTACCCCGTCCTACTCTCGAACGGCTTCCAGCTCCTTGTACCTGAAATAGAAAAAAAGGAGATAAAGGTGGCCCCAAGGGGCTCAGCACCTTTGCTTGTATGGTAATCCCGCAGCCCACATGCTACCGGGCCACGCACAACTAATTGTCGTCTTAGCATGCAGTTGATTATATTTAAATCATGCATACAAACCATAACCACACAACACTTTGCATCACCCAACAATAGGGCTCACATATATCCAACCCATCCACACTTAACAAATCATCCAATGATTCCTTTAACCCTAGAGTGGCTCTCCTAAAAACGGAGCTACTTCCTTAATGAACGACACATACCCATTAATCGGGTTATCCTTAAACGCCTCTTGTCACAAACTGGGATTCATTTCCATGATCCACACACTCCATATCCTACAACATATCTCATTCCCACATACAAAACATAACAAAACCTTTCTTGTTTCGGCGTACACATGATAACATCGCATTCATTTTAAACCCTAACGTATACATATCATAGCATAGCAAGGGAAATTGCCTAGCACAATAACAACCAAAAACACCATAAGGTCGGTTCACACAAGGAACCTTCCACCATAGTTAGTATACATAGTGAGCCTAGAGATTAATGTCAATCTCATGCTAAGCTCGTTACCAACCTCGTTACCGTCCAGTTATATCGAACGGTTAACTTAAACCAAGGTGTGTCAGATATAGTAATCCCAAGCACACCGAAATAACATTTGTATGCCCCTGTGGGCCCGACGTGAGTCAGTAAACTAGCTTTGGATAATCTAAGGGAAGATTGAAACCAAATTGGAATACAACCTATACATACACCAAGAGAGTCGAACCGGATATGACATCGACTCCCGTCCTCACACGCGTGGCCGGAACATGACCGGACTCCTCACCCATTAGTACATATATACTTATAAATAAGTAGTTAGAGATCCATTATGGAGCCTACCACATCCACACACCATACGGTATCATAACCGAGTTAAGCACACAAGGGAGGTTCACACACTTGCATACAACAACAATATCCAACTAACTCACACATAGCCGTGGTTAGAACGTTCCCAAGGTTTGGGTCGTTAACTCCGAATACCGATCTCTCTCGTGTTCCTAGTTCTAGTTAGCTAAAGTTCGACACTTATTTGAGGTTAACGGTATCGGAGACCAGATGCGCCACATAAATGAATACTATAACTCATTACATGTTTTAATCTTACAAGGTGGCAAACACTCGGAAAAACACATTGGCATACAAGCCGGTGTAATCCGGTAGGACACAGGTTGCAAGAAAACCATACCTTTCACCACGGTCCACTATTTTGTGTCCTCCTAGGTTCCTCGAACAAATCCCGTACAACTGGTAACATCACAATTACTGTCGTTACATCGGGGTGACATGATTGTTTTAATATCTAATGCCCATAGTTAACCCCATCATCCTGTCGTACTTAATTTATTTATGTGATCTTAAGTTCACAACTTACACATTCACTCTCACACTTGTTTATACTTCCAATGGCCTTTAAAAGTCACCAAACAAGGCCTAAACATCATCTAAAACCATTACCATTCAATTCCCCATCATTAGGAGCCTTAAACAAATTTTTTCTTCATTTCTGGTCTGGACCGCCCCTCTGGGGCGGTCCCAGGGGCGGTCCACAACAGATGCTACACGTTTCTTTTTTTTTTTCTTCTCTGCACTAGACCTCCCCACAGGGGCGGTCCGTAGGGGCGGTCCACTACAGAACCAATTTTCTAATGTGCTTTTCTCCTCTTTCTGAACTCCAAATTCATCCCATTTTTTCCTATGCTTTACACAAGTTCTCCCACATGTTTTAACATCTTTTGGGCACACTTAAACCCTCTCGAAACATCCCAAAATTCCTTAAACTTTTTACTCAACTTTTACTAAGTCCTTAACACTTAGAACATTTTTTTTCTTACACTTGTAACTTGTATTCTTGCCTAAAACTTCACCTAACCAAAGTACTCCCATCACTACATTATAACCACCCTTTTAAACATCATTTGCACTACACCCTCCCCTTTACAACACTCCTCAAGTTTTTTCCCACAAGTTATAATTAAACCTTCACAAGGCTTACACTTTCATTGTTCCCAAACTTTGCACAAGACTTTACGACACCTCCACCATCACATTGGTGTATCAAGAAGTCATCCATTAGTTCCCTAAATCTCCAAGACTATGCCTAAGGCATCTTTAACACCTAGAACACCATGATTCACCTTCTTCCACCATCCTTAACACTTAACAAGTTCCTAGTACCTTCTAGGTCTTAAATCTCATTTCATCACATAAACTCCTTTGTTTTTCAACTAATATTGCCATAGCTTCTCTTGTAAACTCTCACACCCAAACACTTAGGTTTTCACCTTTAGACAACCAAGAACACTTAATCACTTAATACACATTCCTTACACACCAACATATTGTTTTTCATCCTTTAACCATTCAAGACATTCATCTTTACAAGAAATGCCTTTACACACAACTAAGCCTT
This sequence comes from Limonium bicolor, assembly GCA_023374045.1. Classification (NCBI taxonomy): domain Eukaryota; kingdom Viridiplantae; phylum Streptophyta; class Magnoliopsida; order Caryophyllales; family Plumbaginaceae; genus Limonium; species Limonium bicolor. Next base: position 462,028,461 of record CM041776.1, read on the forward strand.
TAACTACACTACATCACAATATAGTGCATAAACTTAATTGCTTGGCTCTTAGGCCCTTAAATTGCATAACCTTAAACACTGAATTTCCCACATATAATGCCTTCAACCTGCAAGTACACACAACATTGCTCCCATGTATTTTTAGTCCACCTTGTGGATAGTTTTTCTAGCTCATTTCCCATTGGCCTCTTTTAGTCATTATATTAAGCAAATATAGCTCAATTTCCTAGTACAATAAACCACATTAAGAAGGTCATTTACCTCTTTGTTTTCCAAGCTTTCCCATTTGTTTTCTCTTGTTCTTTCTTGGTTGAAAACCGGCAAGGAGGTTTTACCACTTGTCAATCTTCTAACCAATACACATAGGGTAATGAGCATTAAGTTAATACTCAACTCATAGTTAAACCCTAGGTTTACATAAGTGTCTTAAACACTAAAATTTGATGATTACCTTTGGAATCGAAAGAGAGCTTGGTTAAGTGGCAAGATAGGACTCCTCCCAGTCCCTTGAAGATTGAATTAAGCTAAGAAAATAGCAAGACAAGACACCATTGTAAGGTGAATTTTTCGGTTATACAAGAAAATGGTGGGAACTTGGATTTTCTTCTTTGATTTTCCTTACCTTGAACAAAGGAGAATGACAGGCATGGAAATATGAGCTCAAGCTCCTTCAATGGTGGAATCTCCATGGCACCGAAATGGAGCTTTTGAAGATTTGAAAAGATAGGAATGTAGAGCTTACTCTAACTAAGACAACGGTAGTCTCGGAATTGAATTCGGAGCTTGGAGCCATGAGTTACAAGCATTTAAAGATGGAGAATGGCTACTTGCTGTAGCAAACGAGAATGAGAAGGGAGGATGAGGTTGGAGACGGTGGCAACCAAACAGAAAAGAAGAGAAAGTGAGGAGAGAGGTAAGTTTTGGAGATATTTAAGTTATAAAGCAAAAAGGTATCCTTTACTTACTTTTCTTTCTTTCTTTTAATTTGCAAGCCAAGTGTGATGACTCACACACCCAAACCGTGGCCCCTTCAATATATAAACATATATATGGCCTTTGTTGACCAATTAAACAAATTATGTTGACTTATAACTTAAACTAGCACTATTTGAGCACTATTCACAAATTAAGGCACATATTTGTGAAATTTTGTGATTTCCCATTGATTTAGACTTCCTAATGTGATACTAAGTATTACACATGTTAATTAAAGAGTAATGATGGTCATTTAGCCACTCAAAACTCATCTATAAGACAATTTTTCAAAAATGTGCTTTAAGACTCCTTAAAGCACATTTTGTGTTTTAGCTTGTTTTCAAGCTTGGTTTTCTTTGGTAATTGGTTTATATGTTTCATTAACATATAAATAAAGTCTTGGTAGCTTATTAGGTCTTAACCAAACTTATCCCAAGCTTAGAGCACATTTTAGCCCATATTGACCTTAAAGTATTTATTTATGTTTTGTTTGGTTTCATTGTCTACCAAGGTTGCCTAAGGACTTAATTAGCCCTATAAAATCATAATTAAATATTATTAAGTCTTGGTAGGCTGTTTGGTTCCTAGCCAAGTTCACTCCAAGCTTAGAGCACGTTTTTGCTCAAACGTGCCTTAGTGTTTTATTGTGTTTCACCATGGCTTAAATTGTACACTGATGTTTCTAAGGCACTTTTTTAGCCTTTAGATGCCATATTTCACATTTAACCAACATATCAAGGTTTGGGGTATTTCAAACACCCCTAATCATAAACCTGTAATGACGTCATATCTCGTAGCAGAATAAATAGCAATCGTAACGGAAAATAAAACTATCTAACCTTGGTGTTACACGCCGTCACTCACCCTTGTGAGTAACAAGGCATCCTTACTCTTTCCAACATTATAACTTCTCACGCTGTGATGAACAGATACTGAGCACTCTAATTATTACAATCCAAAACCAACTAAATGAATACAACGTCCTTCTTAATGCAATACAAATAAAACCAACGGTGTTTGTTGAAAACACTTCAGCTACCCCCGTGTCCCACGCTCCGGCTTGAGTCTTCTTCAACAACCTGGAATTTTTGGCCCACTAAAGGGCTCAGCAATCGAAATGCTGGTATGCTAAATGTAGTCTTAAATCATTTGGATTCCTAAGTCGCTTTAGCCATCTTGATATTAGATTCTTTACATGAATACCGGTTTATAATGGAAACTAATAACTTTAAACACTTAACAAACACATAACAATCCACCTGTAAACACCAGTGTACAATAGTACACAACACCATAACCACACAACAACACCACACAACATAACCAATAATCACACATTAGTAAACCATAACAATAATCAAACAAGATACACGTAATAAACTGTACTTGTCAGTTAGTCACTTGGCTCTTATCCTTTAAACCAATCATTTAACCTTTCCCAATTAATTTCACCTCAAGTGTCATGATAAGACAAACCTTAATACTTGTGGACGAATGTCCCTTGTGTTCCACTGGAACTGCTTACCAGCTGACCCTGTGGCCCTGGTTAATTGACCGATCCGGTCGAAACTGTGCACCAACGGCAGTGCATTCCGCCATCCCCGAATGTGGCTGATGGATTTTGAGTGACTCCCTTTTTGAGTCTCTCATAGTGATCACAATGCGCAACCAGAAAGTCGAAACGATCTGGATTCCTCTCTTTATAAGTTAGCCCCTTTTGTCAGTGACATAATAACCAATACTTGAATTAAGATTATAACAGTTGACCTTTGTTAGGTTCAATAATACCTAAAGGTCAGTTAGTCCCTTTTTTTTCCAGTTTAGATGTATAACTTAGTCACAAGACATTCACGCATAAAACACAACGCAACAGTTTGGGCAATCCCACATACAATATCATTCACATAAAATCATAGATATCATTCTTAAACATTTAAACACACCATGTCTGGACCTCAGGATAATCCTTAGGACATTCAGACCACACAATTAACATACCGTTCACCAAGAAACTGCTAGCTTGATAAACTCCTATTTAGTAGTCCCCTCCCGTACGCTGCTATTTAAACATGCAATACCGGGCAATATTAATACAACTATTCATTAAATATTACAGTACTGTCACTGTAGAGTTTATCCTCGTCGTCGTATAATAACTCCATATGTTATTTATTTTCCCCTGTTAACTTAACAGTGGTTCTAGATAACCTACCAGTTCATTATTTTATGTGAAGCTCACATGTGATAATGAATTATCATTTATACGGTACATCTTTACTTCATTAATTATATACTTATAATTATTTCCACTTATCATTTATATTATATCCCTTGGTCATTTTTATTATAACCAAAATTATTTATAAACTTATATTATATTCCTTTCTTAATACCATAATACATTATATTACCTAGTTTCACTTCCTTGCCTTATTAAATTACAAAACCAATCTTATTAACTCGGTATTATATATTATACCCAATAACTTTATAAACTAAATAACCACATATAATTTTCCGTAATCATAATTGATCCCATTAACTTTTACAACTTAACAAATATCCTATACTTTTATAATTTATTAAATACCCTTATCAATTTCGAAAATTGTAAAACAATTATATTAACTTCTATAAATTGCCAAATAACCTTATAACTTTTATAATTCACCAATTACCCACATTAACCTTTGTAACTATTAATTAACCACCTTTTTTTACAAATCACCAAAATGCTCTTACTATTTCGGTAATTACAAATTAATACCACAAATCTTATAAATTATCAATTAAGCCCTTAAGCTCTTCGGTTTAATCATATAGTTTCTATATTTACACTTTTAACCCCAAAACTTCATATAAGTTACATATTAACTTATAAACTATAGTTTAAATATTTTATTTCTTAAAATACCAAAGTAACCCATATCTTTTCTTAAATTGCATTTCTGCCCATATTTATTTCTATCTTTCATATATACTTCCATAAATTACATATTCACCCCAAACTTTTATAAACTTAATATTTTATGTCATAAATCATTTTAACCCAAAGTTTTTGGTCAACACTTTGACCAAGACTTAATCTCTTAATTAATACTTCAATATACCCCAAAATCATATGTATTTTCGGTAAAACTCCAAACTTCCCCATAATTACAAAATAGTCCCCAAACTTTATTAAATGTTATTCTTAACACTTAAACACTTATTTAAATTCATCAAATTCATAATATTAATTCCTATTTTTATTATATCATAAATATACCAAAACCATCCCTTATATTCTCGGCAATCTAGTATTTATATCCCAAACTCTTCAAAAAAAATTTCATTTTAACCACATAACTTAATAAACTAGCCATTTAAATACTTGTAGCTATTTTTAATGTTCCAAAAATTTATAAAATAAGTTAATACACTTATATGTATTTCGAAATTCACTAAATCTCCCATATTGTTCTCGGCCACAATTAAATTTTATCATATGCTTTTAAAACTTGTTTTGAACTTTATAATATATATATAAATGTATATATGCCATATAACACTTCTAAAAATTATGCTATAGACTTAGGATGATTATAAATCAAGAATAGAACATAAAATCTCTAACCATTCGGTTTTAATATTATATAACAATAATTAATTCTTATGACCCTAATATATATCTTAAGGTAATAATTTTACCTTATATGTTATAAATTATTTTCTTGACAATATAACCTATAGTTTTCGGTTTTAATTTATGTAATGGTTATACATAATTTTTATACCAAAGTTTGAAGCTTAAATTAAGCTTAAACTTAATAAACCTTATTTATACAAACTTACCCTTAAATCAAGACAATTCTTGTACTTGATTTTCCTTGAATTTCCAAGCTCCTCAAATGCTATATTGGTGTAGATATTTCGAACTCCTTGTACATATGTAGGAGATCTATTTGTTAGACTTCTAACAAAAGTTCATAAATATTATTTGTAGTAATTTTACAAGAGTTTACCTTAGGAATTTAACAAGGTATTTTTGACACACTTTGAGATGATTGGAGATCCAAGTTTCCTTCATGAAATAATGAAGAGAACATATGTTTAGAAGTTCTTATATTTTCGAAAGTTACCTAAGGAATTTTCTTAAGATTTTCAACTTGAAAATATACCTTAACTTGATCTTGTTGCTCCTTGTGTTGTTGTTGAATTTAGGAACCACCTTGGAGCATATATGCTTGGCGATTTCCTTGTAGATTGCTAGGATGATTTCTTCCTTCAAGACTTAGTAGATTTAACTAAGAATTTACATAGAAATGGTGTTAGAAACTAGTACACCATTAATGGAGTTATTAGAACTTAGGAACTAACTTAGGAGATTAAGAAAGGAGAAAGGAGAGAGTAAGTTAGAAGAGAGCTTACCATTCGTGAGTGGTGGCAAGGGGAAATGAACACTTACGTATGTTTTTTGTAGAAGGATTTGAGAACAATTATTACTTGATTAGTTTATTTGTCATTATTACATGACTTTGTTTTGTTTATTTTGATTCATAATTGATCTCCACAGCCGCTCCACTTCAGTATTGGTACGGTTGATTGGAGCTTAATGGATTTTAGCATCTTTCTTTTTGAATTTAACCAAACTAATCAACAACGCTAACTTGTCCTTATTCTGTAGGTGTGATCGGCAATTATGAAGCATTAACAGCTCCACATCATGAAGCACTAATAGACTAAAGGGGGTGTTGTTAATTATTTAGATTAGTTAAGTTTATTAGGCTTTGTTAGATTGCTTAATATAGCTAATTATCTACTCTTGTAGGTGAATGTGTGCGCTGGACTGGAGCACCAAGAAGCTCCCATGCAAACTCACGGTAATGGTAATGCTAGGTGACTAGTTGCTTGTATTAATTGCCAACATAATAATCATGTAATTAACTACATTTAATTGTGCTGAATTATTGTCTCTTACCTTGTCTTATTGCAGGTCATCGGCTGGGTGGAAATGAGAGCCTCAAATTCATTCTAGCCTTACGGCTAATACATGCTAGGGGACCTCTCAATTTTGTTTTATTTATTGTCATTAGACTAGTTTAAATCTTGTATATTTTTTTGATCATTACAGCACTAATACTACTTGTCCATGCAGGTCCTCATGTAATGGAGAATGTGCAGCACTAGACTCTTGTAGTCTTGTGGCTAAAGAGGATGTAGGAGTATAGCTAGATTTGTTTGTTTGTATAATGACATTACTTTTCCTTGTTAATCTTATTCTAACCTCTTTGCTTTTTCTTTGCAGGTTCACGGTTGTGAAGGCTCCATTTAATTCCAATCATGTGATACTGTAACACCCCATCCAACATTAACACACTTACCATGAACTGCAGCGGAAAACACACCCCTCACATTACTTAACTCGTTGGTGTTACACGCCGTTAGCCACCCACGTGGCTAACAAGGCTAATCCATATACATTGTACCGGTCTGATGGGCTAAATTCCCAAGCAACCACACATTATTATCCCTTTCCATTAACAACAACAAACAACACCTTTCAACTATACCGAGTATTTATAAACTGATGCCGACAACAATTTCGGTCTTACTACACCTACTGTATACATACACTTAAATGAATACCCATGTACAATGACTACCCCGTCCTACTCTCGAACGGCTTCCAGCTCTCTGTACCTGAAATAGGAAAAGAAGAGAAAGGGTGGCCCTAAGGGGCTCAGCACCTTTGCTGGTATGGTAATCCCGCAGCCCACATGCTACCGGGCCACGCACAACTAATTGTCGTCTTAGCATGCGGTTGATTATATTTAAATCATGCATGTTACAGTAAACACACACACACATAACATTTCGCCTCAACGGGCTCAACAAACGGATAATATGTCCTTACTTAATAAGTCACTCATGGTATTCATATCCCTAGAGTGTTCCTCCTCTAATGGAGCTACTTCCTTAATAGACGACACTTACCCTTAAATCGGGTTATCCTTAAACGCCTCTTTTCTCAAACTGGGATTCATATCCATGATCCACACACTTCATATCTCACAATATATATCATTCCTCACATACTAAACTTAACAACACTTTCACGTATCGACGTGCATATGATAACATCGCAATAGGAATTGCATTACAACAACATCACATAACATAACAGGAACGGTCCTCTTAGGAACCGACCCAAACATAGTTAATCACTGGTGAGCCTAGAGAATGGTGTCACCCTCATGGTAAGCTCGTTATACAACAACAACACTCATTACCGTCCTAATAGTCGGATGAGTAACTTAAGTTAAGATGGTTCGGGTTGGAGGCCCGAACACACCACACAAACACATGTTCCCCCTAAACCGATCATAAGTCAGAATAGCTAAGCTTTGGAGTAAGCTAATGGGAGATCATAACCCGTGAGGGAAACAACCATAACAAAGAGAAGGGTAAGGCTAAGAAGGATACCCTCTCCCAAACAACGCGCGACCGCCAAACCGGATTCCTCACCACTGTTAGTACATAATTACTTTAGATATTAGTTAGAACCCCACTATGGAGCCAATCATAACTACACACCATACGTATTACAACTGGGTTAGACACACAAGGGAGATCCCTACATTCACATACACATACCACACAATTAACGCACGCATAGCCGTGGTTAGTACGTCCCATGGTTCGGGTCGTTTACTCCGAATACCGTACTCTCATGTGATCCTAGACTCAGTTAACTAAGGTTAACACTTCCGAGGTTAAATGGTATCGGAGTTGCACACGCCACATAAATGAATTACTGTAAACTCATTACATGTTTAATCTTACAACGTGGCAAACATACAGAAAAACACATTGGCATACAAGCCGGTGTAATCCGGTAGGACACAGGTTGCAAGAAAACCATACCTGTCACCGGAGTCCACTTAACCACGTCCACTTATGTTCCTCGAGCAAATTCTCGAACAACTGATAACATTACATACGTTTATTAAAATCGGGGTTGCATGATTATTTAATGTCTAATGCTTATAATTTTCCCCCGTTAACTTAGTTAAATAACTTGACATTTTAACTTGTTTTACTCTCACATTTTAATACAACTCTTCACTCACTTAAACGTCATTAAAACTCACCTAACATGTCCTTAACAACTTATAACATCATTAACTATCAATCCCCATCATTACATATCATCTCATAACCTTAAACAATTTTTTTTTTACATACTTTGGGCCGTCCGACCCACCGTCCGACCCACGACTGGGTCGGACCGTTCTAGAAACTTTTCCCGTCTTTTAAATACACCTGTCCGACCCATGTCCGACCTACCATCTGGGTCGGACCATTCCAGAGACTTAGAACACACATGTCCGACCCATGTCCGACCCAACCATCTGGGTCGGACCATTCCAGAAACTCCAACCGATGACTAAAACAGAGCTGTCCGACCCACCCTGGGTCGGACCACTGGGTCGGACAACACCAGAAGTTGTCCAAAACTTGTCAATTTTCTCTAAACTTTTCCTCAAGCCTCCTAATGTGTTCTAACATCATTTGGCACATCAAACACACCTTTAGCCATATGCTTAACTCTTTAAATCACTCACCAAAACCATTTTATCATTCACAAATTTCTTACAAAATTCCTAGCACTTGGAATGTTTTCTCCTTAAGATTTCTAGGTGGTATTTCACCTATAATGACCACTATACCAAGGTGTTTCCTCTACACCTTAACATCATCTCTCAAACTTCTTTTCTTACTAACTAAATCTCCTTTTTCACACCTTTCCTAAACATCACTTCTTCCTTGTACATCAACATTTCTAATCCTTTAACAACCTTCTCCAAGACTTAAATACATTCTCAAAACACACATTGAATCCCTAGACTTCCAAGATAATACCTAAATCCTTGTATCACTCTAAATCACCTTAAAACATGTTTTCTTTCTTAGTAAAACATTTATCCTTTAACACTTCCCAGTTCACCAGATCATTTAAAACACTTAGAACTTCTTACACATTCTCCCAAATTTGGCCATAGCTTCTCTTGTATATACTCACATCCAAACACTTAGGTTTTTACCTTATTTCATTCAAGAACACCTAAAATCCATCAAACACATTTTTATACACAAACTTCACACATTTAGCACTACATCCCAATATAGTGCGTAACTTAAATTGCTTGGCACTTAGGCCCTTAAATAAAATGGCTCTTAGGCCCTTAAATAACATAAATCTTAAGCACTGAATTTCCACAATATATAAGCCTTTGACCTGCAATTACATACACCAAGACATATGTTCTTTTACTAGTCTCCTTGAGAACACTTTACTAAGTCATTCACCATTTGCTCTTTAGGTAGTTTTAACAAGCATTATAGGCTCATTTCTCCTAAGGCATTAAACAACATTAGGTTAGTATATTTACCTCTTTTTCCAAACAAACTTCCTTCTTGTTTCCTTATAAAACCGGTAAGGTATTTGATTCCTTGTCAAGTTCTATACATTGTACAAACAACATAATGAGTATTCAAGCTTTAAGCTTCATCTCATTGTAAACCCTAGATTTACATTGTTTCAAAAACATTAATGTAGTTGTTTTACCTTGATCTTTGAAGAGAGTTTGAATATCTATGAAGAGAGGACTCCACCTAGTCCATAAGAGATTGGAATGAAGCTAGAACAAAGTCACATAAAGAGCTCCATCAATGAGTATTTTCGGTCAACCACAGAACATGGAGGAAACTTGATTTTTCTTGAGATTCCTTACCTAGAAGCAAAGGAGATCAATAATATGTGGAAAGACAAGCTCAAGCTCCTTCAATGGTGGAACTCCATGGCACCGAAATGGGGCTCTTGAAGTTTTTAAGAAGATAGGAATGAAGAGCTTGATGAGAGGAAGAGATTGGTGGTGTTTGTTTTTGATTTGGATAAGTGAGCTAGATTTTACAAGAGATTAAAGATGGACTTCCATGGTGGTGGTGCTGTATTACCGTGAGAGAACAGCAAGAAGGGAGGAAGGAGAAGTTGAAACCGTGTGAAATGAGAAAGAAATGAGAGAATGAGATTGGTTTTGCTTTTTGAAGATATTTATAACTTAAAGCAAATAGTAACCTATGAGTCACCTTTATTTACTTAACAAATTAACATGTTTGGTGACTCATTACTACCAAAACCGTCCCCCTTATTATTAGAAGGGTATACTAGTCTTTGTTGACCAATTTAATTACTTATAACATTATATGTTACAAACTAGCTTATAAAAGTTACTATTCATGAAAACAAGGCACATTGTTGTGAAATTTTTGATTTCCCATTGATATAGACTTCTAAATGTGATACTATATAGTACACATGTCATTAAAGAGTAATGATGGACATTTAGCCATTCAAAACTCATTTACAAGACAATTTTTCAAAAACGTGCTTTAAGACTCCTTAAAGCACTTTTTGTGTTTTAACTTGTTTTCAAGCTTGGTTTTCTTTGGTAATTGATTTAATATGTTCATTAACATATTTATAAGGTATAGGTATGACCATTAGGTCTTATACTAATTTATCCCAAGCTTAGAGCACATTTTTGCTCTTATTGACTTTAAGGTATTTATTTGTGTTTTGTTTGGTTCCAGTGTCTACCAAGGTTTCCTGAAGACTTGATTAGCCTTATAAAATCATAACTAAATATTATTAAGTCTTGGTAGGCTCTTTGGGTCCTAACCAAGTTCACTCATAGCTTAGAGCATGTTTTTGCTCAAACTGTATCTTAGTGCTTTATTGCATTTACTATGGTTTAAATTGTTCACTGATGTTTCTAAGGCACTTTTAGCCTTTATATAACATAGTTTGATATTTAAACCACATATCAAGGTTTGGGGTATTTCAGATACTCTAACTTATTATACATGATGAGCTGATTCATCATGCAATCGGTACCATTTGTAAATTAAACTAGCCAAACTTGACATATACTCACGCATGGAATGGGGATTAAATGAGACTTATTTTTCCTTTAATTTTTTCTACACTATATTGTACTAAGACCATACTAATATGTGTAATAGGTTCCAGCATATAATTGGTACATTTTTATTATGATACAAGATGAAAGTTTTAAGGTAAAAATGCTGATTTTAGGTACCTTTTTGGCCTAAAAATCGCCCCTATTTATACTATGAGTTTAGTACTGCCATCAATTTATTTAGATGTTCATTTTATCCACTTTTAAGTTTATCAACTCGTGGCTCCTCAAAAACTTCAAGGCAATTGCGTAAAACGCATTTTCGTGACACCCGAAGGTGCGTTTTTGTGCTTTAAGGATTTTTTTGGGAATTAATTAGTCGCTATGACTTCTAAGTGTTTATTGACATTGTTTATAATCAATAATAATATATTAAGGTGTTATATTGGGTATATGGGGTTATACTAACTCAGAACACAATTCTCAGGCTACCCGAGCAAAAGGAACGTTAAGAAATCCTCCCGGGTATTTTGTCTTTAACTGAGAATTTATCTTGATAATTTTATCTTAAAAGTTCATTAAGGTACTATTATGCATTTAGAACGAGGTGCAATGCTTTATTTTATTTTATAAGGTATTTCGGGACTTTTGGGCCTTAAGGGGCCTTTAAGGAAATTCCCGAGCATATTGTATTTTCATTTTATTTTTGATGAAGTCCTGTGTTATGAAGATCATATAATGATCCTTGGTTAACTTCATGTGAAGTTTATAGCTTATATATCTTGTTTATCTTAAGGTCGAGCTTTAACGCCCGTTTTTGACCTTAAGGAGTTTAAGTGCGTTCTCTAACACTTGAGTGTTTATATACCCTATTAGGGTTTCGTAATCCCCCAAATAATATTTATAATTCCAAAAATAATATTTATTTACTTATATAATTATTTAAATGTTAGGGGTATTTCAGTCTACCCCCCTTAAAAGGACTTTGTTCCGAAGTCATAACTTATATTTGTTCATCCAATGGAATCAAGTTCTTCTTATCTATTCCCTGTATACCTATCATTCCAGGGTGTCAATATTATATTGACATCTCTATATTGCATCACTACTCTGAGTGTATATAATTCCTATAAACAGATATTCTTTATTCGCGATAATAATATATCACAACATAATAACTTAATAAATACTGTAAAACAATGCGTGTTCCAATTTCCTAGCTATCCCACTCGGTCATCACTGCACAAGTGCAATACCAAATCCTCAGTCCTACAGAGTGCAGAGGCGTAAACCTTTGTGCAGTGAATCTCTTGTGTGATTGTAGGAATAAATATAAATATACTGTAAGGTAATTAAGTGCTTCATAAACATCCAAGTGTTACATAGAACACAATCATAACTTATTCAAGTGTCCATAGGACATGACAATAACCATACAAGTGTCTCACAGGACACGTCATCAACAACCAGCCATAGTCACATAGGACATACTAACAATAACTATCCAACCAATTGCACACATGCGCAACAATCGACACAAAAAACCATACACAAAACCAATATAGACTGCAGATATGCAAGTCGTATGTGGTGCTCTACCCCCCTTAAAAGGGTTACGCCCACGTACCCCTACAAGTATACACAAACGAAAAGAAAATTGTCGGATACTTGTCTCGTATGGAGTCTTCTAACTCCCATGTCGCCTCTTCAATGTCGTGAGTTTATCACAGAGCTTTGACCATTCTAATGGTCTTGTTCCTTGTCTCCCTAGTGTTGGAGTCTAAAATGCGAACTGGGTTTCCTCATATCTAAGTGTAGGATCTAGTTCGAGTGCCTCGGCTCTAAGATAAATGTAATCTGTAAGCTAATGGGCCCACTCGCTCCGTATATAAGGTACGGTCCAACAACTTCGGCAAAGCTTGCCCTTCTACCCTAATCTAAAATTCCCTTCATAGGTGAAACTCTAAGGATGACTCGATCGCCTACTGCGAACTCGAGATCTCTTCTATGGACGTCAGCATATGACTTCTGTCCGTTTACGAGGTCTTCCCTCAAGAATATATGTATTCTTTGATATGTTCTCTAGTGCATTAGTATGCTTTTATTTTTTATTTTTTGAATCCCATATGTATGGGTGAAGGTGTTTATGGCTTGTTTAAACTATTTGTGTATAACACACTTTCATCAATTGCCTCTTAGTTGTAATTGTAACACCCCATCCAACATTAACACACTTACAATAAACTACAGCGGAAATACAAACCTCATCACATTACTTAACTCGTTGGTGTTACACGCCGTTACCCCCCCACGTGGCTAACAAGGCTAATCCATATACATTGTACCGGTCTGATGGGCTAAATTCCCGAGCAACTACACATTATTATCCCCTTCCATTAACAACAACAACAACAACAACATACACCTTTCAACTATACCGAGTATTTATAAACTGATGCCGACAACAATATCGGTCTTACTACACCTACTGTATATATACACTTAAATGAATACCCATGTACAATGACTACCCCGTCCTACTCTCGAACGGCTTCCAGCTCTCTGTACCTGAAATAGGAAAAGAGAGAAAGGGTGGCCCCTAAGGGCTCAGCACCTTTGCTGGTATGGTAATCCCGCAGCCCACATGCTACCGGGCCACGCACAACTAATTGTCGTCTTAGCATGCGATTGATTATATTTAAATCATGCATGCAACTGTAAACACACAACACAAAACATTTTGCCTCAATGGGCTCAACAACGGATAATACATCCTTACTTGATGAGTCACTCATGGTATTCATTATCCCTAGAGTGTTCCTCCTCTAACGGAGCTACTTCCTTAATAGACGACACTTACCCTTAAATCGGGTTATCCTTAAACGCCTCTTGTCACAACTGGGATTCATTTCCATGATCCATACACTCCATATCTTACAACATATCACATTCCTCACATAGCAAACACAACAACACTTTTCTCGTTTCGACGTACACATGTTAACATCGAGTTCATTTTAAACATCTAACATAAACATATCATAGCATAGCAAGGGATTGCCTAGCACAATAATAACTCATAACCCATAAGATTGGTTCACACAAGGAACCTTTCACCATTTCACCAAGTTAGTATATATAGTGAGCCTAGAGATTATTGCCAATCTCATGCTAAGCTCGTTACCAACCTCGTTACCGTCCAGTTATATCGAACGGTTAACTTAAACCCAAGGTGTGTCGGATATAGTAATCCCAAGCACACCGAAATAACATTCGTATGCCCCTGTGGCCCGACGTGAGTCAGTAACTAGCTTTGGATAAGCTAAGGGAAGGTAGAAACCAAATTGGAATACAACCTATACATACACCAGAGAGCCGAACCGGATATGACATCGACTCCCGTCCATCACAACGCGTGGCCGGAGCAACCGGACTCCTCACCCCCCATTAGTACATACATACTTACAAATAATAGTTTAGAGATCCTTTATGGAACCTACCACATTCACACACCATACGGTATCATAACGAGTTAAGCACACAAGGGAGGTTCACACACTTGCATACAACAACAATATCCAACTCACTCACACATAGCCATGGTTAGAACGTTCCCAAGGTTTGGGTCGTTAACTCCGAATACCGATCTCTCACGTGTTCCTAGTTCTAGTTAGCTAAGGATCAACACTTATTTGAGGTTAAACGGTATCGGAGACCAGTTGCGCCACATAAATGAATTACTATAAACTCATTACATGTTTTAATCTTACAAGGTGGCAAACACTCAGCAAAACACATTGGCATACAAGCCGGTGTAATCCGGTAGGACACAGGTTGCAAGAAAACCATACCTGTCACTGGAGTCCACTTTACCACGTCCACTTATGTTCCTCGAGCAATTCTCGAACAACTGATTACATTACATGTATTTTTATTAACATCGGGGTACTGATTGTTTAAAGTCTAATGCTTATAGCTTTTCCCCGTTAACTTAATTTAATAACTTCACATTTTAACTTATTTTACCTTACATTTTAATACAACTTTTCACTTACTTGATTGTCATTATAACCCACCTCATATGTCTTAAACAATCTTATAACATCATTACCTAACAATCCCCATCATTACATATCATTTATAACCATAAACAACATTTTTGGTCCGACCGACCTTACCGACCGAACTTGTCCAAGTTCGGTCCATTCCAGAACACATTTCCGTCAAAATTTTCTACTCCGACCGACCTTGTAAGTTCGGTCGCATGTTCGGTCTATTCCCGAGAGTTTCTTCCCTTTGAAATTTAGCCCGACCGAACTTGCCAAGTCCGGTCCCATGTTCGGTCGGTTCCAGAAACTTAATCCGTACACAAAATACAAGCCCGGCCGGCCTTGCAAGTCCGGTCCCCAAGGTCGGTCCATTCCAGAAGCCAATTTTCGCAGGTAAACTGGGCTCGACCGAACTTGCAAGTTCGGTCGCAAGTTCGGTCTTCCCAGACCTTTGTTTTCCTTTTCACATTCAACTCCAAACTTCACCCCATATAACCTAGTACCCCTACCTCATTTGGGCACTTTAAACACACCTTAAGACATCCTTAAGCACTCATAAAACTCATTTTCTAATTCCTTAAACCTTACTTATATCTTCACAAATTCGTAACACTTACATGTTTTCTCCTAGTTTTCCAAGTGGTGTTTCATACCTATGATAACTACTATCCCCAAAGCTTTCTCCTTATTTTAACATCATCTCCCAAGCATCATCTCTCACAACTAACTCCTTATATCCTTCTTGAAAATTCTTTTCCAAGTTTACACTTTCTCCTTATTTACCAAAGTTTGCCTAAGTATTTACCTAAGTCCCCAAGTGACTTTGGTACTTACTAAACCTCAAGATCATGCCTAAGTCCTTGTTACACTCTAGAACACTTTCTAGTTCATCAAAATTCTTTTAAAACATCTTGAACTCCTTATACATTTCCTAAATTTCGACATAGGTTCTCCTAGCATTTTGTTACACTAAAGCACATTGTTTCCACCATTAAACATTCAAGAACACCTAAATCCATCAAGAACACTATCACTCACACAAACTTCACCAAATTTACACTGCATCACAATATAGTGTATAATTAAACTTGCTTGGCACTTAGGCCCTTAAATAACATGGCTCTTAGGCCCTTAAATTGCATAATCCTTAAACACTGAATCTCCACAATACATAAGCCTTTGACCTGCAATTACACACACACCAGACATATGTTCCTTTACTAGTCTCCTTGAGAACATCTTACTAAGTCATTCACCATTTTCTCTTTAGGTAGTTTTAGCAAGCATTATAAGCTCATTTCTCCTAGGCATTAAACCACATTGAGATAGCATATTTACCTCTTTTCCACTCAAACTTCTTTCTTGTTTCCCTCTTAAAACCGGTAAGGCATTTCTTTCCTTGTCAACTACTAAACAATATACCAACATTGAATGAGTATATAAGCTTTATGCTTCATCTCATTGTAAACCCTAGGTTTACATATATTATCTTAAGGTATTAAAATGATTGATTTACCTTGGAATGGAAAGAGAGCTTGAATATATATCAAGAGAGGACTCCACCAAGCCCTTGAAGATTCAAATGAAGCTAAAACAAGCAAGGTAAAGACACCATGGTGAGGTGAATTTTCGGCCATGTACTAAAAGGAGAGGAAACTTGATTTTTCTTTGAGATTCCTTACCTAGAAGCAAAGGAGAACAATACTATGTGAAAGGTGAGCTCAAGCTCCATCAATGGTGATCTCTCCTTGGCACCGAAATTGAGTTCTTGAAGATTTGAAAAGGTAGAAGTGTAGAGCTTGCTCCAACTAGAAGAATGGTGGTCTTGGAATTGAATTTGGACCATGGAGCTAGGAGTTACAAGTGGTCAAAGATGGAAAACAATGGTGGTGTTGGTGTTGCTGTAGCAGCTCGTAAAGAGAGCAAGAAGGGAGGTTGGAGACGTGTGAAATGAAGAAGGAAAGGAGAAATGAAGATAGAACTTACTTTAACAAGATATTTGTATTATAAGGTAACTTTCTCCTTTTTACCTTCCTACCCTTCCTTTCCTTAATTGATTTTTACATGGTGGTGACTCACCTTCATAAAAATCGGCCCCATATACTTAGAAGGGTATAATAGTCTTTGTTGACCAATTTAATTACTTATAACAACATATGTTACGAACTAGCTTATAAAAGTTACTATTCATAAAAACAAGGCACATAGAAGTGAAATTTTTGATTTCCCATTGATATAGACTTCCAAATGTGATACTATATAGTACACATGCTAATTAAAGAGTAATGATGGACATTTAGCCATTCAAACTCTTTACAAGACAATTTTTCAAAAACGTGCTTTAAGACTCCTTAAAGCACATTTTGTGTTTTAACTTGTTTTCAAGCTTGGTTTTCTTTGGTAATTGATTTAATATGTTCATTAACATATTAAAGGATAGGTATGACCATTTGGTCTTTTACAAATTTATCCCAAGCTTAGAGCACATTTTTGCTCTTATTGACTTTAAGGTACTTAATTGTGTTTTGTTTGGTTTCATTGTCTACCAAAGTTTCCTAAGGACTTAATTAGCCTTATAAAGTCATAATTAAATATTATCAAGTCTTGGTAGGCTCTTTGGGTCCTAACCAAGTTCACTCCAAGCTTAGAGCATGTTTTTGCTCAACCGTGTCTTAGTGTTTTATTGTGTTTTACCATGGTTTAAATGGTTCATTTATGTTTCTAAGGAACTTTTTAGCCTTTAAATACCATATTTTAACATTTACACAACATACCAAGGTTTGGGGTATTGCAACCTGTGTCCTACCGGATTACACCTGCTTGTATGCCAATGTGTTTTTCTGTATGTTTGCCACGTTGTAAGATAAAACATGTAATGAGTTTACAGTAATTCATTTATGTGGCGTGTTCAACTCCGATACCATTAACCTCGGAAGTGTTAAACCTTAGTTAACTGAGTCTAGGAACACATGAGAGTTCGGTATTCGGATTAAACGACCCGGACCATGGGACGTTCTAACCACGGCTATGCGTGTGTTAATTGTGTGATATTTGTGTGTGTATGTAAGGACCTCCCTCGTATGTTTAACCCAGTTGTAATACTGTATAGTGTGTGGATGTGATAGACTCCATAGTGGGGCTCTAACTAATATGTAAAGTAAGTATGTACTGACAGGGGTGAGGAATCCGGTTAGGCCGGTGCGCATTGTTTGGGAGTGGGTATCCTTTTTAGCCTTACCCTCCTCTCTGTTATGGTTGTTTCCCTCACGGGTTATGATCTCCCATTAGCTTACTCCAAAGCTTAACTATTCTGACTTATGATCGGTTTAGGGGGAACATGTGTTTATGTGGTGTGTTCGGGTCACTAAACCCGAACCATCTTAACTTAAGTTACTCGTCTGACTTTTAGGACGGTAATGAGTGTTGTATAACGAGTTTATCATGAGGGTGACATCATTCTCTAGGCTCACCAGTGAATTAATTATGTTTGGGTCGGTTCCTAAGAGAACCGTTCCCGTTATGTTATGTATTTTTATTATACTACAATTCCCATTGCGATGTTGTTATGTGCACGTTGAAACGTGAAAAGTGTTGTTATGTAGTGTATGTATATGTTATGAAATGTGGAGTATGAGGTTCATGGATATGAACCCTAGTTGTGATAAGAGGCGTTTAGAGATAACCCGATTAATGGGTAAGTGTCGTCTATTAAGGAAGTAGCTCCATTAGAGAGAGAAACACTCTAGGGTTAATGAACACCATGAGTGACTTATAAAGTAGGGATGTGTTATCTGTCTGTTGAGCCCATTGTGGGGTATGTTATGTGTAACACCCCTACCATTAATACAATGCTTACCGTCCAATCTCCTTACACATCAGATACACGCAGCGAATACTTACTTACATACAAAGGGTGATACAAAGCCGTTAACCACCCACGTGGCTAACAGGGCTACTGCTACTGCTTACAGCATCGGTCTGATGGACCGGAATCCCGAGTACTACACATCTAAAATACATACTCCATTCATCAACAAGTACAACAATGCTCCATTCAATACTTACTCCTCCATAATCCATACAATACAATATACTTCACCAAGTCTACTAGGATCCTTGTACAATTATAATATCTCTTCCAGGTTCATGCATACTCACTAAGAGTCTACATTTACCCATTCCTCACAGCTACTTACTTTCTAAGTACAAGGGTGTGCCGCCGGTCTCTTACCTTGACGACATCCGCTTCGGGTACCTGCACACTAAAAACGTTCCCCCTAGGGGGTCAGCTTTCGCTGCGCATGATAACCGCATACCCCGCGTACTAGTGAGGGTACGCCGACCACTTGGTCGAATACATGCGGTTCGTTTTCATACAAACATACATGCATACATGCTCTTATACAATATTACAATACATTACGCAAGGCATACACACATACATACATTCATTGCATACAAGAAGACCATAAACCATCCAAGACATACTTACCTTTCCGCAGCTCAAAAATGCCATACACACATGCAATAAGTGTTAGCTTCATTGGTCCACCCGGGTTAATCGGGTGGAGATTACTCTTTTACTCGTTACTTCATACATATGCATACATACTCATACTCATACATACTTACGGATCCATACTTACTTACTCTTACTCTTACTCAAGTTAAGTCATCGGGACCTCCGGCCCTGGGGACTACTCCGTCCCACCTCCGGGATTTACTTGACTCACCAATCCGAGATGCTACCCATTTAAGGGATTTGGGCCACGGACCAGTTTAAGAGTCAGGAATTGCAGCCAACCTCTTGTGACTCCGCATCCTCACGCGTGGCCGAAGCTATATCGACTTCTACTCATTCCGGTTCACTCACTTAAGTTAGGAGTTAGGTAGTTAGGAATTAGCAGAAGTCATTCATTCAAGCCACAACAATACAATACACGACTCATATAGACATCCATACAAAATACATTACAATTTACAAGTACACTACAAAATATAATACACTTCATCATCATTCATATGTTTCATGAATTATACAAACTATTGTTCAAGACAAATCACAAGAACAATGTAAACAAGCACAAGTAAGTGCAATATTGTTCGATTCATGCATTTATCTTATTAGGTGATCAAATAAGCACACAAATCGGGGTAACCAGATTAGGATACAGGGCATGAAGAAATCATACCTTTAACCGTTGTACTTGTATCCCAACGTTCCTCCGATGTTCACAATTCAAACCCTATGATACACATACAACCGAATAATTAATCTAACTATCATTAATTTAATTTGGTTACCCTTACGCTTCCTAACTCATACTTACCAAGTCTTCACATTCTTATACTTACATTTTATTTACTTACTTTTAATTACTTAACATTGGTTACTTACCTATATATGCACATATGTATAGGTGGGTATACACATACATGTATATATATATAACTATTATTTAATTTAATTAAATTATTTTTTTTTATGACTCGACCGAACTTGCAAGTCCGGTTGCAAGTTCGGTCCAAGTCAGTAAGGAATTACGCTGGAGAATTACGGGCCGACCGACCTTGCAAGTCCGGTCCCAAGGTCGGTCCATTCCAGTATGTTTCGTATGTGAAAATTTTAGCCCGACCGACCTTGCAAGTCCGGTCGCAAGGTCGGTCCATTCCGTAGCTTACAAGACGGAAAATTTTAGCCCGACCGACCTTGCAAGTCCGGTCGCAAGGTCAGTCCATTCCAGTAAGTTACAAGACGGAAAAATTTTGCGTCGACCGACCTTGCAAGTCCGGTCGCAAGGTCGGTCCATTCCAGTAGGTTACAGACGGGAGAATTTCTCTGGTCCGACCGAACTTGTAAGTCCGGTCGCAGTTCGGTCCATTCTAGAAGCTTTCCCGTCTTGTAAATCTGGCTCGACCGACCTTACAAGTTCGGTCCCAAGGTCGGTCCGACCCAGTATTTGCATTTTTATTTCTGTTTTCAGTTCTATACTTTGCCCATTGTTTCTCCAATCTTCCTACATGTAATCCCACATGTTTAAACACTACCTAGGCCCTCCAAATTGCCTTAGTTCATCCACCAAACTCCTTACCAAATCCATCAATCCACTTACACAATTTTCCTCACTTCCTTCCAGCACTTATACCTATTTTCTTTTCATTGCTACAGATATTTAAACCAACTTCTACCATCCAATACTTCCTCTACCAATGTCACTCCTAGCATCCCAAATACCTCCTCTTACCATGCCAATTCCTTTCCAAGCAATTTGCACCTTCTATACCCAAGTTCCAACATTTACTTTACCAAGTCTTATACTCTAGTTCTTCCTAGTTTCTCCAAGGCATTCCTTGCACTCTTTGCTACAGATTTTGCACCCTAGTACTCCCATACTTCGAATATCATTCCATGGTCATTAGACATCTCTACTAACTCCGATACACATCTTGATTTTCCCATTCACCAAGTCATCCATACATATACATATCCCTACCAAAATTTTGCCATAGTTCCTCTACATTTCTTACTTCTCCACATATGTGTTTCCTCATCAAACTCATTCCTAATCTAGCCAAACCACACGGGTCCTACCAGCACACAAACAAAATCTTAGTACACCATTACTTCCTCAATCCACATTACTAATGCACATACACAATACACTTGGCTCTAAGGCCCACAATTCACATACTAGTTCATAAATACTCAAACTTCCACAATTACATTACTAATACATTATTTGGGTTCTTTTAGATTGGTTTACCCATTCCCATTACTCTAATGCACCAAAATTTAACATTAGTAATGAGCTCTTACCTTGAGCTTTTAATTCCTTCTTTCTTTCTCATTTCTCCTCCTTCTTCCTTTCTTGCCCAAATCGGCCATGTGGGGAATGGAGTTGCCAAACTCCATTCCCATCACCCAATGAACACAAAACACTACAATTAATATACTAACCCTTAATTTAATGCTAGTTCAATGAAATGTTTGAAATAAAAATTCTAGGGTTTACCTTTGGAGAGTTTTAGAAGGGGTTTTAGCCCTTGGTTCAAGAAGGTGAATCCACCACCATTGCTAGGTTGATATTATGCTCAAAAGAGAGAGAGAGGACAAGGCATTACACAAGGGTAAAAATCGGCTACCAAAGGAGATGAAGAAAACTTAAGGTTTTCATGGAGATTTTTACCTTGTTGGAAAGAGAAGACTCCAAGCTCCATAATGGTGTGCTTTTCTCTTCAAATGGGAAAACCCATGGAGATGAAACTCATCCTTTTCAAATTTTGAAAAGAGGGAAATGTAGAGGAGAATGAGGGGATTACAAATATGTAATTATTTTTACATTTGGAGCTTACATGAGGATGGAGCATGTGGAGAGAGGGGAGAAGCCATAGTTGTTGTTGGAGAAGCTCCAAAAATCGCACCCAGCAGAGAGGGAGGAGGAAGACGGTGAGAGAGGGAGAAATGGGAGAGAGAAGAGGAAAAGGTGGGAATGAGAGGTGAGAGAGAGTTATTTTGCTTTTTGTACTTTTACTTTTTGCTTTATGATTTACTTATTTGTTAACTAGTTACATGTGTGTGTGTGAGGGATTATTTAACCCTTTAATAACCGGCCCCCTTACAGTATACTAGCTGGAGTGTTTTTCATCTTTTACATAAAACACTCGTACTTTACCCGGTTTAGGTACTGTTCACTAACTGGGCCCATTTTCCGGAATTTTCTCGTTTCTTTATTTTTATTGGTTATTAAGCTTCCATAAATGCTTAATAATATTTATTTAATGACTTATAATTTTTGCGGGCTCGTTTGACCACTTAAAATCACGTTTTCGGGTCTTCTCAAAAACGTGCGTTAAAGCTCTATTAGCGTTTTAATACATTATTTGGATCCGTTTTCTTCGGGAGTTGTTCCCATATATTATTTAGATCTTGTTAAACCTTTGGAATCCATATAATACTCTAACCGAGGTCTCATACCTCCTATGGTTATTTAACGCTTATTTAGCGTCTTCCGCTTTTTAAGCGTTTATTTATTCTTTTGGATTTATTTTTCCTTACCAGTATTAATTAGGCATTAGGCCCTTAAATACGTATTAGATTAATTTTAAATCCCTATATTTAAGTTCGGGGTATTTCAATCTACCCCCCTTAAGAACTTTGTCCTCAAAGTTGTTCGAGGTTATGGGTTTACAATGCTTACTCATTCTTACGTGTCTAATACCAAAGCCATACCTTCTTCCTCTTACAATCCCAAATCCGTTACTCAAGGTTCCTACATACTATACCATACCATACCATACTAATGCACAATAATCACTCCAATCCGCATTACTACCGACCATCCGGTTCCTCATTACCAATTTATACATACATACAGTGCAAAGCTATCCCCAAAGCAATGCAATACACATACAGTCCCGCGGGCACTCAGGTCAACTAGACACAGGACTCCTCTATGTCCCCTGCCCTTGGAATAATACAACGTAATATACTACTATCTTCTCTGGTATAAGCTTCTAGCCAAATCCTTACTCTCAGTCTAAGGAAAATCCTTCCCAACAGCTAATTAGAAATCTTTCTAAAGCATCCAACTCCAAGTTCCAAGTTATATTCATTACTTCTATCCTATGCATGATTCTTGTGACCACTTGAGGGGAGCTTCAAGAATCGTTCGACCCTGATGTGATCAGCACCAGTGTTAACTATCTTTCCACCCCAATTTGTGTTTGGTTTCCCTTGATCTGATCAGGATCAAGTTCGACTTCCCACATCAGTTTCAAACAAGCAATTAGTTAGTTGTTTTCATTTTCTATCTTTTTACTCTTTCTAGTCGTGATACGAATTCATACATCTCCAAAGGATGGAATCACTCCATCGATCATCCTCACTCTACTTCCCGAATGCTTTACTCCATGGTTCAATACCTAATGCTCATTTCATCAACCTTCACTACTTCCATCCATTACTCACCATCATCTCCAATATTCTAACTAAGGAATACTATATTTATAAGATTTAGTTGACTTCAATTGCTTCAAATATTTTACTTGCGATTCCACTACTCATAAACTTCATTCATCTACTACTCTCATTCATTCCTACTACTTCTTCAAAGGTTACAATACTTGTGGAGCTCCGTCCACTACTCATTGCTTTTCTTTTACTAATACTCTTACATTGGTGTTACAAGATGGGTATACTCCTCCTATGGTATTTGCATGTCTAATGCCTAATTACCATATTACAGTGTGAATGAGTACTTATGTTTATTTAACATAGTATCAATCATTAATTTGGTTCTCATTTGTGCTATGCACATTATGGTTTATGTGTTTTATTCACCAAAACTTGCATTAAGCGGTTTCGCTCTACCCCCCTTAAAAGGGATTACGCCCACGTAATCTACCATATGTTATTATTATTAAACATTGGTTTAATCAGTTTGGGCAAACTGAAGCGTTTAGCTTCACTACGGTATACTATAGAATATGCTCTGGTCAAAGGGTCTTAACCATCCCAACGGTTTAGTCTTTGCACCAAGAGTTCCTATATGAGTTTATTTAACTCATCCTTAATTCGGTTCTAGCCTATTAGGCTTCAAGGCATTAATAGCCATTGTATTATACTCACTAGGTATATAGTCTCCTAGCTAGGGCCCACTAGCTTCTGCTGCGCGACCCTGATAGCTGGGTTACTTACCCTTCGTGTTATCATTAATGTGCTATACATCACCTTCTTATCCGTCTATTACGGGAATAAGGTTTACTAAACAAATACGGTATTCTTTTACCGTGTTTGAACTCAATGAGTTGTAGGTTTATAACCAGCTCTCTGGCAATCTAGTATACACACTATTTGTACTTCCACGATCATTCGCTAAGCTCTTCCGACTTATTGTCGGGAGGTTAAGTCACTACTCAGTTGTAGTGCTTCCTCTGTTGTCACTAGTTTCCAAGTTATACCAGTTCTTCTGGTTCGGTACAAATGTCCTTTACTTGTATGACCTTGCATTGATATGCGTCGGTCCTAGTGACTTTCTTAAGTCTCCTTTCACCTTTTATTCCATTGGAATTCACATCTGTGATTGTTAGTGTGTTTCGCACTCTTCGTGCTTCTTTGGCCTTAGGCCGCACGGTTTGTTGCTAAGCTTGCTTAATTGGCTTGTGCCATGTCTGTGGTGAAAGGAAAGATTTACTACGGTTTACATTCCATATCCCTAGCCATCCCATTAGATCATTAGCTGCACAGTGCAATACCAAAACACTCAGTCATTGTTGGAGAAATATGCGACTACTTCTTCAACCTAGGCAGTGTACCTAATCGTTTTGCGGGATTGTGGATTTGTGGGGTGTCGAACTCTTGGGGACCTTGCTGTGGTTTAACTGATAGTGCAATTTAATTGAGAATTCTAATTAGACTACTGAACAAAAATATCATTTTTTTTGAGAGAAATTGTGGTTTAGAACTTAGTGTAAGCAAAACAGTACAATGAACAATTAATTAAAACAGATTAATATTAGCAGTTATGAAACTCTTTTGTTTTTAAAGAAGCATCCCGGGTTGTTCTGCTCACCTATTTTACTACTTAATTATTGTAGACTTTCCCACTTTAGCAATAAACTCAAGAACCTTAATTAGTTTATGACCGTTCCTTGTCTAATACACCCTGATGATTTAAAACAACAAGCGCAATTCCTGTTCAAGTCATTAATAAATTAATCGCATTATTAAAAATTCCTATTGGAGACTGGTTAACCTATAGGTGAAAACTCACTTCTAGTCGTTGACCTGTTTTGACTTCTCTTGTCCAGAATCTTGCCTCAGCACTGCATTTTGACAAGAAACTACAAATATCACTTTAATAAATGGCCTAAATATTAAAGCGTAATAAGGAGGAGAATCAAAATATTGTCTTGAACATATTTATATTAGAAAGTCTAACGTAACACAGTTTAGTAAAATAAGCTTACTTCTCAACCCGGGAGCTAAGGTTTTTACTCAGACATAATTATACAAACAGAGGTCGTAAATACGACAGCCATTAAAATAGATTACAGTTGAAGAGAAGAAAGAGCTGCATTCGTACGCACTGTATGGAATTTTGTGGAAGTAGTGTGATTTTGGGAGAGAACGTGAATATTACAGAGGTTTACTTCGGGCAAATGTGCGCAGGTTTTTATGATGAAGTAGTAGTGTTTATATAGGGAGAGGAAGAAAACGTTCGAAGCATCTGGAAGGAGATTGATTGCAGATTGATTGAGTGGGCATTGATTGCAGACAGACGCGTGAGGAATTTACGGTAGGCGCCTGATATGCTGAAGGAAGTAGATAGATAGCGGCGCCGCGAAGAACGAAGAAGAAAACTTCTCCGCGTCTGATTTTAATCTCCGCCTCTGTCCGTCCGCGTTTGCGTCCGCCTAAATCAAACGCGGACGTCTCTGATTCCTTATGTCCGCCGGCCATTGATCCCTCCGCATGTCCGTCCGCGCAAGAATCAGGCGGACGTGTGTGTCTGCGCCTGTCTTCTTGTCCGCCTACTGTGTCCGCTTCGATTCCAGGCGGACATCTCACGCCTCCGCTTCCTGTGTCCGCGCAATAGTCAGGCGGTCGACTCAGCCGATATTACATATATCATGTACTCCAATCTTCAATCGGCTCCCGATTCTTCGTTATAAGTCCGTTTTACTCGCCGTTTGTTGCGTTGGAAAGCTCATGAGATTATCTATCCATTTACATGGCTTTTTCCTACATTTAACACATAAAATATATCAATTCATATCAAAACATAATCTAGGAAACATATGATAAGTGAGAAATACGACATAAATTGCTATGAAAATAGGAAGAATTAAAGCCCTAAAAGTAGATGTATTTCTTGCTTATCAAACTCCCCACACTTATCTTTTGCTTGTCCTCAAGCAAATCTTTCTGACATAATATTTAAACAAGTTAAACAGACAATAATCAAGTAAGGAGAGCACAGAAGAGGTTATTGTCAATCTTTTCAGATTTTAAAAGGGTACTAATAACATTAATTTTATTAGATATATTTCTCTATTTCTGAGAATAACTCTGAAATCCTACAAAAGAAAGAGAAGCAGTACCATGAGAATTGCTTTTAACCTGAGCCAATCCACCATTTTCTTTCACATTTCCTTGAACGACAAGGGGCATGAAGTAAAATCTTATTCCATTATACCTTTCAATGCCACATACTCATGATCCATAATGATGATTCTTTTTTTTTTCATTTTAGTACCGAATGCACAGATACTTCAATTTTGAAGTTCATTTTTCTTTCACCTCAGACTTTTCTCTCCACCCTTGTAGCAGTTTTGGGTCTACTATCCCAGATACCGAGTACCTTAGGTAGCCGGGTGATGAAGCACCCCTAAGAACTTAATAACCGAGTGGACGAGGCCTGTTTAGGATCAGAATATGCCTGTCTGGATCAGAGGAGTACCTTGCCTTGTTCTTTTTCCACCATTTCTTCCCAAATCAAATCCAGGCTCAAAGTCAAAACAAAATTCAAATGATAATATCCTCAGAATTTTTTTGAGTAAGGAGCAGAGTGTTTTTTTTTGTGTACCCTTTAAACCTGTTAATACCAGCATTACTCCCTCTATGGCTCCTTCTTTGATTATTAATCACTTAACAAATTTAAACACAGTGTCGAAAAAGAAAACTTAAGAGCAAGCTTTTGATTATTATCTCTCCCCCACACTTGAACCAAAGCAATGCCCTCATTGCATAGAAAGAATTAAAATAACAGGGCATGCAAACTACCTGGGTAATGATCAAAAAGCATGGTAATAAGAGATATTAAATTTAAAGAGCAGGTATGGATAGTGTACTCCCCTAGAGTTTGCAGAGTAAGTGTAGCTCCCCCACACTTGAGTTCTGCTGTCGGAATGTGTAAGATACCTGAAATAAATATTCTAAACAGCCAGAAGAACTCAAGTTAATTCTCCTCGTTCTTTCTTCTTTCTTTTTATTTCACTCTTTTTTTTTCATAAATAAAATACAATATAAACATAATACAGATTAAAAGATAGATAGTAGGGTGCCTCCTACCAAGCTGCCCATCTTTAAGGTCTTTGGCTAGACCGTACCTCATGATTCAAGTTGTAACTGGTTCTTTGAAAAGAAGCGCAGAAGCTTCTTCGTTATCCAACGTGTTTCCCATATATAACTTGATACGAGCTCCATTGACTTTAAATGATCCACCCTTCTTATTGTCCAATTCCACCGCTCCATAAGGGGAGGTAGATATTATTTAAATGGTCCAGACCAGAAGGATTTTAACTTACCTGGGAAGAACTTAAGTCTGGAATTATAAAGGAGGACATAATCTCCCACTTTGAAGTCTCGCTTGGCAATCATCTTATCGTGCCAACGCTTGGTCTTCTCCTTATAAATCACTGCATTTTCATATGAATTGTACCTTAGTTCTTCCAGTTCTGTCAACTGGAACTTTCTTTTTCACCGGCTTGTTGTAGATCGAAGTTCAACACCTTTAGAGCCCAATAAGATTTATGCTCTAATTCCACAGGCAGTGACATGCCTTCCCAAAAACTAGTTTGTAGGGAGACACACCGATAGGTGTTTTGAAGGCGGTACGGTACGCCCAGAGCGCATCATCCAATTTAATGGACCAATCCTTTCGAGAAGAGTCACCGTCTTCTGTAGAATCCATTTTAACTCTCTATTTGTTATCTCTGCCTGACCATTCGTTTGAGGATGGTATGGTAGAGCAACCTTATGTCGGACTCCATATTTCTTCAGGAGAGCATCAAACTGGCGATTGCAGAAGTGAGATCCACCATCGCTGATGATTGCTCGTGGAACACCGAATCGAGAGAAAATGTACTTCTTGATGAACTTCATCACAACTTTACCATCATTAGTAGAGCAAGCAAGGGCTTCCGCCCATTTAGAAACATAATCTACTGCTACTAAGATGTACAAATTTCCAAAAGAATTTGGGAAGGGTCCCATAAAATCAATCCCCCAAACATCAAATAATTCGACTTCTAGCATATTGTTCAAGGGTAGTTCATTACGGCGAGAAATATTACCTTGCCTTTGACACCGATCACAAGTAGATACAAAAGCATGACAGTCCTTGTGAAGGGTGTTCCAATAGAAACCGGATTCAAGTACCTTTGCAGCTGTACGGGTTGCACCGTGATGTCCGCCGGTTTCTCTAGAATGGCAATGGAGAAGAATATTTCTGATTTCTGTCTCTGGGACACATCTCCTGATAATACCATCTGCACAGATTTTGAAAAGAAAGGGATCATCCCATAAATAATGTTTGACAATAGAAAAGAACCTTTTTCTCTGCTGATAAGTCATATCAGCTGGGATGATCTTTGTAGCCAGATAATTTGCAATATCGGCAAACCAAGGGTCTCTTGCCGTTTGAATTGTGAAAACTGCCTCGTCCGGGAAAAACTCATTGATGGGCTTGTCGTCTTCTGGTCCCTCCATCCTTGACAAGTGGTCAGCCACGACATTCTGGATACCTCTCTTGTCCCTTATCTCGATGTCGAATTCTTGTAAGAGAAGTATCCATCTTATCAACCTTGGTTTTGCATCTGCTTTGGCAAATAAATACTTGAGAGCAGAATGATCAGTATGAATAATGACCTTACTACCCAATAAATATGAACGAAATTTATCCAAAGCGAAGACGACTGCCAGTAATTCTTTTTCGGTGGTGGCATAATTTTTCTGAGCATCATTTAAAGTGCGGCTTGCATAATAAATTACTCTCAGAACCTTATCCAATTTTTGGCACAGAACAGCACCCACCGCATAATCACTGGCGTCACACATAATTTCAAAAGGGTGTGACCAGTCGGGTGATACAACAATAGGAGCAGAGACAAGTTTTTCTTTCAACAAATTAAAAGCTGCTAAACATTCATCAGAAAAATGAAATTTAGCATCTTTTGTCAGTAAAGTGCAGAGAGGCTTAGAAATCTTGGAAAAGTTCTTAATGAATCGTCTGTAAAAACCTGCATGTCCAAGAAAACTTCGAATACCTCTGACAGTAGTAGGAGGGGAAGTTTTTCTATTACCTCGATTTTAGCGCGATCTACCTCATACCTTTGGAAGACACGTTATGTCCTAGCACGATCCCTTCACGAACCATGAAGTGACATTTCTCCCAGTTCAGGACTAGATTTGTGTCTTCACACCTGGCCAAAATAAGATCAAGATTCTCCAGGCAAGTGTCAAATGTCGAACCAAAGACAGAGAAGTCATCCATAAAGACTTCTATACATTTTTCAATGTAATCAGAGAAAATAGCCATCATGCACCGTTGAAAAGTAGCTGGTGCATTACATAATCCAAACGGCATTCTTTTATAAGCGTATGTTCCATAAGGACAGGTAAAAGTAGTTTTATCCTGATCTTCTGGAGCAATTGGGATCTGAAAGTATCCTGAATAGCCATCTAGAAAACAATAATAGTCCTGACCTGCTAACCTTTCCAGCATTTGGTCAATAAAAGGTAAGGGAAAGTGATCCTTACGTGTGGCGTATTCAATTTCCTGTAGTCTATACAGACTCTCCAACCGGTAGTGGTGCGTTGAGGAATCAACTCACCTTTCTCGTTGGGAACTACAGTTATTCCGCCCTTCTTGGGTACCACTTGCACTGGGCTTACCCATTTGCTGTCTGAAATTGGATAGATAATGCCAGCGTCAAGTAGCTTTATTACCTCTTTCTTGACCACCTCTTTAAGAACGGGGTTGAGACGCCTCTGTGGTTGTGCTAAAGCCCTGAAATCATCTTCCATGTAAATTCGATGAGAGCACAGAGATGGGCTTATTCCTTTATATCCGCTATTGACCAACCGATAGCGGTTTTATGACGGCGTAGCACCCCTAAAAGTTCCTCCTCCTGCACATCTGTCAATTTAGAAGAAATAATAACTGGTAGATCAGATGGCTTTTTTAGAAAGGCGTATTTTAAATGAGGAGGAAGAGGTTTCATTTCGACTGTAGGTGCTTTTTCGATGGATGGCTTTGGTCTGTCTGCGTTTCTTTCTACTGGCTCGAATCTTGGTCGGTAGGATTGGAAATATGGCTTATGTTTGTTTAACTCTTCAGCCATGAGAGCAATGTCGGGATTTTCGTCTTCAGCTTCGCAAGATGCCATAAGACATCTTTCCAGAATTGTTTCTTCATCTTTGCTGAGGAACGTCTCCTGTACTAAAGAGTCAATAGTGTCAATAGAAAAACAGTTTTGTGTATCAGAAGGATACTTCATGTTCCTGGTCATGTCAAAAACTACCTGCTCGTCATGAAGTCTTAAAATTATTTTTCCTCCTTCAACATCAATTAAAGTTCTCGCAGTTCTCATAAAAGGTCTACCTAAGATTAGTGGGACATCTTTATCTTCCTCAATGTCTATAACAATGAAATCAGCAGGGAAAATAAACTTGCCAACAGAAACCACTAAATCTTCAATTTTTCCTTCGGGGTGGATTATGGAACGATCAGCTAGTTGGAGCTGAACAGGAGTAGGAGAGCATTGACCTATGCCTAATTTCTTGAATATAGATAAAGGCATTAAGTTAATACTTGCGCCTAAATCGCATAACCCGTTACCACAATTTATGTCTTCAATTGCACAAGGAATGATAGGGAGACCTGGATCTCCCAACTTCGGTGGTAGCTTCTTTAAGAGTACTGCAGAAACTCTTTCGGTTAGTTTCACCGTGTCATTTTCCTGTAAAGATCGCCTGTTAGACAAGATATCTTTCATAAATTTTGCATAAATGGGCATTTGTGTTAAGGCATCAGAAAAAGGAATATTAATAGTTAATTTCTTAAAAATGTTAAGAAATTTTCCAAATTGGTCATCCAAATTCTTTTTCTTTAATCTGTCAGGAAATGGGATTGGAATATCATATGAAACCTGTGACGGTTTAACAGTAAGGGATTCAGGAGACTCCTTCTCCTTGGAAATTGTTACATCTTCTTTGTCAGATTTTTGTTGATCAGATTTCTCCTCAGTTTCAGGGGCATCAGATACCAGCTCTCTCCCGCTCCTTAGGGTTATTGATTTTGCATGCTCCCTGGGATTTGGATCCGTTTGGCTCGGGAGTGACCCTGCTGGTCTTTGAGCCAACTGTTGGGAAATCTGACCTATCTGTCTTTCCAAATTCGTGGTTATGGTAGCCTGATCAGCAACTTTGGCTTCTATCTCAGAAAATTTTGAATTTATTGCCTGACCTTGTTTCAGAAGCTGATTCATCATGCCTTTTAATTCGCCCATGTCTCCTTGTGAGTTGGTTGGTTTTCCTGTTGTCGGTTGTACTGCGGTTGTCGGTTTTGGTTAAAACCTTGGTTATTCGTCTGGTTGAATCCTTGGTTGCTCGTCTGTGGGTCATAATTCCTCCATGGTTGTTGATTGCTCCTCCAATTGTTTTGATTGTATGAGTTTTGATAAGGAACCCCTGGTCTGTTGTTAATCAGACTTACCTCTTCAAGGGTCCTGTTGCAACCTGAACCATCGCAGTTTGGGGTTTCATGAGCTCCTCCACAGTTTTCGCAACAGGGAGTCAGATATGGGGAAGTGGCCACTGCCTTCGCAGCTTTTTGTTGTGGTTGACTAAGAGTTAGTTTTTCCACAACTTTTGTGAGTGCAGCTAGTTGAGCAGACACATGATCCTGCGGGGGAATACTGTAGATACCGGTTTCTTTCTTTACTTCACCTCTCCCCTTATTTTTACACCATTGTCTGGTGCTGGCGGTCATCTGGTCTAGTAGATCAACTGCTTCTTCTCCGGTCATTTTCATAAAATTTCCTCCAGATGAGGAACTTAGCAACAATTTGTTAGAATCATTCAAGCCTCTAAAGAATGATAAAACAAGCTCCTGGCTACTCATACCGTGATGTGGACATAATATCTGTAATTCTTTGAATCTATCCCACGAATCATAGAGAGATTCACCTGGTTCTTGACAGAAGTTGGTGATCTCAGCAATTTTTCTCTTGTTTTGGACGGGGGATAGTATTTCGCCAGAAATTTGTTTGCTAACTCAGCCCAACTGTGGATGCTGCTGGGTTGTAAACTTCTCAACCACCTGGAGGCGCCATCTTTCAATGAATAGGGGAACAATTGCAGACGAATGCGTTCGTTCAGACTTCCTGTTTTGTTAAAAGTGTTACAAAAATCAAGAAATGCAGATATGTGGTGTGGAGCATCATCTGAATCTAGCCCACTGTATTGGCCCTGGTGGTAGAGTGTAGTAATGAAACTGGTTTTGAATTGCCAGGCATCTAGTTCAGCCTGAGTGACCTGAGGAAGGATAATAGCAGAAGGCCTCCCTTCAACTGATGGTTGTTGGTATTGCAAAGAGTTTGTCGATTGTCATCTCTACACGTTGTTGTCGTCTTTCTCTGTGAAGAAATCTTTCAATCTCAGGTTCAAAATCGTTTTGAGGACTACCTGCAGATCGAGTACGACGCATATATAGAAACAACTAAAGTGTTAATGTTAGGAGTTAGTATACTGGAAATTTGAAGTTAGTAGCAATGGAAATTAAGAGTTAGAGACAATGGAAATTAAGAGTTAGAGACAATGGAAATTAAGAGTTAGAGACAATGGAAATTAAGAGTTAAGGACAAAAATTATAAGTTAGTAGTTAGAGACAATGGAAGAAATGACAGAAATTTGAAAGACAATGGAAAGAAATGACAGAAAATTAAATGACAATAAAGAGTTAGTAATTAGATGTTAGTAATTAGATGTCCAAAGTCCGATGTCCTTAGTTAGATGTCCGATGTCCGATAGTCCGATAGTCCAATAGAAAACTTAATAAGAATAAAAACTGTCAGTTAACCGTGCTGGAGGTCCCCGGCAACGGCGCCAAAAACTTGTTGTAGAAATATGCGACTACTTCTTCAACCTAGGCAGTGTACCTAATCGTTTTGCGGGATAGTGGATTTGTGGGGTGTCGAACTCTTGGGGACCTTGCTGTGGTTTAACTGATAGTGCAATTTAATTGAGAATTCTAATTAGACTACTGAACAGAAACTTATCATTTTTTTAGAGAAATTGTGGTTTAGAACTTAGTGTAACAAAACAGTAAAAAGAACAATTAATTAAAACAGATTAATATTAGCAGTTATGAAACTCTTTTGTTTTTAAAGAAGCATCCCGGGTTGTTCTGCTCACCTATTTTACTCAATTATATTGTAGACTTCCCCACTTTAGCAATAAACTCAAGAATTAATTAGTTTATTGACCGTTCCCTGTCTAATAAACCCTGATTAATTTAAACAAGCGCAATTCCTTGTTCAAGTCATTAATAAATTAATCGCATTATTAATAATTCCTATTGGAGACTGGTTAACCTATAGGTGAAAACTCACTTCTAGTCGTTGACCTGTTTTGACTTCTCTTGTCTAGAATCTTGCCTCAGCACTGCATTTTGACAAGAAACTACAAATATCACTTTAATAAATGGCCTAAATATTAAAGCGCATAAGGAGGAGAATCAAAATATTGCTTGAACAGATTATATTAGAAAGTCTACGTAACACAGTTTAGTAAAATAAGCTTACTTCTCAACCCGGGAGCTAAGGTTTTTACTCAGACATAATTATACAAACAGAGGTCGTAAATACGACAGCCATTAAAATAGATTACAGTTGAAGAGAAGAAAGAGCTGCATTCGTACGCACTGTATGGAATTTTGTGGAAGAAGTGTGATTTTGGGAGAGAACGTGAATATTACAGAGGATTACTTCGGGCAAATGTGCGCAGGTTTTTATGATGAAGTAGTAGTGTTTATATAGAGGAGAGGAAGAAAACGTTCGAAGCATCTGGAAGGAGATTGATTGCAGATTGATTGAGTGGGCATTGATTGCAGACAGACGCGTGAGGAATTTACGGTAGGCGCCTGATATGCTGAAGGAAGTAGATAGATAGCGGCGCCGCGAAGAACGAAGAAGAAAACTTCTCCGCGTCTGATTTTCTCGTCCGCCTCTGCGTCCGCGTTTGCGTCCGCCTAAATCAAACGCGGACGTCTCTGATTCCTTATGTCCGCGCCATTGATCCCGTCCGCATGTCCGTCCGCGCAAGAATCAGGCGGACGTGTGTGTCTGCGCCTGTCTTCTTGTCCGCCTACTGTGTCCGCTTCGATTCCAGGCGGACATCTCACGCCGTCCGCTTCCTGTGTCCGCGCAATAGTCAGGCGGTCGACTCAGCCGATATTACATATATCAGTGTACTCCAATCTTCAATCGGCTCCCGATTCTTCGTTATAAGTCCGTTTTACTCGCCGTTTGTTGCGTTGGAAAGCTCATGAGATTATCTATCCATTTACATGGCTTTTTCCTACATTTAACACATAAAATATATCAATTCATATCAAAAATAATCTAGGAAAATCATATGATAAGTGAGAAATACGACATAAATTGCTATGAAAATAGGAAGAATTAAAGCCCTAAAAGTAGATGTCTTGCTTATCAGTCATACAGAGTGCAGAGGCGTAAACGCTTGACAGTAAGTCACTTATGTGATAGGAAAGAATATTTCTGTGTGTCATGTGATACTTATACTCCGTGTCATTGCATAACTACTTCCTCATAGCGGTCGCTTATTGCGCACCGTATTCTTACACATTATACAACATTGCTTTTACTGACTCCGTACTATAGTAGATTCTCTTTACTCATTGCCATTGTCATTGGCACCATTCCCTTATGGTATGAATACCCTGGGGTTTTCCAATGTTCGTGTGTATGACGGTTGTCGTAGCATACCACAATATTAATATCTTCCCAATATGGAGATGTTCTTCCATTTTAGGTTTTATGTGTAGGTTAGCTTACCTCACATTCCATCATCATTTATGGTACAACTCAACCAAGTATCTTGGTTGACTGAGGATGAATTGGTTTATCGGTTACAAGCTCTCTTGAGCGTTGGTCATTCATGGTGTGCAATGTGCACACACATTGATCCTTTTGACCACTATTATCTTCCCAGTGCCGAGCATCGGTTATAGGCTCCAGCTTGTAGTTTTACTTTTGTATGTATATTACCAGGACATCCCACGAAACTTCAAGGGTTTTCTGGTTCCGTTCTCCAATTGGAGAGTACTCTCATTGGTAAATGAAATTTCTTGTTGAGAGGCTTGTTTCCACTCATAGGTCTATGACAAGTTTGCTATGTTAGTGTTTACACAATGGTTCACCACATGCTTGGGTGCATACGGAGTATGCTTATTCCATCGCCCCTTGGCAATGTCTATATTTGTAGGCTTTTCATGTATATAGATGGAAGCCTTTCTCAGGGTCCATATCTTCACCACATTGGTGGTCTTAGGCTAACGAGGGTACCTTCCCTTGGGTTTCTCGTAGTGTCCCAAGTGTGGGACTAGGCCAATGTTGGCATTATCATGATTCTTATGCCTCTGTGCTACCATTGCTACAGAAGGCATGGCGTAATTAAGAACCCGTCAACTGTATACTAGTGATGCCCTAGTGACAGTGACATTGAGTTGGCCATTACTCCAAGCCACTCAGGATGTTGGGTTTGAATTATGGTCCAGTTGTTGATTTCTTGTCGTATGAGGCAATATTTCTTGCAAGTCTTGTTAGTAATGGTGTGGGTTTTGCAACTGTTTAAGGTTACACAACGCATCGGGTTTATGGCTTTAGAGCCTATTACTACAAGCTATGCTCTTTGCAAGTGCTTATACATGTTTCCACTCCATGTATACCGTCATAGGTTGGAGGTATTATTGGGCTCCATGGTAAGTCGT
Organism: Limonium bicolor; assembly: GCA_023374045.1. Taxonomy (NCBI): domain Eukaryota; kingdom Viridiplantae; phylum Streptophyta; class Magnoliopsida; order Caryophyllales; family Plumbaginaceae; genus Limonium; species Limonium bicolor. The sequence continues at coordinate 462,065,247 of CM041776.1, forward strand.
GGTATCACGCTTCCGTTCATAGGAGGCCTTTTTAGGCAAATGGTATTAATAGGTGCCTCTCAGTATCTTAGGGCATTTCATGTTAAGTGAAATCCCTTCGGTGTCCTAACCGAGTGTTCGTTTTAGCTCTCGTGCTCATATCGTTACGCTTGTTCAACTGTTGTTAACGCAGACACCCTTCAAGGATCACTCCTGGGTGTTGGTAGCTGTGCCGTTACATCCGGCTAATGTCTATAACATGTGTTGTCCTCTATACCGTCTTATGGTTTTGTGTTAAGCTATTCCCCCCTTTGGGTCATAACGTCTCCCGTCGTTGGGTAAACCGTCTGTACTTGATCCTAGTGCTTGAGACTAGGTTTAAATATCCTCTCCGATTATGGATTGTGCTTCGTAGTAACCTTGTGATTGTTCTTGGGGATTCCGCCCCGTTTGTTGAGTATTGTTAGGTTCACGTTAGGCATTCGCCTTAATGTGTTTAGGCTGGGCATTCCATCCAGCTGCCAGGTAATTGCTTGGATTATTTGAGACATATCCAATGTCTATACTTACTAGTACGTGCTCATTGCACTTCCTAGTTCTTATTCCTCATCTCCAGATGGATTCTCTGAGTTCCTTGATACTTGATCGTCTAAGGTGTCCAGCTGTTCCGGTTTGAACTCACTCATGGTCCGTAGAACGGAGTTGACTACTTCCCGTGCATCGCACACTACATGTATACATAGTGGGGTACCGTATTGATACGTTACCACTTACCCAACTATATGTCGGGCCCGCAAGCTCCTTTGGAGTGCGGTTGTCCCACATCCCGTAACGGGTACACTCGTAGTGTTCGTCACACGCCTAGGTGAAGTATTCTATTGCCAACTCCTCTTGTATCATTCTATGATACTCACCGTAATTATGTTGGTTTGGTTTCAATAATCCAAGGTTTTAAAAGAAAGGTTTGGTTTGAAAGAAAATTTTGGGTTTTAAAATCATAGTTCGATGTTAAAAGAAGTTCTCTCATGGCATGGCCATGTTTGAGGTCTTGACCAAGTCTAGCCTCTCGCTGACTGGTATGTTCTAAATACAGTGGTCGGGCCGTTAGGCCTTTCCAAGGTTCCATTCCTTCAGTTTCAGGATTTGTGATCCCATAGTTGCTTCATTGTAGTCACGGTACATTATTATGTACCTGTGGTGTGTTAGTGCCCCTTCACCTATTCATGTTCTTACTGCACTTGCCATGGCAAGTGCGTGGTACTGGTGGTTTTTGAGTAATCCGATAACGGTCACGGTATGGTTTTCACTGGTCCTCAATAGTCTTGTTGACTCTTCCCTCGATCTTATTGATCGATAATTGGTATACTCGATCCTTTAGGTAGCTTCTTGGTGGTCTAGACATGGCTTCGTAGATCTGGGTACTTCTCCAATCCTTGGAGATTCCCACTCTATAGTTTAGTGTCGTTCCTTGTGGCTCGTTCCCACACATCTGTGGTGGTTACTGATCCTTCCCTGTTTAGGCACTACTCCTGTAGTCCTATTGGATTATATCTCATGCTTGTTCTTGCAGTTGTCTGAGCTATATTGGCCAGGTACTGCGACCTTAATGGCGTCGTAATTCTAGAGTTAACCGTTTCCGACTATGTCCTTAGTCAGTTAGCATACCGTTGGTGGTATTATTCAAGTATTACTATCCCGTAGACTTGTGTCTCGGGTTCCGCTACTGCTCCCTTTTTCATTCCGTTGCACGGTTAGTGCTTCTGTCCTGCTGTTGGTTGACTAGCTAGGTTTCGCGACTGCTAAGCACGTCGCCCCATGCTGTTGTAAGTTGCAGTCTCCTCGTGGTTTGAGTGTTCATCCTACCGCTATTACGTGCGGTGTTGTGGTTCAACCGGGATCCATCTCCGGGACTTCCAGTTCTTGGAATCTACTACGTGGTTCTTGTTTACCGGGTGATTGCTTCACAACTGCCAGATCGGGTTTTCCCGAGTGTGAGAGGGCTTTTCCTCTCTCTGGCATCCTTTCCCAGGTTATATAATAGGGTATGTGGAGGGCGGGTTTGGTATTGTAGGTATCCGGTACTCACCGGTAATTCCTAACTAGCATATCTCTAATGCTAACACTCAGCCCTTAGCCCTAAGCTTCTAATTCCTAACTCGGTGTTTCCTAAACTAGGTATTTCCAGTCATCAGAGCGACACTTCGCTCTGATACCACTTTTTGTAACACCCCTACCATTAATACAATGCTTACCGTCCAATCTCCTTACACATCAGATACACGCAGCGAATACTTACTTACATACAATGGGTGATACAAAGCCGTTAACCAACCACGTGGCTAACAGGGCTACTGCTACTGCTTACAGCATCGGTCTGATGGACCGGAATCCCGAGTACTACACATCTAAAATACATACTCCATTCATCAACAAGTACAACAATGCTCCATTCAATACTTACTCCTCCATAATCCATACAATACAATATACTTAACCGAGTCTACTAGGATCCTTGTACAATTATAATATCTCTTCCAGGTTCATACCTCACTAAGAGTCTACATCTACCCATTCCTCATAGCTACTTACTTTCTAAGTACAAGGGTGTGCCGCCGGTCTCTTACCTTGACCACATCCGCTTCGGGTACCAGCACACTAAAAACGTTCCCCCTAGGGGGTCAGCTTTCGCTGCGCATGATAACCGCATACCCCCGTACTAGTGAGGGTACGCCGACCACTTGGTCGAATACATGCGGTTCGTTTTCATACAAACATACATGCATACATGCTCTTATACACAATATTACAATACATTACCAAGGCATACACACATACATACACTTCATTGCATACAAGAAGTACAACATAAACCATCCAATACATACTTACCTTTTTCCGAATTCCACATACACATTACATACACAACATGCAATACTTGTTAGCTTAATTGGTCCACCCGGGTTAATCGGGTGGAGATTACTCTTTTACTCGTTACTTCATACATACGCATACATACTCATACTCATACATACTTACGAATCCATACTTACTTACTCTTACTCTTACTCAAGTTAAGTCGTCGGGACCTCCGGCCCTGGGGACTACTCCGTCCCACCTCCGGGATTTACTTGACTCACCAATCCGGGATGCTACCCATTTAAGGGATTTGGGCCGTGGACCAGTTTAACAGTCAGGAATTGCAGCCAACCTCTTGTGACTCCGCATCCTCACGCGTGGCCGAAGCTATATCGGACTTCTACTCATTCCGGTTCACTCACTTAAGTTAGGATTTAGGTAGTTAGGAATTAGCAGAAGTCATTCATTCAAGCCACAACAATACAATACAAGACTCATATACACATCCATACAAAATACATTACAATTTACAAGTACACTACAAATATAATACACTTCATCATCATTCATATGTTTCATGAATTATACAAACTATTGTTCAAGACAATATCAAGAACAATGTAAACAAGCACAAGTAAGTGCAATATAGTCCGATTCATGCATTTATCTTATTAGGTGATCAAATAAGCACACAAATCGGGGTAACCAGATTAGGATACAGGGCATGAAGAAATCATACCTTTCACCGTTGTACTTGTATCCCAACGTTCCTCCGGTGTTCACAATTCAAACCCTATGATACACATACAACCGAATAATTAATCTAACTATCATTAATTTAATTCGGTTACCCATACGCTTCCTAACTCATACTTACCAAGTCTTCACATTCTTATACATTTTATTTACTTACTTTTAATTACTTAACATTGGTTTACTTACCTATATATGCACATATGTATAGATGGGTATACACATACATGTATATATATAACTATTATTTAATTTAATTAAATTAATTTTTTTTTGTATGACTCGACCGAACTTGCAAGTCCGGTCGCAAGTTCGGTCCAAGTCAGTAAGGAATTATGCTAGAGAATTACGGGGCCGACCGACCTTGCAAGTCCGGTCCCAAGGTCGGTCCATTCCAGTAAGTTTCGAATGTGAAAATTTTAGCCCGACCGACCTTGCAAGTCCGGTCGCAAGGTCGGTCCATTCCAGTAGCTTACAAGACGGAAAATTTTAGCCCGACTGACCTTGCAAGTCCGGTCGCAAGGTCGGTCCATTCCAGTAAGTTACAAGACGGAAAAATTTTGCGTCGACCGACCTTGCAAGTCCGGTCGCAAGGTCAGTCCATTCCAGTAGGTTACAGACGGGAGAATTTCTCTGGTCCGACCGAACTTGCAAGTCCGGTCGCAGTTCGGTCCATTCCAGATGCTTTCCCGTCTTGTAAATCTGGGCTCGACCGACCTTGCAAGTTCGGTCCCAAGGTCGGTCCGGCCTAGTATTTGCATTTTTATTTCTGTTTTCAGTTCTATACTTTGCCCATTGTTTCTCCAATCTTCCTACATGTATTCCCACATGTTTAAACACTACCTAGGCCCTCCAAATTGCCTTAGTTCATCCACCAAACTCCTTACCAAATCCATCAATCCACTTACACAATTTTCCTCACTTCCTTCCAGCCTTATACCTATTTTTTCTTCATTGCTACAGATTTTTAAACCAACTTCTACCATCCAATACTTCCTCTACCAATGTCACTCCTAGCATCCCAAATACCTCCTCTTACCATGCCAATTCCTTTCCAAGCAATTTGCACCTTCTATACCCAAGTTCCAACATTTACTTTACCAAGTCTTATACTCTAGTTCTTCCTAGTTTCTCCAAGGCATTCCTTGCACTCTTTGCTACAGATTTTGCACCCTAGTACTCCTACTTCGAATATCATTCCATGTCATTAGACATCTCTACTAACTCCGATACACACCTTGGTTTTCCCATTCACCAAGTCATCCATACATATACATATCCCTACCAAAATTTTGCCATAGTTCCTCTACATTTCTTACTTCTCCACATATGTGTTTCCTCATCAAACTCATTCCTAATCTAGCCAAACCACACGGGTCCTACCAGCACACAAACAAAATCTTAGTACACCTTTACTTCCTCAATCCACATTACTAATGCACATACACAATACACTTGGCTCTAAGGCCCACAATTCACATACTAGTTCACAAATACTCAAACTTCCACAATTACATTACTAATACATTATTTGGGTTCTTTTAGATTGGTTTACCCATTCCCATTACTCTAATGCACCAAAATTTAACATTAGTAATGAGCTCTTACCTTGAGCTTTTAATTCCTTCTTTCTTTCTCATTTCTCCTCCTTCTTCCTTTCTTGCCCAAATCGGCCATGTGGGGAATGGAGTTGCGAAACTCCATTCCCATCACCCAATGAACACAAAACACTACAATTAATATACTAACCCTTAATTTAACGCTAGTTCAATGAAATGTTTGAAATAAAAATTCTAGGGTTTACCTTTGGAGAGTTTTAGAAGGGTTTTTAGCCCTTGGTTCAAGAAGGTGAATCCACCACCATTGCTAGGTTGATATTATGCTCAAAGAGAGAGAGAGGACAAGGCATTACACAAGGGTAAAAATCGGCTACCAAAGGAGATGAAGAAAACTTAAGGTTTTCATGGAGATTTTTACCTTGTGGAAAGATGAGACTCCAAGCTCCATAATGGTGTGCTTTTCTCTTCAATGGGGGAAAACCCATGGAGATGAAACTCATCCTTTTCGAATTTTGAAAAGAGGGAAATGTAGAGGAGACTGAGGGGATTACAAATATGTAATTATTTTTACATTTGGAGCTTACATGAGGATGAAGCATGTGGAGAGAGGGAAGCCATTGTTGTTGTTGGAGAAGCTCCAAAAATCGCACCCAGCAGAGAGAGGAGGAGGAAGACGGTGAGAGAGGGAGAAATGGGAGAGAAGAGGAAAGGTGGGAATGAGAGGTGAGAGAGAGTTATTTTGCTTTTTGTACTTTTACTTTTTGCTTTATGATTTACTTATTTGTTAACTAGTTACATGTGTGTGTGTGAGGGATTATTTAACCCTTTAATAACCGGCCCCCTTACAGTATACTAGCTGGAGCGTTTTTCGTCTTTTACAGAAAACGCTCGTTACTTTACCCGGTTTAGGTACTGTTCACTAATCGGGCCCGTTTTCCGGAATTTTCTCGTTTATTTTTATTGGTTATTAAGCTTCCATAAATGCTAAATAATATTTATTTAATGACTTATAATTTTTGCGGGTTCGTTTGACCACTTAAAATCACGTTTTCGGGTCTTCTCGAAAAACATGCGTTAAAGCTCTATTAGCGTTTTAATACATTATTTGGATCCGTTTTCTTCGGGAGTTGTTCCCATATATTATTTAGGTCTTGTTAAACCTTTGGAATCCATATAATACTCTAACCGAGGTCTCATACCTCCTATGGTTATTTAACGCTTATTTAGCGTCTTCCGCTTTTTAAGCGTTTATTTATTCTTTTGGATTTATTTTTCCTTACCAGTATCAATTAGGCAACATTAGGCCCTTAAATACGTATTAGATTAATTTTAAATCCCTATATTTAAGTTCGGGGTATTTCATTATGTGTTGTGTTTATAGTTTACATGCATGATTCAATTATAATCAACCGCATGCTAAGACAACAATTAGTTGTGCGTGGCCCGGTAGCATGTGGGCTGCGGGATTACCATACCAGCAAAGGTGCTGAGCCCCTTGGGGGCCACCCTTTCTCTTCTTTTTCCTATTTCAGGTACAAGGAGCTGGGAGCCGTTCGAGAGTAGGACGGGGTAGTCGTTGTACATGGGTAATCATTTAATTTGTATATACACTATACAGTAGGTGTAGTAAGACCGAAATTGTTATCGGCATTAGTTTGTGAATACTCGGTACAGTTGGAAGGTATGTGTATGTTTGTTGTTAATGGAAAAGGGATAGCAATGTGTAGTCGCTCGGGAATCTAGTCCATCAGACCGATACATTGTATATGTAATAGCCTTGTTAGCCACGTGGGTGGTTAACGGCGTGTAACACCAACGTTAAGCAATGTGATGAAGCTTGTTTTCCGCTGCAGTTTGTTATTAAGTGCGTAAGTATTGGATGGGGTGTTACAAAAAGTGGTATCAGAGCGAAGTATCGCTCTGATGACTGAATTACCGAGCTTAGGAAGTACCGAGTTAGGATTTTAGTACTTTGGATTAAGGGTTGAGGGATAGCGTGAGAGATACGCTAGTTAGGAGTAACCAGTGATACTGAAAGCCTACTATATCCTTCCCGCCCTCCACAATCCCTGTTTTATAACTTGGAAAACAACGCCAGAGAGATGGAAGTCCTCTCTTACTCGGGAATACCCGATCTGGCTGTTATTAAATACCACTGTGGGTACGGAGAACCTGTCACACGGTAGATCCTGAAAACTGGGAATCCCGGAGACGGTTCCCATCTAAACAATGTTAACCGCATTTCATAGCGAAGAGTGAAGAATCTGTGTATAGAAGAATTGAATTTCCGGCAACCTGGGTCGACATGCCGAGCAGTCGAGAACAACGAGCTTGCAACGCACCGACCGTGCAACAGGCAAGAAGTGGAATAATGAAACCTGAGACGAGTGTCTACGGGACCACAGTTGTTAAATGATACACCAACGGTATACCAACCGACAAAGGAACCACAACGTAGTGCCCAAACAAGAGACAAGTCTGAGTGACCACGACAAATGCGTGGAACGGGCTACGAAGAGGAAACAATACTAAAAAAAAGGGGTCTCCAAGAATGAGAGACACCCCAGTTAATAATTATCACGTGAATACAGTGAGAAGTCGCCGAGAGGGTTAATTGTCAAGCATGTAGGATCAAGTGAGGGCCAACAAGGCCACTGATGACAGTGCGGGTAAAAACAATACCACAACCGGTATGTGTTGAACCGATAGCCAGTTAGCATGGCGCACTTGCCATGGCAAGTGCTGCTATAAGGGCTGTTCGGGAAAATTTTAACTAATATAAAGTACTAACCTTTGTAATTGGAAGTACACCAGTCAGCAAGAAGCTAGATTTGGTTAAGGAAAGAAGGCATTGTAAAACCACAAGAATTTTCCTTTCAACTCAGATTTATTGCAAACTCTTTTCTTTCAAAACCAGATTTTCTTTCAAACCAATATTTATTTCTAACCTTCTTTTAAACCAAACCAGTAAAACCAAGGGCAGTTGACAAGGATACAACAGTGGATAAACTTTCCCTCGATTAAGTTCGGGAAGCACGGAATGTATATTGTCACGGGACAATATAAGGAGAGTTGACAACAGAATACTTCACCTAGGCGTGTGACGGACACTACGAGTGTACCAACTGTAATGGGGACGACCGCACTCCGATAGGAGCTTGTGGGCCTGACAGACCTACTTATGGGTTAGTTGGGTAAGTAGCAATGTATCAGTATGGTACCCCACATATGTATACAAGTAGAGTCCGAAACACGGGAAGTAGTCGACTCCGTACTACGGTTAACAGTATAAGTCAAACAAGAGCTAAGGATTACCATGAATGGTTAGAAGTAAAGGAACTCAGTTAAGTTAACAAGACTAAAGGAATTAGTGAATTCCTTTCAAGGAAATGTTTAAGAGTTAGGAGGTGCGAAGTGCACTAACTGTAATGTAAAGACATCGTATATGTCTTAAGGATCCTCAGGGATAAACATGATAGCTGGAACGGAGACCCAGCCTGTGCATGGCAAGCAGATGCCTAATGTGGACACATCAATGTGCAATGAATGGGATGAAACTCCCAGAATGAGTACCTACACTACTAGGAAATGTTGATCTTCACAGAAGAGGATAATAAGCCAGTTAAGAACGCAAACGGCGTGGCTAACTGAATATACCAATAAGTGCGAACCAGATGTAAAGGCATAACTTAGCAACACCCAGGAGCAATCCTTGAAGGGTGTTCACATCAACGATAATTGTACAAATGATATGACAGAAACACAAGGGTTGAAACTAACACCCAGTTTAGACATAAGTTGTCAGGAGACGGACTGACAATCCTAAGGGGCATCCCATGAAAGAAAACAGAATGCAACGACCCTGTCATGGAGCTCAATATGATATCCAAACTATGTAATGTTGTACAGAGAAATAAATGTGTGTGAACCGTCCACAATGGACAGAGCTCGAAGCTGTAAGGCTCGTAAGCCACAAATAAAATGTGTTATGTAAATTAGATTGATTGCAGAAGTTTATGTTGTATAAGTGAATAGAGTGGAGAACGAACCACTGCATTAAGAGTGGGGATACCTCTCGATATTGAGCGGAGGGTAGTTATGTGGACCAAGTTCAAGAAATATGTTAAGGATTGATATTGCGAGAGAACAGTTAGTTTAGTAGCATGTGAAGCACCCGGCTGAATAACAGCGGCTTGTAACTCGGGTGAGCTACGCTCAAGGAGCATTCAGTAGTCATCCAAATGAATGGCGAACCATAATACGAAGGATGTAAGGATATGTGTGGAAGTTAATATGACAGTGAATACCATATAAGTTAGTGTTATACAATAAGTAAGAGCACGGTGCGCAGTAAGCGACCGTTGTATAGGTGTTGTTGAATAATAATGTGGCAGATAAGACCAGTTATGAGTTAAACTCAGTGGAGATGCAAGGTAAGTGATGTTAAACAGACTGGGTAATAAGCCAGTGGTAAGTACTATGTGATAACGAACTCAGTGTGGATCCCATTGCTAATAAGAGATTTACTATCAAGAGTTTACGCCTCTGCACTCTGTATGACTGAGTGATTTGGTATTGCACTTGCGCAGTAATGATCAAGTGGGATAGCTAGGAATTGGAAACATGTTAATTGTGGAGGAATAATGTCATAATGGCCGATGCATAGGAGATGCAAGGCCGCACCAATGAAAGAATACATGTACAAAACCAAATGTGGAGACATGATTAACAGTAACTGACTACAGTAGCACTAACTGCCAAATATCGGTATGGAATATACCCCAAATGTTGGAAATAACCAAGAGAGCGCTACACATTAGGTAGCAGCTCAATCTCAACCGACAGTAAGTCGGAAGGGAACAAGTCAATCATTGTGAAACACGTAGCAGTTTATGCAGTAAGTTATTAGAGAAGTGGATGAAAAGTCTTGAAACTCACCGAGTTCGCTAACGGTAAGAGATACCACGCGTCGGTTGAGAAACCATTGTTACCAAGATAAAGGTGATAAATGGGAAATGTACAATACAGTAAGAATAACAAATGGGGCAAATTAAGCTCTACAGTTATCAGAGTTTCGCAGCAGAAACTAGTGAGCCAGTGATTCAAGTGTTGAAGTGTATGGTGAACATGAGTCAATGGCTAATTATTAACGCCTAGAAGTCACAGGCCAGAACCGAAACCGGTTATGAGTTAAATGAACTCCAATGAGAATTCTTGGTTTAGGAACTAAACCGCCAATATGGTTAAGATAGACGCGTGCAAGTTAAAACACTTCACGACGGTAGAACATTTTTTTAAACCGATATTCAGTGGTTGATTACGTGGGCGTAATCCATTTTAAAGGGGGGTAGAGCGCAAAACCACTTAGTGTGTATTACCGTACAAGTGTACGTGACTTATGTTGTGCATAGCACAAAATAATTGTTTTGATGATTGGTGTGTATGTTACGTAAACATACGCATTCGTTTATGGTTTAAATTGTGGTAATTGCGCACAGAAGATGCGAATACCATTGTGATAAATGTGTTGATTTATTAACAGTTGTGTGTGATAGTACAAGTGTGGGGAGTAGAGAAACTCCCGGGGGGGGGGACAAAAACCCCGACAGTGTATAAATATGAAACTGTGTGTTATATTTTGATAAAATATATGTGTATATATATACTATATAGTGATTCATGAAAGGGTATGAAACCGACATAGAATCTAGCGAGAATAAGATTCCCTAGGCAACAGGATTAAGGTGAATGGAGGTAACTGATAGACGGAGTTCTATCCTTGGAGATGTTATGATCATGATTAGAAGGATTTAAAAGATAGAAAATTGGAAATGAGTGATTTATTGATGCTTGAAAATTGAAGTGGGAGGTGAAACTTGATTATCATGAGATCAAGGGAAGCCGAACACAAATTGGGGTGGAAGGATAGTTCAACACTGGTGCTGATCACATCAGGGTTGGATGATTCTTGAAGCTCCCTTAAGTGGTCACAATTAACCACACTAAGAAAAGAAGCAAAGAGCATAAGTTGGACTTGGAGTTGTATGTGTTTTCAAAAGGATTTTGTTGGTATTTATAAAACGTCGATAGATTTTTACATAATCAAAGTTCCCTTACTTAACCTCACAGGAAAAAAAAAATTTAAATTAAAGTTATTGTTTTGATCTCCCAAAGGAACGGGGACGGAAGGTGTCCATCTCGACCGGGTTCTGCGGGATCACAGTGTATGTAAAAGATATTTTTGATTGCCCAAATATTCATTGTTGCATACATGCTAAGACCATGTTGTGTGGTATGTGTAATAAATATTATTTGACCCGAGTTCCAAAAGTGTATGTTATCAAGACCTATGAGTCTAAATGTTGTTGTGTTACATAGACCTATGTGTCTAAAGGCTGTTATGTTATCAAGACCTATGTGTCTAAATGTTGTTATGGTACCCAACCCAAGAGTCTAAGGGTTGTTATGTATGTGCAAATGTTGTTAAGATACCCGGACCATTGAGTCCGAGGTTATCATATGAGTATGTTATGTTATGTATGGATGTGTATAGGTTGCCTGGACCGTCAAGTCCGAGGTTGTGACGTAAAGTACGTTTGGTTATGGAAGTTTTATTTTGTGAGTTATTCCGTGTTCTAATCCAATGATGTATGGGAAGTGTGAACTTCGAGGACGAAGTTCTTTTAAGGGGGGTAGATTGAAATACCCCAAACCTTGATATATTGTTTAAATGTTAAAACATGGTATTTAAAGTCTAAAAAGTGCCTTAGAAACATCAGTGAACAAGGTAAACCATAGTAAAATGCAATAAAGCACTAAGACACAACTTGAGCAAAATGTGCTCTAAGCTTGGAGTGAACTTGGTTAGGACCCAAAGAACCTACCAAGACTAAATAATATTCAATTATGATTTAATAAGGCTAATTAAGTCCTTAGGAAACCTTGGTAGACAGTTAAAAAACCAAACACAAGAAAATACCTTAAAGTCAATAAGAGCAAAAATGTGCTCTAAGCTTGGGATAAACTTGTATAAGACCTAAAGGTCATACCTATACCTTATAAATGTGTTAATGAACACATTAGATCAATTACTAAAGAAAACCAAGCTTGAAAATAAGTTAAAACACAAAATGTGCTTTAAGGAGCCTTAAAGCACATTTTTGAAAAATTGTCTTGTAAATGAGTTTTGAATGGCTAAATGTCCATCATTACTCTTTAATTAACATGTGTACTATTTAGTATCACATTTGGAGGTCTAAATCAATGGGAAATAAAAATTTCACAAGAATGTGCCTTGTTTTTGTGAATAGTAACAAAAAAATGCTAGTTTATGACATAAGTCAATATAAGTAAGTTGGTTGGTCAACAAAGACCATGATATGCCCTAGTATGTAAAGAGGGCCAATGTTTCATGTGTGACTCACCACACTTGACCAATCAAATAAACAAGAAAAGTAATAAAGCAAGGTTACTATTTACATTAAGTATAAATATCTCCAAAAGTAAGCTTCCTCCTCATTTCCTTCCTTCCTTCCTTCCTTCTCATTTCACACGGTCTTCAATCTTCTCCTCCCTTCTCCTTCGGTGATGCTACAGCACAAACACCATCTTCAAGCTTTGAACCTTATTATCTCCTAGCTCCCTTTGCCAAATCAAAAACTAAGACCACCATTCTCTTAGTTTAGTCAAGCTCTACAATCTTGTCTTTTCAAATCTTCAAAAGCTTCATTCCGGTGCCATAGAGATTCACCATAGATGGAGCTTGAGCTCACCTTTTCATGCCTTGTCATTCTCCTTTGCTTCAAGGTAAGGAAAATCAAAGAAAAACAACATTCCCTCTTGTTTTTGTGTGTAACCGAGAATCACCTTTGATGGTGTCTTCTCTTGTTATTTCATAGCTCCATTTCAATCTTCAAGGGGCTTGGTGGAGACCTCTCTTGTTACATATTCAAGTTCTCTTTCAAATCCAAAGGTAAACATCATTTTAGTGTATTAAAACACTTATGTTAAACTAGGGTTTGTATATGAGTTTAAGTGTGAATTCTTAAGCCCATTACCCTTATATGTATATTGATTAGAAAGTTGACAAGTGATCAAACTCCTTGCTGATTTTCAGTTCAAGGAAACAAGAAAGAAGTTTGAGAGGAAAAGAGGTAAACAAACTATCTCAATGTAGTTTAAATGCCTTAGGAAAAATGAGCTTGATTTGCTTAATAAGATACCTAAGGAGCCAATGGGAAAAGAGCTAGTGAATTGTTCTTAAGGAGATTATTAAAAGGCATATGTGATGTTGAGTGTATTTGCAGGTTAAAGGCAATATATTATGTGGGAAATTCAGTGTTTAAGGTTTATGCAATTTAAGGGCCTAAGAGCCATGTTATTTAAGGGCCTAAGTGCCAAGGAATTTAAGTTTATGCACTATATTGTGATGTAGTGTAAATTTGGTGAAGTTTTGTGTGTGAGAAAGTCTTGATGGATTTTAGGTGTTCTTGAATGTCTAATGGTGAAAGCTATGTGCTTTGGTATGACATTGTGCTAGGAGAACCTATGGAAAATTTAGATAATGTGTAAGGAGTTTAAAGTATTTAAAATGAGTTTTTATGAGTTTGGAAGTGTTGAGAATGATTAAGTTTTTACTAGGGAAAGAAAGCATGTATTAAGGTGATTTAGAGTGATACAAGGATTTAGGTATTATCTTGGAAGTTCTAGGAATTCAATGAGTGTTTTTGAGGATATTAAAGTCTTGGAGAAGTTTGTTTAAGGTTTAGGAATGTTGATGTACAAGGAGGAAATGATGTTTAGGTAAGATGTGAAAAAGGAGATTTAGTTAGTAAGAAAAGATGTTTGAGAGATGATGTTATGATGGTAAGGAAACATTTTTGGCATAGTGGTTATCATAATTATGAAACACCACTTAGAGGAACTAAAGAGAAAACATTAAAAGTGTTAGGAATTTTGGTAAGAAACATTGTAAGTGTTTATGGAGTTATAAAATGAGTTTTATGGTTGTTATTAGAAGGGTTAAATGTGCAAATGATGTTAGAACACATTAGGAGGCTTGAGGAGAAGTTTGGAGAAAGTTTGACAAGTTTTGGACAAGTTCTGATGTTGTCCGACCAGTGGTCCGACCCAGGGTGGGTCGGACAGCCTCTGTTAATTCACCCGTTGATGTCTCTGAATGGTCCGACCCAGAGGTCTTGGGTCGGACAGGTAAAATTGTAAGACGGAAAAGTTTCTGGAACGGTCCGACCCAGTTGTGGGTCGGACGGCCCAAAACATGTAAAAAAAAACAAACTAAGTGAGGTTTAAGCAGTAAACCCTAGTGAGTTATAATGACAATTTAGTGGGGGAAAATTTGTATTAAAATGTAAAAGTAAAACATGTTAAAATGTGAAGTTATTTAACTAAGTTAACGGGGATAAGTTATGAGTATTAGACTTTAAACAATCATGTTACCCCAGTGTTAATAAAAGTACATGTAATGTTACCAGTTGTTCGAGAATTGTTCGAGGAACATAAGTGGACATGATAGTGGACTCCGGTGACAGGTATGGTTTTCTTGCAACCTGTGTCCTACCGGATTACACCGGCTTGTATGCTAATGTGTTTTCTGTATGTTTGCCACGTTATAAGATAAAACATGTAATGAGTTTACAAATTCATTTATGTGGCGTGTTCAACTCCGATACCATTAACCTCGGAAGTGTTAAACCTTAGTTAACTGAGTCTAGGAACACATGAGAGTTCGGTATTCGGATTAAACGACCCGGACCATGGGACGTTCTAACCACGGCTATGCGTGTTAATTGTGTGTGTATGTAAGGACCTCCCTCGTATGTTTAACCCAGTTGTAATACTGTATAGTGTGTGTGTGATAGACTCCATAGTGGGGCTCTAACTAATATCTAAAAGTAAGTATGTACTATCAGGGGTGAGGAATCCGGTTAGGCCGGTCGCGCGTTGTTTGGAGTGGGTATCCTTTTTAGCCTTGCCCTCCTCTCTGTTATGGTTGTTTCCCTCACGGGTTATGATCTCCCATTAGCTTACTCGAAAGCTTAACTATTCTGACTTATGATCGGTTTAGGGGGAACATGTGTTTGTGTGGTGTGTTCGGGTCACTAAACCCGAACCATCTTAACTTAAGTTACTCGTCCGACTTTTAGGACGGTAATGAGTGTTGTATAACAAGTTTATCATGAGGGTGACATCATTCTCTAGGCTCACCAGTGAATTAATTATGTTTGGGTCGGTTCCTAAGAGAACCGTTCCCGTTATGTTATGTATTTTTTATACTGCAATTCCCATTGCGATGTTGTTATGTGCACGTTGAAACGTGAAAAGTGTTGTTATGTAGTGTATGTATATGTTGTGAAATGTGGAGTATGAGGTTCATGGATATGAACCCTAGTTGTGATAAGAGGCGTTTAGAGATAACCCGATTAATGGGTAAGTGTCGTCTATTAAGGAAGTAGCTCCATTAGAGGAGAAACACTCTAGGGTTAATGAACACCATGAGTGACTTATCAGTAGGGATGTGTTATCTGTCTGTTGCCCATTGTGGGGTATGTTATGTGTTGTGTGTTTATAGTTTACATGCATGATTCAATTATAATCAACCACATGCTAAGACGACAATTAGTTGTGCATGGCCCGGTAGCGTGTGGGTTGCGGGATTACCATACCAGCAAAGGTGCTGAGCCCCTTGGGGGCCACTCTTTCTCTTCTTTTTCCTATTTCAGGTACAAGGAGCTGGGAGCGTTCGAGAGTAGGACCCTAGTCGTTGTACATGGGTAATCATTTAAGTTGTATATACACTATACAGTAGGTGTAGTAAGACCAAAATTGTTATCGCCATTAGTTTGTGAATACTCGGTACAGTTGGAAGGTATGTGTATGTTTGTTGTTATGGAAAAGGGATAGCAATGTGTAGTCGCTCGGGAATCTAGTCCATCAGACCGATACATTGTATATGTAATAGCTTGTTAGCCACGTGGGTGGTTAACGGCGTGTAACACCAACGAGTTAAGTAATGTGATGAAGCTTGTTCTCCGCTGCAGTTTGTTATTAAGTGCGTAAGTGTTGGATGGGGTGTTACATTCCGATTGGTACCCGACCAGTTATTTATTTTTCCACATGGGAGTCCTAGCATCTCTTTCTAGTTTTACATGTTTTTCTTTGATGAACGCTAGTTCTTTTTCCTCTTTGTTAAGTGCAGTAATCAATTCATCAATTTCAGATTGTTTTCCTAACTTCATTTGTTCATGGACAACAAGAATTTCGCTATAGTCAGTTTGTAATTTCTTGAGTGCATTCGTAAGATTTACTACCTTATCATTGTCTAAATTTTCTCTAGTTTTTCATTTTCCTTTAAGAGCTCTTTATTTTCATTTTCCAGCTTCTAGTTGATCAACCATTATGAGAGAAAACTTTTTGAGTCCTAGAAGTTCAGCTTTTTGAATCTTCTTTCTAAGTCAAGAGTAGTTTACCTTGTTTTGTTCCTCTTCCTCCTCTGATTCTAACATTTCCTTGTCTTGAGCCATCAGGCAAACTTCCTCAAGGCAAAGGTGAGCCTTTTCATCCCTTGAGAGTTCGCTGTCTAAGGTTTGGTTGTTGTCACTTAGTTCTGAGTCTCCCCATGCAACAACGAAGGCTTCTTTCTTTGGCCCCTTGTTGAACGATCTCCGGACAAGTTTCCTGATCCTATCATAGTCCTCTCAGGGTCATTGTGGGCAGTATATGATGTGGTGCTGTTATACCCAAAGTTTTAACCCCCAGAAGAGAGTCTTTAGAGGCACAGGTACTAAAAGGTAGTTTGGTCAAGTTGCAATGATTCCTAGTTCGATTGGCACATTATAGAGTGCTAAAGATAGTTTACTCATCTTCAGGGACATTTTCATAATTTTTCAAGGCCCCTAAGCCCTCTATAAGCTTTCTCTCTCCTTCAGAGATGACTTAAGTCAACTCAGAATGCTTTCAAATTTTAACCCATGGTAGAGGATGACATTCTGAGCATAATGGCTTTAGAATTTGATTTTTTGAGTTTCTAGTAATTTTCTAGTAATTTCTGATTCAATCTGATGAGAAATTGAATTTAAAAGTATTCCAATAACCAAAAAATTCGATTCCACCTTGGAAAAATCACAAATATCATCCTTTACACACTGTTAAAATTTCATGGTCAAATTTCTTTTGGAAACCCTTGAGCTAAAGTATCGGTAAAATATTAGTTTTTACTAGATTTTTCTATTTTTAAGAAAGCCTATATAAGGGACCTTAACCCTTGATCAAATAAGAGACTCTCAAGCCCTAGAACGTCAGCCAGCACGGCCGTCTCAAGTCTCTCTCATTTTTACACTCCCAAGCCCCGAAATCATACCAAAATCCTTCCAAAACCAACACCAAAACACGTTTTTCAACTCCCACTACATCAACAATCCTCAAACCTCCATAAAAACATCATCATGACGTGAAGAACACCATCTACAATCAATAGTCAGAAGCCAGGTTCAAACTTGATCCAGAACCGACTCCGGTGAAGCACCAAAAGACTCCTGACGTGAAGAATCATTATGAATTCGAAGGTAAAACAGGTGGGAATTTCGCTTTTCTAACTCCCCATGACTTTATTAGTCTTCTCTCCAAATTTGGGTTCAAACCGACTGTTTTCAGCTTCTGAATTGTTATTCGTTTTCGTTTCTGTTTCTGCCTTGTTACTTTCTTCAATAAGTTTCGACTGTAATTCGCATTCAAATTGAAAACTTTTGATTACTAACATGTTTAGAATCTTTGAGGCTACCTACCCAAAAAATTTGAGCCGAAAACACCACAGAGAACCACCAGCACGCTGCCATCCGAGGGTGGTCCGTGCCTACGGACCGCCTGTGCGGGGTCCTGGACGCCCTGTCTGAGGTCACGGACACCCTCGGACCACGACAGGAATTAAATTTTCAAATGTTTTAGGGTTTTTCAATTCATGTCCGGGCCCACGGACGTCCTGTCCGTGGCCCTAAACTTTTCAAAGTTTTGTTTTCTTTTCGATTCAACTTTTCTGTATAACAAGGTTAACTAAGGTCCTGGGTTCGGACATTAGGTCCGTGACTATGGACGGAAACAAAATTCAACATAATTCTACCTCTGAAACCCTAGTTTAGGTAATTTCACCTTTCACTTTAAGTTTCTATAAAAAAAATGTTAAAAAAAAATTAGAAGCGCGCACTTAGTTTAGAACGACTCATAATAAGCCGTAATTAAACTAAGTAGAGGAGAAACGACTTCTAGGGGTAATGAAAGTAATAACCCTTAATTAAGCCGAATATCAAGCCCCGAACCCGAACTCTACCTTTCCTAATTTACCCTAGCTTAAAATTAGGTGGTGACTCATAATAGGTTCTAGTGAGCAAACTTAGGATTTAATAATTAGTGTTATATGACATAGTCATTAATCTTAGGTTATAAGAGGACCTAGAACCCGATAAGATCCTAATCAATCTAATCAACATAGGATAGTGGTTCAAAAATCAGGGCTCTCAGAATGGCGACTCTACTGGGGACAAACTCTTAAAGTTATCTCATTTAATTTTAAGAAAGAGGGCTTAACTTGAAATTTTTATACGGCTTTTATTACATTGTTTGTTTACTTTCGTGCGTAATTTAATTTTCTGCACCTTTGCATCATATGAGAGCGAGGGTCCACACAAACTGATTTCACCCCGGGACCAGTTTCAGGCTCCCCTATCAGGGACTCACACCTTTTTTAGTGATGTGAGTAAGTGGGGGGAAAGAGGAGGTTGTCGTCTAACCATATCCCCTTAATACCTGGGCTTTAGCCCCAAGCATTTTCCTGGTAGTGCCCTAACCTAGCCTTGTTTGGTTATTCAAAGACCCGACCGTAGACGCACACCTTTAAGTGATGTGAAAAAGCTGGGAAAGCCCAAAGAGAATAGCGCGCAAGCCCTATTTCTTTGTGGTAACCTGGGCCTATGCTCCATGCACCTCTCCAGATCGATCCATACCCGTTGGACTGAACCGTTTTGTGAGGACATTTGCATAGCCTTCTTTGTATGATCTCTGTTTGGGTATACCTTTTCTGGGCCTCAGGCCCAATGTCTGTATCAAGTCTTCAATTACTTTCAGCCCAAATGAGATATCTAAAATCCATTGTGGCCCAAACACTTCCACTTCCTTAAACTCATCCCCTCAAAATGAGTTTGGAAATCTCAGTTCAAAGTGGATTCCTTCAGAACTATCAGCCCAATCCGCATTCTCGGTCCTTTTTCCCAAATAGATCACATGCCCACAGGACCGACACACTCATGGCCCAGGTTTCTAGCCCAAAAATGAACCCCCTTTGAAATTCTAAACCTTGTTTCCACCACAAACACCTAATCTCTTTCGGGTCAAACACACTGATCCTCAGCCCATGTTTCTAAGTTTAATTCCGGCTTCACCTTCACAATGCTAACCTTTTCTTTTTAAAACAAGACAGAGCCCCTCTACAACCAGGATGTGTTCCGGAGCCAATGACAGAAGCACTCAACTTTCTAAGCTTGTGGATCTGATTGGGAACCTCGCTGAATTAGAATCCGTCCACATTAGCGCTTTGAAGGAGCTAAGTTCAGGACTTGTATCGGCTGTGAGAGAAGCAAGAGCGCTTATCCATGCTATCGGGGAAATGATCCCTTTAGAGCTTACTCCCAACATGGACGAGATCAAGCCACAAGGGGACCCAGAACCACAACAAGAGCGGGCCGCACAGGTACCTATTGTAGATCTACAACAACTGTAGAGTTGGATTCTGAGGATGCTTTTGGGGCGGAAACTAGTCCAACTCAAAGTCTCGCGGCTTCGCGGAAGATGTCTAGGGAAACACCCCGAGTAGTTCTATCGTTTCCACCTACTCACGGGGCACTCTACGGATGATTGTGGTGATCTAAGGTCCAAAATTTTGTCACTGGCCGAAGAAGGAAAAATCCAGATTGTGACCCTGATACCAGAGCTTCCTTAAAAAAACCAAGAAAGAATTTACACCCATTGGATGTTCCCTAAGTCAAGCCCTTGAGGAATTGCAAGATGAAGGGCTCATACAACCACTCACTCCTTGTCATGGAGAAATTCGAAAGGGGAATAAGCTGAGTCAATTCTGTAGGTACCATCAGCTAGCAGGGCATGATACCAATGATTGTAAAGCTCTAAGGCATCGGGTCCAGGATCTAATTGACTAGGGGTATCAACGTATGGACGACCTTGAGGGTTCGAAGTCTGAAGCCTGATGCGCTACCTTCACTGTTTTCTGGGATGACGAGAAACCAGCACGAAGAGTGGGACGAAAACCCATACTCCAGTCAGCTTTGTTCCTGCAAACACCCACATCACTCGGTCAGGTAGGCACTACGGACCTTCTGGGGTACCAGTGCGGGAGAAGGAGCCAGTACTATACTCCAGTAGTCGAAGAAGTTCCTGGCGAACAAGAGTTGCTTTGAAAACTAAAGGTAACAACCGTCCCTATGGCCGTCTGGTCTTTGCTTACAATCTCTCAAGAACACTGGTAAACTATTGCTAAGCACTTATGTGGTTCGGAGGAAAGTTTGGCCCCGGAAAGGATCGATGGTCGTAGCCCTCTGGAAAAAGCAAGAAGAAGAGATCAGTTTCCACGATTGTGTAATCTCTGAGGATTCGGGAAAGGTACTCTATATTACTGTTTGGTGCGGAGCCTTCAAGGTACCAAAGGTTCTTATTGATACAGGAGCGGATGTTAGCATTTGCCCTTTGAAAGTGGTAGAAAGCATGTGCTATGACAAGCTTGAATCCTGTCAAATAGTGTTATGAGGATACGATGACAACTCAAGGCATGTCTTCGGTCTCTTGGATCTTCCGCTCAAGTTTGGAACGATTATTCACCCGGTAAAGTTCATGGTCCTGCAAATTCCTCATTCCTTTAACCTGATTCTAGGACGTGACTTCCTTCAAGATCTATAAGCCGTGCCTTCTATAGTACACCAATGTTTGAAGTTCAAAAGGGACGGATCGGTTCATGTCATCAAGGGTGAACGACACTAGAAGGAGCTGCCAATATGCATGGTCGAGGAAAAAGGTTCATCCCACCTGAACAGGTTCAATGTTGTACCGGAACAATCTGACCCAGCTTCTCTTTAGAAACTCAAGGTCGGGCCAGGGAAGATTATCATGGAAAAGTATGGTTGTCAAGAGGGAAAAGGCCTTGGCAAGGATCTCCAAGGAACTCCAGACATTCTGTCCCCAGCGGAAAATCCTGGTTTCAAGGACTCGGTGCGTTAATGGATTCCCCTTTTGTTTCAGCAATTGAGTTATTGTCTTTTCTCATGTGCTCGTGTTCCCCATGTTTACAGGATACAATAAGAATGGAGGAGAAAGCAATGCCCGGATGGATGTTCCATGAAGGATAGATTTCGGTTCAGGGACAGTTAATGAGTTGTTCAAATCTTTGCTTTCGTATTTATTTCTCCCATTAGAGTCATTAGGTTTGTAACCCAACATTGTTGATTGTTTTCCCAAGTTATGAATTAAAGTTGGATTCATTCTTATGGAAGTTTTGTGTGAAAATTTATTTACATATACTATTTATTTTTTGTCTATCAAAGTTCAAGTCAGCAGAGATAATGGCAAGATCATCTCAGAAAGTAAGCCCATAGACATTATAAGATAAAACCCTTGTTTTCCCCAGATATCCCGTGCAAGATCACCTCATCGACATACACTACCTCCATGTGTCCCATGTATCCAATCACTTCACCATTTCACTAAACACATAAAACTGAAAAATTGCTGTCACAAAATCACTCATCACCTCTTCATGAAATCACCCCACCATCATTTACCTTGGTATTCAAAAGGTTTGTCAAAAAACCTCAAAACAATACTGGGGGCAATCTGAGTAAAGGATCAATAACGTTTATTTCTTTTGTTTAAAGTGCGCAAACAAGTCTCTGAGTGAACATTTCGTGAGAGTGTCTTGAGCGGTAAAACCAAGAGTGAAATAGCGTGTCATTTTACATGACTTCAAAGAGGTCACATTCAAAGGTGAGGTAAATGGCATAACTCAAACAGAAGGAAGCACTTTGTAAATTAACGCTTAAACCTGTGAAAAGTAACAAAGAACATACATACAACTGCTAGGGATGACGAAGCACCTAGGTACAACACCACACAGCCAAAAGCTTGTGAACCCCGACATTACGCCTTAGGCAGCCCTGCTAAGCTTTTCACATATCTCCTCTTTTGCAACATTACAAACTCCACAAAATAAGCCAGCCAATGATGAATAACCGACCCAGTGACCAAAGGAAGCAAGGAGCCAACTCCCGGATAACAACTTCATAAGTCCAAAGAAGCAAAGCCATTACCAAGATGATGAAGTGATCCATAAATGGTCCCAAAGGGACACAAGATCCAAAGAGCTCATATCAAAAACAGCTCTCAAAGTTTAAAAACGGGAACCACAAGAAACCTGAAAAAGGAAAAGGATGCAAGGAAAATCTGAAAAGCCTAAAAGAAATCCCAATAGAAAACCAAAGAAGAGAAAGATGATGACTTCAAAGTTCCAAGTCTAACATCCAAAAGAAAGATCAATGTGAAGTGGCCAAACGACTTCAAAGACAAAAGAGGCAAGTCAAAGAGAAGGTGCAAGTTGCAGCTTTGGTCACCCTTATAGGTCCACATATCCCAAACATTCCTTCATGGTCCTGTTGTCATTCATCACACCCCATGGCCACGTTATAAGCTTTAAAGACATCCGACTTAGTAGTTGTTTATCCAATCACGTGAAAGTAACAGGTTGGACACATAAATCTAACAAATGTCAAATTCAATTGTTGCGATGTTTTTATCAAGAGGAGAGCACGAGTGCAAGCACTAAACACTTCGAGTGTAGGATAGAAAGCACCACATCAAGATAAACCTTAACCTTGTGAGAGTGAGACTTGTTTTTACGTAATTAATTAAGGAAAATACTGGGGGCAGTCGATCGTCTCGATTGATTGCCACAAAACTTGAAACTCAGATTGCATTAAGTAAAGATACTAGGGGCAATTGTTGGTTCCAACAATGCCAATTGAAACCCAAAAGCGCAAACACTACCAGTACAAAAGACACCTCCTTATGCACACATAAGCCTTTCCATCACAAAAAACACCTCCTCAGGCACACATAAGCCCTTCCATCACAAAAAACACTTCCTTAGGCATGCATAAGCCCTACCACCACAAAAACACTTCTGGCACCCATGAACCCTACCATACACTCTTATCTTCTCAGGCACCCATAAGCCTACACCACAAAACAAAACACTTCAGGCACCCATGAGCCCTACCATACACACTTACCTCCTCAGGCACCATAAGCCCTGTCACCATAAAAAGACAAAAAACCCTCAGGCACCCATGAGCCCTACCATACACACTTACCTCCTCAGACACGCATAAGCCCTGTCACCATAAAAAGACACAAAAAACCCTCAGGCGCCCATGAGCCCTACCATACACCTTTACCTTCTCAAGCGCACATAAGCCCTGCCTACCTCACATAGAATCATCTTTAGGCACACATAAGCCCTACCTTGCATTTCCTACCTTACATAAAATCATCCTTAGGCATACATAAATGTTAAGTCAAGATCCTTTAAGTTTAGATGAAAGCAAACCTTGTATTGTGTATTTAACATGTTGTTAAGCTTCAATATTTAGATAGACAGGCTAAGGAGTGGCTTCGTGAAATACCCCAAGTTAGAAAGAAACCCTAATGTCCCGGAAGTCCCGGAAACGCCTAGAAACCCTAATTCCCGAAAGTCTAGAAAGTCCCGGAAATCTTAGGAACCCTAGTTCCCGAAAATCCCGAAAGTCTTGGAAACCCCATAAATCAGCTTAAAAACTTTAGGAAAGCTTTGGAAACTTAACAAGACCCTAGGAATCCCTGATAACCAGTGATGGAAAGCCTTAGGAAATTCTACAAGACCTGGAAAAATTCTAGTAGCCGGAAATGCCCCCATAGCTAGTTTTTCTCCATCATAATCATTTTCTCCTTAGGAAACACCTTAAACAGCTTGGTAAGCACGAGGTGGAAACCTAGTTGAGGTAAGCACGAGGTGGAGACGTATTTGGTAAGTATCATGAGGTGGCAACCTAGTTAACCTAAGCACGAGGTGTCGGGAAGCATGAGCTGTCGGGAAGCACGAGGTGTCATAAAATGATTGGTTATATGATATCCACACAAGCAAGCAAGCAAAGTAGGGAGGTGAAGCAAGCTAGTAGGAGGTGTCATAAGATCATTAGTTAGATTTTAAGTCAAAGTAAAGCAACATTTTCCTTAATTGCTCTTAAAACACCTTAATAAACATTAATGTCATTTATTACATATTATAATTAGTTTTCAGGCCATGATGGCTTCTCCCTTGGCTGACCACATCCCAGCCTTGTCACTAGTTATATGTCATGTTTAAACAAAGCCAAACCAATAGCCAATAGATGAGGATGGGTGTTAAGCTAGGTGTCACCCTTATAAGCCTTTCCTTTGCCTTAAGACTTCTCCTCTTCTGCCTATAAGTAAGGGCCACGCCCAGGCCTTCCACACACACACATCTTCTCCTACCTCAGTAAACCCATAGAAACACGAATTATAAGGTCAATTAAGCCAGGCATCCAAGAACACCAAACAGAAGCAGTTACCTTCCCAGTGCAGAATCCGTGTAAACTTAAGACAATTTTGGAGGTCTTCCAAGTGAATCTCTTGGAGTTCTTGGTATCCCCATGTAGCTATTTGAAGTACCTAACTCATGGTGAAGAGAGATGGCAAGAAGGAGCCAGGTAGTTCCCGTGCTCCACCAATCTTTCCTCATGTGTCAATTCTGGCGACGCTTTCTGTTTGTGCTGTTTTAGGTAGTTTATGTTGCGTCTCTTCTCACTCTTTTTCATGGTGTGAATCCCAGGAGTTCTAGGAAACTTGGTGAACAAACCTTGAACTTTTGATGTCAGTTTCTATGAATTTGGTGCTTTAACTTGAAGCCATCTTGAGGTGTGATTTTCGTGAATAACTTCCGTGGGTTTTTAGCTAAAAAGGATGAGTACTTATCCCTATACAATATTCCAGCTCGTGGTTAAGTTCTCCAGTTTAGTGTTTATGAGTTAAAGGTAAGATAAGACCTAAAAACGTGCTTTAAGACCTTTCTGGTCTCTATTGAAATTATGAAGGGGTTTTTGAAAGTTTCTTGCTTTGGTTTCATGGCTAAATACTCATAATACGTTGATATTGAACTGGTTAAAAGGTTGGTCAAATTTATATAGAGTGAGACCTTAAGCAAGCGGTTGTTTTTAAGGTATTTTCAAGGTGTTCATGATGTGTTCTAACTTGATTTTCGTTGGTTAATGGTGGCTATGTGCTTTGATTATTCTTGGTATGTTGTGTAACCGTTTTATTATGGTTGAGGACGTCGTTGGACTGCTTAATCACTTGGTACTCACTTTGGAATCTGGTTACACAAGTTTATGAGCCCTCGAAGGCCAGACACTGATTTTTCCCACTATCAATGAATTGTGGCAAGCCATCATGATCTACTCTATAGGATGATGATCTATAGGGGGTGTGCACACTTAAGAACATGGGGTGAGGTAGAAGAAAATTGTCCCAGGGGCCTAGAGCCTTAATGCTCTTTGTCGAAAGACCGGTGTGCCCGAGGATTGGCGAAAGGACTAAAATGGACTAAATTTTGGTGGTATTATCTTGGTTGGTATTTGGTTTGTATTTTGGTAAGGTGGTTATATGGTTTCTGACTTGTTTGATTACCTGTGTGTTATTATGTTATTTCAAAGTGTTTTCTTAAACTAAATGAATTTTACTGGTTGTGAACAAGGTTCTGATGTGTTTTGTTTTATGGTTGTTTCATGGTGTCATATGGATGTGTACTAATGTGCCTTGGTAATATTTGTGTGGTTTTTGGTGATATATGTTGGTGTGGTTCTTCTGATGTTACATATGATTTAATAAAGAGTTTTATAAGCTAAATGTATTTTACATGTGGTGGCAAGAATTACTCAGCTTTGCTAACGTTTGTTTTCTGGCATGTGCCCTGTGGTCTTTTCTTTGTGATTGCATGACTGACCGCAGGTACAGGAAAAGATGGTGTTTCTCCCTAGTCGAGAAGTTACACAGAAGTGTAGAACTAGGGGTGATTAGAGTCAGAAGATATAAGGTGGTGTAGTTATTTCCATTAAGTTCAGTTGTAGTGTGTTTAGACACTTTGTAAACTAGTAAAGGAAGTGTAAGTTGATATTTAGTTTTGAAAGAAGTTGTTAGTTGGCATTAGTAAGTAAAGGTTGTAAAGTTTAGAAGATAATCTTGGAAGTACAAGAGGTTCAATGTTGTGGTTAGATTTTGAATATATAAAAGATTAAGAGTTAAACTTAATTTGGTATAATAGTGGTATTTAGCCTTAGCATCCACAGTGAGTGTGGATGTGGCGGTAACACCCCGACTAGTTTTGTAAGTCTTCCACTGTGTATGTTGTTAACAAAGAAGAAAAAAAAATTAGAGCCAGGAAAAGTGGGGTGTTACATTGTAGTATCAGAGCAATAGGTTATAGATCAGGGAAATGATAGGTGATCATTGTCTGAATATTTGTGTGTGAATGCTTTTGTATAAATGTTTGATTGTTTATGATCTTGTAACTAACATGTATGTGTGTAGAATGGTGACTACACATGAAGGGAGGCCAAAAGAGGCCAGCTTGAGACCCTAAAGGATTTTAGTTCTTAGCAAGGGTAGAAATCAGAGTGGCGCGTCAGAAGCGTGGTGTTGAAGAAGCCACTTGGGATCTAGAGAATAAAATGAGGAAACAACACCCACATCTTTTGGTTGAGGTTAGTTATCAAGTTTCAGGGGAAACTTTATATTTGAGGAGGTGAGGAAGATTAAGGAAATCATAAGGATGAAAGTCATAGGTTATGGTAATCCAGGGGTGATGTGGTGTGACTAATGTGCTTATCAGGATATGTCTAAAATTTTATGCCTTAATTATGTTTACCTAATATGATTATGTGGAATAGGTAACACTTATGGAGTTGTGTTTGTTGTTATTTGATGTGTTATCGTTACTTATAGCATAAGTGAGATTTTTGTAATGGTAGTTAATGTTTTGTGGTATTACTGAGTCTTGTGGTAAGCTTAAGCTTCGAGGACGAAGCTATGTTTAAAGAGGGGAGAATGAAATACCCCAAGTTTGAAAGAAACCCTAATGTCCCAGAAGTCTCGGAAACGCCTGGAAACCCTAATTCCTGAAAGTCCCAGAAGTCCCAGAAATCCTAGGAACCTAGTTCCCGAAAATCCCGAAAGTCTTGGAAATCACATAAATGACCTTAGAGACTATGAAAGCTTTGGAAACTTAATAAGACCCTATGAATCCCTAATAAACAGTGATGGAAAGCCTTAGGAAATTCTACAAGACCCGATAAAATTCTAGTAGCCGGAAATGCCCCCATAGCTAGTTTTTCTTCATCATAGTCACTTTTCTTCTTAGGAAACACCTTAAACATCTTGGTAAGCATGAGGTGGCAACCTAGTTGAGGTAAGCATGCGGTGGAGACCTATTTGGTAAGTAGCATGAGGTGGCAACCTAGTTAAAGCGCGAGGTATCGGGAAGCACAAGGTGTCACAAAATGATTAGTTATATGATATCCACATAGCAAGCAAGCAAGTAGGGAGGTGAATCAAGCTAGTAGGAGGTGTCATAAGGTCATTAGTTAGATTTTAAGTCAAAGTAAAGCAACATGTTCCTTAATTGCTCTTAAAACACCTTAATTAAATATTAATGTCATTTATTACATATTATTATTAGTTTTCAGCCCATGATGGCTTCTCCCTTGGCTGACCACGTCCCACCCTTGTCACTAGTTATATGTCATGTTTAAACAAAGCCAAACCAATAGCCAATAAGAGGAGGATGGGTGTTAAGCTAGGTGTTACCCTTATAAGCCTTTCCTTTGCCTTAAGACTTCTCCTCTTCTGCCCATAAGTAAGGGGCCACTCCCAGGCCTTCCAACACACAGCACACATCTTCTCCTACCTCAGTAAACCCATAGAAACACAAATTATAAGGTAAATCAAGCTAGCCATCCAAGAACACCAAAACAGAAGCCAGTTACACTCCCAGTGTAGAATCTGTGTAAAGTTGAGACAATTTGAAGGTCTTCCCAAGTGAATCTCTTGGAGTTCTTGGTATCCCATGTAGCTATTTGACGTACCTAACTCATGGTGAAGAGAGATGGCAAGAAAGAGCCAAGTAGTTCCCGTGCTCCACCAATCTTTCCTCATGTGTCAATTCTGGCGACGCGTTCTAACTGTGCTGTTTTAGGTAGTTTATGCTGCGTATCTCTTCTCACTCTTTTCATGGTGTTAAATTAGACTCTTGAATGGTGATTTTTATGTATAATAATCCCCGAGGAGTTCTGGGAAACTTGGTGAACAAACCTTGAACTTTTGATGTCAGTTTCTATGAATTTGGTGCTTTAACTTGAAGCCAGCTTGATGTGTGATTTTCGTGAATCACTTCCATGGGTTTTTAGCTAAAAAGGATGAGTACTTATCCCTATACAATATTCCAGTTCGTGGTTAAGTTCTCCAGTATAGTGTTTATGAGTTAAAGGTAAGACAAGACCTAAAAACATGCTTTAAGACCTTTCTGGTCTCTATTCAAATTATGAAAGGGTTTTCGAAGGTTTCTTGCTTTGGTTTCGTGACCGAATGTAACGCCCCTATTTAATGAAAATGCAGCGGAAATAAAATATTAAGGCGATTACAGATCATCGGGTTCTAAACACCCGGCACCAAACCTCACCAATTATGACCTAGGATAATATAGATGCTACGGTCTGAACTCGAGAAAATATAACATAAACCTAACAATAGAAAATTACGCCAATGCTCCACAAATCCTAATTCCCATCCAAATCACTCATTCTCTTCGTGGCCTCCTGTATAACAATTCATACCTGCAAGATAAAACCAAGCAGCCCACCCCGGGAAGGGTGAGTCAGTTCCCTGGAATGGAACTGGTATAACTCTCCAAAACAAAAGTTTAAAAACATAACTCTTAAAATAAACAATAAATTAAAGTCAAATGCTTAAAACAAAAACAAAAGAACAAGGCATATCAAAATCACGAAGTCAAAGGTGACAAGTCAAGGATAGAGATAAATAATAGAAAGGTAAAGTTAGTCAATTAAAAAGAAACCACACCATAAGTTAGTGAACAACCATTGCTTGTGTTAGATTCAGTTACAATTAGGAGTAGAAAGACCCAAGTAGTCACAAGGACTAGGAATGGAAGAAGAGATCCAAGAACCAACAACTCAAGAGTGGAATAAAACCAACTGGGAGAGATGGCCCCGCTGCCAAGTACGTCCTTTTGGGACAGGGGATATACAGCCCCTTGCTGTTAACTACGTCCGATTGGACAGGGGATATACAGCCCCTCGCTGTTTACAACATCCGATTGGACAGGGGATATACAGCCCCTCGCTGTTTACCGGTGAAGATGTGCGCACATCACAACAAAGATTCAGCTCATGGTTGAAACAATATCCAGAGTCAAAAGAAGAGTTTACCAAGATTGACATTTCCCATATTCCCACTAGATTATTAACTGTACAAGTGCAATACCAAAACACTCAGTCCTACAGAGTGTAGAGGCGTAAACCCTCGACAGTTAATATCTAATGAGACAACCAGATAGGAGGAACCAATATTCATAAAAGTTGTATATTCAAGGCTCAGTTAGTCACATCAAGCTGAGTTAGTCACACAAACAGTTTCCCTTTGGGAATTCATTTTAAGACAGTTGGTGTTTTCCAAAACATTCCATAAAGCCCATTAGCAAAAGTATCTGAGTACGAGAAATCGTACCTGGTATGTGTAGAAGCAGTAACCAAACTTGAAAATGCGAACTACTTCCACTAATCACCTATAATTAAAGTATTCCAAGCATTGATTAGTTAAGGAACTATAATGCTACACATCTTTCATTCTTACTAGTCTATAGTTTTGGTTTACAATTACTCTCTCTTAAGGATCTGGCTAGATCTCGTAATTAAATCTTTAATGTACATTTTAACTTATTCCATTTACCCACTCCTGAATATAGATTTAGCTTAATTAAACTCTTTAGTTACACTTGGCTAACTTACTTTAATACCTATTTAAGGTTTAGGATATGTATTTCTCCCTAATAGTTCACCTAGATGTCACATTAACATTTAATATTTTAATTGTCACGTATAAGTTAGGTTTATCCTATTTTTTCCCTCTTATTATGTTTCCCATAAGGTATGTTACTTCTTTTATTTACTTCTAATGTATTTATATATACACATATATTTTCCTTAGGATTTATCCAAAACATTCTTTTAGAAATCCTTATTGTATTTAATTATATTTAATAACCTTTACACCTATCCACTCCCGGTATATAATTTATAAAATAAAGTATTCCCCTTAGTTTAATTTAAGTGCATTACCCTCCACATTATCCAGTTGGTATAAACATAGATCGACCAAATTCCTTGATTTAACATATTACTATTTTATTTCTATATATATTTATATATATTCACATCACTTAAAAGCTTGTACTCAAAATATTTCTTAACATTTTGTATTAAGTGTTAGTTTAGTATTATTTCATTATTCTCAACCTACAAAGTTTATTAATCATCTATACTTTAATTTTTGTTACATTCAAAACCTTATATTATATATACCTTAGGAAAAATTCAGAATTACAATTTTTAGACCTATTTCTTCTTGTCTAAAAATCCCCAAATTTAACATATAACAACTATAACATTTTAGACATATTATAAAATTTTTATTTCATAAAATATCTTTTTAATTTATCCAAACAATTCCAAAATTCACAAAACTTACAAAAATTATAATTTACATTATATAACAACTATAACATTTTAGACATATTATAAAATTTTTATTTCATAAAAATATCTTTTTAATTTATCCAAACAATTCCAAAATTCACAAAACTTACAAAAATTATAACTTACATTTAAAAACTCAAAACCCATATTAATTTACATCAAAATAAACTACATTTTATAAGGAATTTATGGTTAAAATTTTGTGTCAAAATACATTAGGGAAGGTCATTAAATAAATCTAGCAAGTTAGGACTTTATTCTGGAAAACATATTAAATTATTACAACTTAAACCCCCCTATCTCTCGGCCGTCCATTTCTATTAACCACAATCGGACGGCCTACATCTCGCGAGTTCATCAGAAATTCCCAAATCACACCCGAGTACTAATCCTTCAATATCTCCCAATGTACAGAACGAAATTTGACGATTCTTGTTCCTATGGATTCGAAATCCAATTCCGGTTCTAGTGGTACCGATTTCTCTAATTATCATGCATAATTGAAGATTTTCGAATCTGGGTTCGAAGTTAGGGTTTATAGGTTGGTTTCGGTTTGAATTAGACAAATTCTCCTATTATAATGCTTAATAGACTAAATTGGTATGTGGGTTTGACCGGAAATGAAATTCCGAATGGCAACAACGGAGAAATTGGATCAGAAACTCACCGGAATTGCATTAACGAGGAGAATCCAATCGGATTTTCTGGAAATTTGTTATTTTATGTGTAGTTCAGGTATGCAACTTCTCGAATCAACTCGTGCCAACTGAGAGGGATTTGATTCACGAAACCTATCACAATCCAAACTAGACATGTAACTCTAGACGTTAGTGGAAGAATCATTGAATTTGATGAACTAAGGAGAAAGTTACAGATCTCACAAGATCTGTGTTTACCTAGTCGGTTTCAGGGTAATCTGGGCAGAAATACCACCGTGAGCGAGTAGGCAACTTTAGACAACTTTATCTCCCAAACCAGTACGAATCAGCCTTGGTCATTAACATGAAAGTTGTAGAGGGATTAGAGATCTACACAACGAGCTATAGAACATGGATTTTCGTCCATAGACAAAGAAGTTATGGTCCAATGAAGTTTACCTGATTAACTGGATTTCTGGAAATCTGGGTTACGGTTTCGCAGGGAGGCAACTTTGGATCAATTTTCCGGTCATTGTAGAAGGAGTTAGATGGTGTGTGAGTAATGGTTGGAAAGAGGAATGATAGGAGAATCGAATGAAACAGACGGCATACCAAATGGTGGAGTAGAGAAAAAGATATAGGCGTCTAAAGATCGACCCCTGACATGCCAAAACTGAAGGAAACTTAACCAATTAAGTTAACCTTGGTGCTCACTGGGCGTGACACGTGTCCCGAGGCGCGCGGCTGAGTTAGCTAGCCCTAGACACGTCAGCAACCTCCAAAATTTTGGCTCTAAACTTCAATTTATCATAACTTTGGCTAGGATGATCCGTTTTTAACGTTCTTTTTATCAATCTTCTTGGTTTTCCATAACCTTTTTATTGGTATAGTTTTCATGGCCTGATTTGACCATTCTCAAAAAGTCAATCATAGCAAGGCTTTTGAAGCTTTAAGGTTTCTATGATTTTATTTTGACTTTTAAGCCTTACATCAATGTTCAAAATATTTCTAAAATCTTTATAATATAATTGTAGTGTCTTGAAATTTTCCCAAGATTTATTGACTTGTAAATCTCACTATTAAATTCATAATACCATATAATAAATTAATATTTAATAGTATTATTTAGGGTTTACTAAAAGAAATCCCCTAAATTAATTTAAATTAATTTATAGGGTATTTCAGTCTACCCCCTTAAAAGGAACTTCGTCCCGAAGTTTAACACCAACTAATAGCTACTCACACCACTTCAGGTGTGCTGGCAAGAATTACCAGGATGTTCATCCAATAACAATTCCAACCAAAATTCCATACCAATTGTAATTTCTCTCACAATCTATTTCCACTCATTTCCATTTCCAAATTCCACGCAAGATTACTCAACATCAGACCAAAACCAAGATTTTTCATAGATACAAATCAAGAATCACACAATAGAAATCAAGAATCACACAATGTATAAATCAAGTACATACATACACCTTTCCATCACTCGATTAACAAAACAAACAGGGCATAATCTGGATGAGGTGACGAAGAAAGAGTATGCACTACCCCCCGAAAAGAGCCAAGGTACGCCCTTGTACCGCTATGAACAAGAACCCATTAAAGGCAAGAATACAAGGAAATATCATGTTAATAGGTGTGGGTACTTCACTCTCATGGAGTCCTCAGTCTCCCAAGTAGCTTCTTCAACCCCATCATGCTCCCAAAGAACTTTCACTAGCTTGACTGATCTGCCTCTCGTTTCCCAGACCTTCGTGTCCAAGATCCGAATGGGAGTCTCCTCATATCTTAGTATAGGTTCAATCTCCAATCTCTCTGGATGTATCACGTGAGAAAGGTCAGGTACATACTTCTTCAGCTGAGATACATGAAACACGTCATGTACCTTCCCCAACTCCGCTGGTAGATCTAGTCGATACGCTGCTGGGCCCACACGCTCTGTAATCCTGTACGGACCAACATACTTAGGGCTTAGCTTTCCTCTCATCCCAAATCTGAAGATGCCTCTCATCGGAGACACTCGTAGGAAGACCATATCACTTATCCGAAATTCAAGCTCTCTGGTACGCTGATCCTCGTAAGATTTCTGCCTAGATTGCGCTGCCCTCATGTGCTGCTAAATAACTCTGATGTCATCCTGCAATCTCTGAATATATTCCGGACCAATCAAAACTGCCTCAGCAGGGTCACTCCATGATAAAGGAGTCCGGCACGGTCTGCCATACAGAGCCTGAAATGGTGCCATGCCGATAGACGAGTGATAGGAGTTATTGTAGAAGAACTCTACCAAGTGTAGATGCTCTACCCAACTCCCCTGATAGTCTAAGGCGACCGCTCTCAACATATCTTCCAGTGTCTAAATCGTCCTCTCTGTCTGCCCGTGGTCCGGGTTTATGTACTTGTTTACAAACCCGGACCAACACTAAATGTGTCCAGAATGATAGTTTTTGACCTCTTTTAAACCTCAATTCTTATCCAATCTTTTCCTAACCTCTCCATAAGTATTCTAGCACGTTAACATCATTTTAGCACCTTAAAATCCTCCTACTTCATCCAACAAACTCATACCCAATTCTTTGATCATTCATTCTAGTTCTTACGAAAATTCCTAACACTTATACTTAGTTCCCTACACTTCTAACATGTAAACTTTGCCTAAAACCTAAACTAACCAAAATATTTCTTCACAACCATTATGACCACTCCTAAAGCTTTATTACTTATTCCCATTTCCTATACACAAACTTCTCAAACTTCCTCAAGGTTATTTACTCTAGCTCATGCTTAAATCTTCACACGACAAAATACCTTATTTTCCTACAAACCTTGCATAAGTTTCCTAGCTTCTCTTATCATGGTTTTGGTACCTTAAATTCACCATTGTAACCCCTAGTTCCTCCTAGACATCCCTAGGTCATACTAATACTCAAGAGCACCTTAACTTATTCATTTTCACCAAAACAACCATTAATGTTTACTTGTACCTCCTTTGTCATAAAATCTCCTTAAAAAGTCCTCAAAACATTAAGTTTCTCGACCAAATTTTGACATAGCTTCCCTAGTATATTTTTATACCCAAAAACTTAGGTTTTCATTCTTAAACAACCAAGAACACTCAAATTTTTAATAAATGTTCTATACACACAAACTATACCCAAACTACACCACATTATAATATAGTGCATAAATTTAATTGCTTGGTACTTTGGCCCTTGAATGACTTGGCTCTTAGGCCCTTAAATAACATAAACTTAAACACTGAATTTCCCATAATTAATAGCCTTCAACCTGCAAATACACACATCAATGCTCCCATGGTAATATAAGCGTTCTTATAATTCACCTTGTGATTGTTTTACTAACTCATTGGCCATTTGCTCCTTAGTCGCAAGTTACAAATATGATCATGTTGTTTCTCCTAGGTTTTATAGCCCATTACATAATGTAAACTCTAAGCTATATTTAGTACCTATCTAAACCTATCCCTTAAAGCATTAAACCACCTTAAGGTAAGTAATTTACCTTGTTTTTCTCAAGTTTCACCTACTTTCCTCCTTGGTTTCCTTGACTGATTTTCAGCAAGCACTGTTGTTCCCTTGCCAAATCTTCTAATCAACATTCATATAATCTAATGAGTGCTAAGGAATGCACCTAAACTTAAGGAACCATTCCTAGGTTAAAAAGAGTGCTTTAAGGCATTTTAAATGGATGATTAGCTTGGAGTCTCAAGGTAGCCTTTGGTAATGAATCAAGGAGGACCTCCACTAGCCCTTGGAGATTAAAAACAAGCTAGTTCAAGGAATAAAACAAGGCTCCATGAGAGGCAATTTTCGGCAAATAATGAAACATGAAGGAAACTAGGTTTTTCTTTAAGTTTTTTTACCTTGAATGCAAGAAGAAGCAAAGGAGCTATACAAACTAAATTTTCCCCCTTCAATGGAGTTTTCCCATGGCATCAAACTTGAGCTTTTGAAGTTTTGAAAAGATAGGATTGAAGGGCTTGCTCCAACTAAGAGTAATCCAAGGTTTGTTTTTTATTTGAAGCAATATTGTGGATTTGGTGAGCAATTGAAGGTGGAGAATGGATGGTGCAGCAACTTACGGTTTTCTTGAGAGGAAGTAGAAGAAGAATACGGTGTAAGAAGAAAAAGTGAAGAAAGAAGAGGAGAGAGGTAGTTAAAGTAAGATATTTTCCTTTTAAAAGTAAATAGTAACTTCTCTTTATTTCCCACTTCTTTTCTAACTTGGCTGGCACACTTTTGTGACTCACCATGCTTAAAACTGGTCCCTTCATTCTAAATGAGATATTTATGGCCTTTGTTGACCAACTAATTAAACAAAGTTGACTAAAGCTTAAATTGGGCACTATTTGATCACTATTCATAATTAGTGCACACATTTGTGAAATTTTTTGGTTCTCATTTATTTAGGCTTCCGAATGTGATACTAAGTCGTACACAAGTTGATTATGGTGTAATCATGGGCATTTAGGCACTCAAAACCAATTTCTATGACAATTTTTCAAAAATGTGCTTTGAGAGTCCTTAAAGCATAATTTATGGTTTAAATTTTTTTGAGCTTGGTTTTCTTTGGTAATTGATTTAACATGTTCATTAGCATGTTAATAAGGTCTAAGAATGATCTTTAAGTCCTAATCCAGCTTACACCAAGTCTAGAGCATGTTTTTGCTTAAATTGACTTTTTGGTGTTTCCTTGTGTTTTCTTTGGTTTAAATTGTTTACTAAAGTTTCTAAGGCATGTTTTAGCCTTATTATATATTAGTTTAACATCTAATCACCATAGCTAGGTTTGGGGTATTTCACCCCCTGAATTTGGAACTTCTTTTGGGAGTGCACCCCCAATGGAGTCATCTTCAAGTAGACCATTAACGCTCCTTCATCGATAATGTTTGTCTTGGTCATCTATAGCAGCTCATGACAGGTTGGAGCCTGATAGAGTGGATCTGGATGTGGAACTTCGGCTCTATGTAAAACAACTAGTGTCTTGCCTGATGGTTGGACTCCACCTCAAAAACCAAAGAGCGTTCTGCCATCTCGTAGGTTATCCTCAAATAGAGTGTGTCAGCCAAACTTTGCTCTGAGACCAATTGTAGGATCGGACGGTTGACTCAAACCAACTCAAAGTGTGAGTCTGTGAGATGGTTTGTCGCAATCGTACTAAGTATGCAGAAGCACTAGAGATGTGGAAACACTCAATCGAACTCAAACAGATACACAATACAAGTTACTTTATTTCTTTATAAAACAAAAGAACTTACACTGCCCACTAAGTAGAAAGGATCTACTCAGTGGAACTTACTCACTCACCTTACACATTATCTGATTAGCTCTTTGATGAGTGTAGTTAGCCTAGAAACACCCTAGATTGAGTCTATCAATAAAGCACAAACTATCTTAACTAAAATTGATAGAAAAACTCTAGTTCCTGGTGACTTTTCCCCAACATAGAAAGTAGTGGGGCAGAAAAGCACAAATGCAACTGAGAATTCTAACTCCTTATATAGCAAAGCCTCAAGAGACGGTGAGGGAATCTGTTTCCAAAATTATTGTTTTTGAACGTTGTAGTTCCATGTAGTTGCTACAAAATTTGTGCTAACTTCTTTGTGAACATTGCTAAGTCTGAACCCTTATTTTTCAGACAATTACCAAGCCATTGGATGACTTGGCAACATTCAATGATGATTCTCACATATGATGTAGCTGAGTTACTCTATTAGTTCTTAAATTAAAGGACCTCAATGTCCATATTGTTATATTTTCAGATTTAACACGTTGCTCACTTGACTGAGCTTACAGAAGCCAATATTTATTGCCAAAGGGAGTAAACACTTCTCCTTAATTTTTGCAACTGATTGACGGACTCTCTCGAACTATCAAAAAGTCAAGACTTTGAATTTTACTAACATTTGCATGAATTTTGGTCTAAGGTTGATGGTTGATGACCGTTGTGGTTTAGTTAACGTAACTCCTTAAATTTCTGAACTAATGGATGAACCCACACGGATGGACTTACTTGATCTTTTAGTAAAGGGGAAGACTCGTTCAACTAAGGACTAACTCGATCATTCAGCAGGGACGGACACTTCTCTTATTGATTAACTTGTTCGATTGTAGGGCTATCTCAGCAACACCTTCATACTCCAACAATTTCCACCTTGTTGCTGATGAGAGCAAAACTCTTGTCATGAATCCTAAATGACTCAATCCTACAAAACGAGACAAGAGCGAAAAGAATTTTAGGAAACCAACCCTGTCCAAGTTCCCCCTTAATCCATGCATTCGTAGAAGGATTGCATGTTCCCCCTGAATTTGGAACTTCTTTTGGGTGTGCACCCCCAATAGTGTCATCTTCAGGTAGACCATTAACGCTCCTTCATCAAAAATGTTTGTCTTGGTCATCTATCGCACCTCATGCTGGGCTAGGGACTGATAGAGTGGATATGGATGTGGAACTTCTGCTCTGTGTAAAACAACTAGAGTCTTGCCAGAAGGTTAGAGTCCAGCTCAAAAACCAAAGAGCATTCTGCCATCTCGTACGTTATCTTCAAATGGAGTGTGTCAACCTAACCTCGCTCTGATACCAATTGTAGGATCGGACAGCTGACTTAAACCAACTCAAGGTGTGAGTCTGTGAGATGGTTTGTCGCAATTGTACTAAGTATGCGGAAGCACTGGAGATTTGGAAACACTTAGTTGAACTCAAACAGATACAAAATTTAAGTTATTTTACTTCTTTGTAAAACAAAACAACTTAAACTGCCCACTAACTATAAAGAATCTACTCAGTGGAACGCACTCACTTACTCACCCTACACATTATCTGATAAGCTCTTTGATGAGTGTAGTAAGCCTAGAAACACCCCAGATTGAGTATATCAATAAAGTACAAACTATCTTAACTAAAATTGACAGAACAACTCTTGTTCCTGGTGACTTTTCCCTAACATCAGAACTATTGGGGCGGAAAAGCACAAATGCCACTGAGAATTCTATCTCCTTGTATAGCAAAGCCTCTGAAGCCAGTGAGGGAGTCCGTTTTTGAGATTTTTGCTTTTGAATGTTGTAGTTCTTTGTAGTTGCTTGAAAATTGGTCCTAACTTATTTTTGAACATTAGTAAGCCTTGGCCCTTAATTTTCAATCAATTACCAAGCCATTGGATGACTTAGCAACGTTCAATAATGATTCTCACGTCTGATGTAGCTGACCGACTCTGTCAGTTCAAAAATTTAAGGACCCCAATGTCCACATTGCTATATTTTCGGATTTAACATGTTGCTCACTTGAATGAGCTTACAGAAGCCATTATTTACGGCCAAATGGAGTAAACATTGCTTCTTAATTTTCGCAACTGATTAACGGACTCTCTCGAACTATCAGAAAGTCAAGACTTCAAATTTTACTCACATTAGCATGAATTTCGGTCCAAGGCTGATGGTTGATGACCGTTGTGGTTTAGTGAACATAGCTCCTTAAATTTCTCAACTGATGGATGAACCCACACGGATGGACTTACTCGATCTTTCAGTAAAGACGAAGACTCGTTCGGCTATGGACTCACTCGATCTTTCAGCAGGGATGGATACTTCTTTTGTTGATTGAATTGTTTGATTATAGGGCTATCTCAACAACACCTTCACACTCCAATAGTTTCCCTCTTGTTGCTAATGATAACATAACTCTTGTCGTTAATCCTGAATTAGCCAATGCTACAAAAAGAGACAAGAGCAAAAAGACTTTTGGGAAACCAACCCTGTCCAAGTTCCCCTATAATCCATGCATTTGTAGAAGGATTGAATGTCCCCCCTGAATTTGGAACTTCTTTTGGATGTGCACCCCCAATAGAGTCATCTTCAGGTACACCATTAACGCTCCTTCATCGACAATGTTTGTCTTGGTCATCTATAGCACCTTATAACAGGTTGAGGCCTGATAGAGTGGATCTGGATGTGGAACTTCGGCTCTGTGTAAAACAACTAAAGTCTTGCCTGAAGGTTGGACTCCACCTCAAAAACCAAAGAGCATTCTGCATCTCGAAGGTTATCCTCAAATGGAGTGTGTCAGCCAAACTTTGCTCTCATACCAATTGTAGGATTGGACGGTTGACTCAAACCAACTCAAAGTGTGAGTATGTGAGATGGTTTATCGCAATCGTACTAAGTATGCAGAAGCACTAGAGATGTGGAACCACTCAATCGAACTCAAACAGATACACAATACAAGTTATTTTATTTCTTTGTAAAACAAAACAACTTACACTGCCCATTAAGTAGAATTGATCTACTCAGTGGAACTCACTCACTCACTCTACACATTATCTGTTCAGCTCTTTGATGAGTGCAGTAAGCCTGGAAACACCCTAGATTGAGTCTATCAATAAAGCACAACTATCTTAACTAAAATTGATAGAAAAACTCTTGTTCCTGGTGACTTTTCCCTAACATATGAAGTATTGGGGCGGAAAAGCACAAATGCAACTGAGAATTCTATCTCCTTATGTAGCAAAGCCTCTGAAGAAGGTGAGGGAGTCTGTTTCTAAAATTATTGCTTTTGAACCTTGTAGTTCCGTGTAGTTGTTGAAAAATCAGTCCTAACTTCTTTGTGAACGTTTCTAAGCCATGACCCTTAATTTTCAGACAATTACCAAGCCATTGGATGACTTGGAAACATTCAATGATGATTCTCACGTCTGACGTAGCTGACTGACTCTATCAACCCTGAAATTTAAGGACCTCAATGTCCATAGCGCTATTTTTTTAGATTTAACACGTTGCTCACTTTACTAAGCTTACAGAAGCCAATATTTATGGCCAAAGGGAGTAAACATTTCTCTTTAGTTTTCGCAACTGATTGATGGACTCTCTCGAACTATCAGAAAGTCTAGACTTTCAATTTTTCACATTTGCATCAATTTCGGTCCAAGGCTGATGGTGGATGACCGTTGTGGTTTAGTGAACGTAGCTCCTTAAATTTCTCAACTTATGGATGAACCCACACGGATGGACTTACTCGATCTTTCATTTAAGACAAAGACTCATTTGACTAAGGACTCACTCGATCTTTCAGCAAGGACTGACACTTCTCTTGTTGATTGACTTGCTTTATTGTAGGGCTATCTCAGCAACACCTTCATACTCCAATAATTCCCCCCTTGTTGCTGTTGATAGCAAAACTCTTGTCGTGAATCTTGAATGAGTCAATCCTGCAAAATAAGACAACAACAAAAAGACTTTTGGGGCACCAACCCTGTCCAAGTTCCCTTTTAATCCATGCATTTGAAGAAGGATTGCATGTTCCCTCTGAATTTAGAACTTCTTTTGGGTGTGCACCCCCAATTGAGTCATCTTCAGGTAGACCATTGACGCTCCTTAATCAACAATGTTTGTTTTTGTAACACCCCTACTCTAATCGGCTCCTAATCATCTTACTTAACAATATAATCGCAGCGGTAATCTCAACAATTGAACTACTGGTGTCACCGTTCTTACTCGCCCATGCGAGTAATAACGTGCTTTCTGATATACCCTTAAATACGAAACAATTTCTCGCAGTGACAACAAGAGATAGATCTAACTTTCCCAAACCAATATAAAATACATTCACAGTGAGCATTCTAAGTATCCCAATCCTATACACGTTTCTAAGTTCGTATCAAAATGCAACAGTGCTTATTAAAACAACTGTAATTAAACTACCCAGCGCGTCCCTCTCTTTGCTGACACCGGAAGCTGCATACCTGCAAAAATGGTTGTTGTGGTATGGAATCAGCCCCTGCTGAGTATGTTACTACATGACTGTCATGCCCCCTCGGACCCTCAGTTATTTGGTCAAGAGCATGCAATTCATTTTCATGCCAATAGTTTAATGTTAAACTATAAAGCAACAATATATATTGCAGTAAACTCAAATAACAAACAAGCCCCCGGCTTCACACATCGCATCGTAATAAACCACTGAAAGCGTTATAGCGCTTATATGAGCACAGAGACTCCATTCCAACAAACACTTAATAGTTCATAATTGAGTTCGGCGACTCACTCGACCAAACAATTCACCATAAACCATACATGAGTACAACGACTCGACACAACCAGTTCACATCACACAATATGAGCGCAATGGCTCGTTCAAAAAAAATCCACCAACATACCACACATAACCGCAAAGCACAACCAATGAACAACAAGGTGAAACAACGAGAACTATAAACGAGTATAAACTCTCATCTGTGGCATGCAAGCCCAAATAATGTTCGCCTAACGTACGAGTTAATATAGTTGTTCGTAATTGTTCAGTCATGTCTAATGACAGCGTCTCGTTAGAACGACGTGTCTCTAAGTTACCCATCTCTTATGGCAGGTCACCCACGGCAGTAGCCACTCCAGCGGTAGAGTCTCCGACCTACGAACAAT
Organism: Limonium bicolor; assembly: GCA_023374045.1. Lineage (NCBI taxonomy): Eukaryota > Viridiplantae > Streptophyta > Magnoliopsida > Caryophyllales > Plumbaginaceae > Limonium > Limonium bicolor. Next base: position 462,107,417 of record CM041776.1, read on the forward strand.
CTGCAGTTCGTTGGAAGTTTATCCTGATACTTACGGTTACCACACGGTATCCTAGTATCGTTAATAGATCACAGTTCACAGCAATAGTCGCATCCTCTTGATAAGCTTGTCTATACCATCGCATCGCTTTATTATTTTTCTTAACACAACAGACTAAGGTCGTTAGTCCGATCCTGAGTATGTCGACTCGGGATCTAGTGTTAGATACGAGAGCGGCGTTAAAGAGGCCAATGCTCCGTATATAAGTCTCAGAGAATATATATATCTTATTATCCTGATGCTACAACGTTTTACTTACGTTCCTTATATTACACATATAAGATAGCATCATTGCCGCTAGTTCGTTTTATAATATGTTCATATATACGAACGGTACTGTTATCGCACGACAGTAATAATAAAGCAGCATTAATACACAACTCAAGCATATTAATTCACACAAGCAGACATTCAATCTTATCACAGATTTTCACACAATGTCTGAACTGAGGAAATCCTCAGAGACAATCAAGCCACATAAATAACATACCGTTCACACTGAAAGTATTACGGTGGAGTATGATTCAGCTAGATCCGATGCTCCTCGTGTCGTCTCTAACAATCTATCAATATGCATCACACCATGCATCAGCATCTCATACTAACAGTACACTACGGCACCCCGTACCGTTACTAATACCTCCCGGTTAACCCCCGTTATTAACTGTCAATGTTTGTCGGGTTTTAGGTTTAACTCGAGATTGGAAAAGTGTTATATTACAAGCGTAGTCTTGTCTCGTATATTAATATACTTTATAGTTGAACTTTTGTTATCGCATGTAACCTAATGTATGTTTGTACATCATATAGTTTGTTTCTATATTGCATGTATGATTCTTGTCATACACCATACATCTCACCTTAGTATTTATTTTTCTAAGGTTTGTTTCTCTCTTTTTTTTTTCTTTTTCCCCAAATTCAATGTGATAAACAATGCTTTGCATTATCAATCCTTATTATCACATGTACAGTCCTAACATTACATATCCAATGTTTGTAATTCTTTTCCCTTTATCATATGTCATTTTAATTATGAAAATATATCGTCATTAAACCATATTATATTTTCCACCACAACACATATTTATTTATGTGTATGTATTTATGAAACCATTTTCTATATGGTAAGTCTTATAATATATATTCATTCTTTTTAATGAATACCTCTATATTATAAATGTTATAATTCTTATAACATTAAAACCATATTATAAATTTCATTCAAAAATATTAATATTTCCGAACAGCACCTATGTTCCTTAATTATTTACAAAATCCACCACATAATTTATACTATGTTATATTATAGTTATATAACATATATTTTGACAACTATGTCATTAAAACAATTATAACCTATAGTTATATATTGTTAATAAATACCAAACAGCACTTAAAACTCTCGGTATTATTTAATTCCCACCAAACTTCCATAATTTACCAATCAACCCCAAATTATATTTCCTTGTTACACTTATAGTATATACCTTATATTATAATCCTTATTCCTTAATATAATTATAACCCATGGTTATATTTTCTCAAGATAACCGAACAGACCCCATGGTCTACTTAAATTATTTTTCCACCACTTAACTTTCTATATTCACCAATTTCCCTTCTTTATAACATATAGTTTCCTAATTCCATTAAAACCATATATTATACATATGTCCTCATAAAACCTTGTATATAATTCCAAAAATCGCCAAACTATACCAAAAGGTTATAAACATTATTCCTAACCTTATACTTTCTCTAAATCTCAATTTTACCACATATGTTACCCATTTGTAACAATATTATGAAATACCTTGTATTATACTTATTTAATTCATATTAACTCCAAATTTAACCAAATCAATTCCTAATAACTTAAGGTTTGTACTAAACTCCTTTTAGTACCCCAAGTTTTCGGAAATCACAATACCACCCCAAGTCTTATAAATCTTTTACAATTTAATAAGTATCTTATTATAAGGTAGTATTTTAATTTCTTAAATTTTCCAAACTTGGTCAAAGTCTCCTATATATTCAACTTTGACTTCTAATACCAAATGGGAACCAATTTTTTTTCGGTAATCACTAATAATAACCTATACTTTTCTATTTTTACAATTTTGACCCAAAACTTTATAAAATGTTATAATTTTTATTAAATTCATTTTAAAACCCTAAATTGCTCTAAATTAAGCCCACGGCTTTCTAAATTCCTAGTAATTACGAATTGGCCCCAATTTTAATTATAAGCATAAATAAAACTAAATAAGCTTATAAACTTAAATTAAAATGGCCTAATGACATGGCCTTATTACAACCTTGAACTTGCAAAATAAATTACACAATAAATGTCTCAAAATATTGCATATATTTTCGGCCTCACTTTGATTTAATTATTTTTCCACATAATGTCATAATTTGACCATTATGTTAATTAAATCTCTTAAATGACTAGCTTAATTTATCTTAGCCATTTTTTTCCATTTTTAGGTCAATATGACCTATATATATAATTTCACTCTCGGCCATATATATATATGCTTAGAAATTATAAAAATCATAAGTTTAAGGTGTTTATACCTTGATTATTCCTTGTATGGGCTCGGTCACTTGTAGGAAAATTCACCACTTGATTTAGACATGTTTAATACACAAAAACAAGATATGGTTACACTCCAAGCTTGAGCTTAACCATAAGGAATAATTAATGTAAGATTTAAGGCAAAAATCACCTTAAAAATGCAAGGGAACTTCTAGGTGTTTTGGGCCTGAACCAAACACACCACAAGGTGTTAGATCTACTATATTGACATAGGAAATAGCTAGATCACAACAAGCTACCTTGTTATTAGGTTTTACCTTGGAAAATGTCTTAAAAGAGGGTATTTCTCTTGGATCTCGACCACCCTTGCTCCAAATGGCTAACCAACTGAATGAAAATGTAAATATGAAGATTATGAGTGTTAAACTCATAAAAATTCAAGGAAGAAAATCGGATGAAGGATTGAGAGGCTTAAGGTATGTTTTTACCTTAAAATGCAATTTTGAGCAACCTTGGCCCCTACTTGTCTCAACCGAGTTTAGCTCTTGTTCTAACCTTAGAACACTGAGAATAAGCCATAGAATTGATGAGCCACCAAATCTAGGTGTGGGTAGTGAAGAGATGAAGAAAAAGAGTTAAAAATGACATTAAAACACTTACCTTAAGAGCTTAGGAGCTAGGTTTGCCTTCCATGCTCAAGAACAAGCCTTGAGAGCTTCAAGGAAGGAGAGGAACTCGGCTGGGCAGGGTGGAATCGGACAAGGAAGGAAGAATGAGTGGAAAGGCTTGAATAATTTGAAAAAAAGGTAGGTTACTATTGCAAATTGAACATTAGGTAGCAATTTGTCTCATAATCATTGAAAGCTGTCTCCTCCCTTATTGCCAGCCGATTTCCTTGGTCCAAGTGGGTCAATTATATGACCATTGACCATGCTTGGTCAATATTGACTCATACGGGGCCCACTTTAGGGTTTTATTAATATTTTAATATTAATTTGTAAATTTTTGGAATTAAATTCCTAATATGATATAATATGATAAAATATCATATTTAAGGGTAATTATAATTTTTAAGCCCATTAAAAATCAATTTAGAAGGCAATCACGCAAAAACGTGCTTTAAGGTGTTTTAGCGCACATTTTTGTGTCACAGGGTGTTCCTGAGCTTAGTTCTCCTTGAGAATGGTTTTATTGTGTTCCTTGCTTCATTATAATACTTAGGAATCCACTTTGAATCCTATTTGGGGTCATACAACCTTTATGGTGTCTTAAAGCACATTTTTGGCTTTACCGATCTTAAGGCGTGTTTTGCCTTGTTGAGATCTTTTAGATTGTTCCCCAATAATATTTAGGTGTTTGATAATCATCTTAGATCATTAATAGATCATTTAATTATATTTTAAAGGTTAGGGGTATTTCAGTCTACCCCCCTTAAAAGGCTTCGTCCCGAAGTCCTTAATCATCAATAGTTCACCTAAGGAATCAAGTTCCACTAAGTAACCACACAGTCCATCGCTAGGGAGTAACTCCCACTAGGTTCAGACCTAGTCTATACAAACAGCATATATCAAACAGCCAAACTCATGGTGTAAATCATTCATATCACAACACTAAACAAGGTGTACATCCAACTCATCATCACAAAAGTACTCAGCGGTACTTTATATCAAACAGGTGCAAACTCATTGTACACAGCACTAGACAAGGTGCAAAACTCATTGTACACAGCACTAGACAAGGTGCAAAACTCATAAAGTACTCAAAGGCGTTTGCAAGGAATACTCCACGCATCCCTATCTACATGTTAGTATCTCGCGAGGATACCCACACATCATTCCACATGTATGTGTGCACATATAGTTAACGTTGACAGTTCACAGGGAAGCAGTCTTAAAGACCAGGACTTGACGATCCCCAACCCCAACCAACGTCTACTACCCGCGGACACACCGGTTTGATCATAACGAAGGACACTGCGGTCCACGGCTCCTCGGACAGTATCACCTTATTTCCTTAGTCACCCACAGACACACCGGTCTAACGACAAAGGACTCTGCGGTCCACGGTTCTATGGGTGATGTCACTCGCAGACACACCGGTCTAATGACGAAGGACTCCACGGTCCACGGCCCTTCGAGTGACGCCCTAAATTCCAATTTCTATTCATATCTGTGTCCACTTGTAGGAAGTTTCGAGAGTCATTCAACCCCGACGTGGTCAGCGTCAGTGTTGAACTATCTCTCACCTCAATTTGTGTTCGGTTTCCCTTGATCGGACCAGGATCAAGTTCAACTTCCCACGTCAATTTCAATCAATCAATTGTTTATTCACTTCTAATCTTGTTTCCTCTTGATATTTGCCACCTTGTGTTCTATAGATACACAAGTCAACTAGTGTAATTAATCTAATCACCGACATATAGGATCATGTATCCTAACCATGTACCAAGTTCACTCGACTTACAATTATTCATACAATTCTTAGAGGTATAACCACCACTAGGTCACACATTGGTCTCATGCCGACTCACTCATCGCATTCCAACAATCGGTTTCATACCGAGTCACAATTCATATAGTATGGAGCTTTTTTACTCCTTCCATTTGACATCTCCCATAGAAGCTACCAGATAGACCTACTTGAACTCTCAACTGGAGATACAAGTTAGGCGTTCATGTGTTTAATGTTCGCAACGTTTGCATAAATAATCGGAAATAGAATAAGAACACTCCATCTGTTCTCCCTTTCCTATTCGTCACGACAATGCGAACTAAAATAATATATATATATATTCATACACATAATACATCACAATATATAATACAGTCATGACACTTGTACTCTACGTACAATAATAGTTTGCAGCATGTGTACCATGCGCTACGTACCCCTACGTACGGTATATTTTAGGCGTGCGAAATCGCTCTACCCCCCTTAAAAATGATTACGCCCACGTAATCTACGAATATATCATCGTGAAGTAATAAGTTCAAGATGTTCCATTCCAGTGGAATTATTCGTGCACTAATGTGTTACATATTTCATTACCCCTTTTTCCATAGGGTCGGGCTTTAGCCCCTCAGGTTATACCGCCTACCTCGCTTAGGTGTATGTATATTCATATACGGTTTGATCGGAAGATGTAAACACATCATTTGTGTTCCTCAAACCTGCTAGGTATGTCAAACCTAAGCAATATGGGCCCACTCGCTCCGCAAGCAGTCTGCCCAACTACTATATGGTTAGTTTACCCCTTTTAGGTAGTAGTTTCATGTCCGTTCCAAGTCCATGTGACGGTGTTTTCTACACAGTCTTCCATAATTATGGGAATGGTGTAATTTATTCGGCTGTGTGGTATCGTTAGTCACACACGCTTATTCTTTCAATTTAGCCATTTTATTCAGCTCTCCTGAATTCTATACATGCTCATGGTATATTCCCATGAGTTCATGCCACCCTACCGAACTATCCTTCGGTAAAAGGGTTGTCGAGCTATGCTCTAACATCTAGTGCTTGCAGTAGTAGTCTGATATGCGCATCTAACTAGCGCCTCATGACTCTAAGTTATCTCCCTCTGGAATGAGTTCGTTCTTTGGGTACCTTGTAGGTCTGCTTTTACTAGTGTGAACTCGTATCCCTCGTGTGTTGGCACTTTAGTGTCCATCTATATGGTTCATCTCTCTTCTCGATTAGGGGAATCCATTTGTTTATCTGATGTTCCACCTTCTGATTCTTACCAGCATAATTCGGTTAACAGTTATTCTAATGGTTGCTTGTTGCGCACCATGTACCAGTCGATTGGACGGTTATCCGCCGTTGCGGTTTGCACGAGTATCTAATCTCCGGCTTAGAGTATCTCTTGTAATGCTCGCTTTTGCCCTTCGTCTGTTGTAAACATACAATACGACTGTGGGTTTTAGCTTGGTATTCATTCTCTGTTCAAACCTAATTGGTACTACATACTAACGTTTATGGCTTGAGCATGTGGTTATTATTATTTAATGCGACATCATCGCAGCGCCCTCAGCGCGTGGTATAACTCTCTTTGTGCCCCCTTTTTGGGTAGCATCTATTATCACAAGGGTTTCTCTAAGATAACTTCCTTAAATACCACAATTCCTTTTCTCATTCATGGGTTCAACTTGCCATTACCATTAAATTGGCCTTAGTTTCCTCGTTTACTAAAATCCCCAAAACTTATGTTTAACTCCTCCACTGTGGAGTTGCGACCTTATGTCACTTTATTATCAAGCTATCCTTGATTTTCCTAACCTTGCTAGTTTGACTGAGATCTCTCTCGTCGTTACATGGTTTACCTAGTCAGGGTTCCATTCGCTGACTTAGACACAGAGTTGATTACCTCCTGGGTCCTTACACTACTCGTTTACATGCATGGGGTACCATACTGATACATTACTACTTACCCAACTAACTTAATATAGTTTGTCAGGCCCACAAGCTCCTAGGAGTGCGGTCGTCCCATGTCTCGTTTAGTGCACTCGTAGCGTTCGTACCCGGTGATTATCGTACTCTTAGTCCCGGTAATTTATGTTTAAGTGACTATGCTGCCAATTCTTAACCTTTGATGTCAGAATGGCCCTAATATTAGGTTCTATGGTTTCGTTTATTAATGTGTGTTTCCTTTACCTTCCCTAAGATAGGTGTTTGCGACTTATCGCCCTAATTCTGGTTTCCACATGCTCGCCATCTGGTATCTGTGAGTGGGGTTCAGTAACTACTTATTACCTCTCCCGTTCACTCCTAGGCTGTTAACGCCTTCAGATGAGTTTTCAGTATTCGAACTCCACCCAATCTATTGGGTTACACCCTATGGTGTTTCCGGACTCCATGATAAAGATTGACACCTCGGTTTCCCCTGTCTTATGGTAGTCCCGTTAGTCTGATATTAATCAGTACTTGTGATTCATCACCCTTTTTCCCCTAGTTTTGGGTCACTTTGGTGGTACTAAGGTATCCCTCCGTAGGCCTATGCCATACGATATTCAGCTCAATACTGATTCTGATAGTTAAATGATTGTTAGTCTTGTTATTTAATTTATTCCTAGTTGGTTCTAATACTTTCTCCTGAGGTTACAATTGGATACCCACAACTTAGTGGTTTTCGCTAATCATTCGTCTTCATTGTGTAGTCCTTACTCTTATTCAACTCATATTTCCTCCATCCTCTTTGAGGTAACGGTATCTTCCGTCATCAGGCAATTTTCACTTTTTAGTTTATATCCACTGCCCTCCATACGGAGTCTAGCAGCATAATGGATCAACACACCTCCGTGTGTGTGGTGCGGGCATTACATCGGCCCCCTTTTTATTGCACGTTCACATCTGCCTATTAATTATTTTTTTTTTAAAGTTCCTGACTCATATAGCTCACTTCTTGCCCTCTGGCAATGTTCGATGGTAGTGGTTTAACCACGAGTGTCACGCACTCTCTAAATATGGTTATGCTGGTCCTGAAGACCCGTCACTCCCCACCGGTAATGATTGACGTTTAATGTCCATACCGGCACTGGGGTTAGACTTGTAGGCACTAATTATTTTATTCTCATTTCTCCTTTTAATATTCTACTAAATGGTGTATTATTTTCAGGTTTAGTGGTCAGACCGGCTAGGTCTTCCCGAGGTTTTATCGACCTCAAACCCAAGGGTTTCGTACCCCTGCCCTTAAGAAGGCTGTGTCCTGCTTTATTGCATTACGGACTTACATAAGATTTAGTGTTTATTGGTAACCGCCTGGACCACCACGTCCTTTAGGGTTAGTTTACCGTCGCTGCACTTGCTGTAGCAAGTGCGCAAGGCAGGTTGAATTTTGATGCTTTGTTAATGTGGCACTTGCAGTGGCAAGTGCACCATGCAGACTGAGCCACCGGTACGGTGTGTCAGTGCAGTGCTATTCCCTAATCGGGTTCCTGTTCAAGTCAAAAGTTCTTATTCAAATTAATACAGTCTCACTCCGCACTCGTTCCCACAAGTTTACCATGGTGGTAAGGTCTTACTCTCCTCTCGAGGCGTTGCATGATAGCAACTTAGCGAGTTCTTGTTTCTACAGTTCTCATGATCTCTCCTCATGCACGTCGGGCCATCTTGAACCTTCAGTGTTGCATGGTTTTAGAGTTACTTGCTTCGGGTGAGACTTCTACAGGTAATTCCTTCTGTATACTACATATCTCATAAACTAATCATTACTTGTCGTTTCTACCTCTTTTCCCCCAAGCGCACCATCGGTGCTTTCCTGGATGTAAGACAGGGTCGCCTTGCTCATAGCAAGTTAGCCCCATTAGTCCTACAGGAAATTTTCTCCTCAAACTCGGTCCATTATTTATCTCATCCTCGTATGGTAGACATTATGTCATTACCAGGACCCCCGGTCCTAAACATTACGTCAAAACACAAAGTCTTTTTTTCTACATTTAACATAATCTTCTTAGCATCCACATCGGGTCTTTCCGATCAGGAGAGTTATCTCCGTGGTGTTTCTCATTTCATTGCCTCACTAGATAGTACTCGGGATACGGGCTGCGGCGGGTGGGGTACCATTGCAAATTTTCCAGGATGCTCTCCCATTAAGTGCGAGTGGTTCATACCATCTTCGCGTTACTTGGGGTTGCTGGACCTTCACCACCTTCCGCTGCTCCGTGTTCTTCCTTAGTACTGTTACCCTGACCTCTCCTGACATAAGTCAAGAGGACGGGTTGACCTTTACTTGGTCTAATACCGTAGTCTCGGTCTTTATATTGAAGTGCCTCTACGGCTATGGTGTGCAAGCTTTAAGCATTGCATCAACCCCGCAAGGTCACGTATCCTCACAACGTTTTCCCGTATTCCCAAAACCTATGCTCACTGTATAAATCCTACTATCTCTTGTCATCAGAGCGGTACTCCGCTCTGATACCACTTTTGTAACACCCCTACTCTATTCGGCTCCTAATCATCTTACTTAACAATATAATCGCAGCGGTAATCTCAACAATTGACTACTGGTGTCACCGTTCTTGCGCCCATACGAGTAATAACGTGCTTCCTGATATCTTAAATACGAAACATTTCTCGCAGTGACAACAAGAGATAGATCTAACTCCCAAACCAATATAAAATACATTCACAGTGAGCTTCTAAGTATCCAATCCTATACACGTTTCTAAGTTCGTATCAAAATGCAACAGTGCATTTTAAAACTGTAATCAAACTACCCAGCGCGTCCCTCTTTGCCGACACCGGAAGTGCATACCTGCAAAAATGGTTGTTGTGGTATGGAATCAGCCCCTGCTGAGTATGTTATACCTGACTGTCATGCCCCTCGGACCCTTCAGTTATTTGGTCGAGAGCATACAATTCGTTTCATGCAATAGTTTAATGTTAAACTGTAAAGCAACAATATATATTGCAGTAACTCAAATAACAAACAAGCCCCCGGCTTCACACATCGCATCGTAATAAACCACTGAAAGCGTTTACAGCGCTTATATGAGTACAGAGACTCCATTCCAACAAACACTTAATAGTTCATAATTGAGTTCGCGACTCACTCGACCAAACAACACCATAAACCATACATGAGTACACGACTCGACACAACCAGTTCACAACACACAATATGAGCGCAATGGCTCGTTCAAACAAATCCACCAACATACCACACATAACCGCAAAGCACAACCAATGAACAACAAGGCGAAACAACGAGAATATAAACGAGTATAAACTCTCGTCTTGGCATGCAAGCCCAAATAATGTTCGCCTAAGTACGAGTTAATAGTCGTTCGTAATTGTTCAGTCATGTCTAATGACAACGTCTCGTTAGAACGACGTGTCTCTAAGTTACCCATCTCTTATGGCGGGTCACCCACGGCAGTAGCCACTCCAGCGGTAGAGTCTCCGACCTACGAACAATCTGCAGTTCGTTGGAAGTTTATCCTGATACTTACGGTTACCACACGGTATCCTAGTATCGTTAATAGATCACAGTTCACAGCAATAGTCGCATCCTCTTGATAAGCTGTCTATACCATCGCATCGCTTTATTATTTTTCTTAACACAACAGACTAAGGTCGTTAGTCCGATCCTGAGTATGTCGACTCGGGATCTAGTGTTAGATACGAGAGCGGCGTTAAAGAGGCCAATGCTCCGTATATAAGTCTCAGATATATATATCTTATTATCCTATGCTACAACGTTTTACTTACGTTCCTTATATTACACATATAAGATAGCATCATTGCCGCTAGTTCATTTTATAATATGTTCATATATACGAACGGTACTGTTATCGCACACAGTAATAATAAAGCAGCATTAATACACAACTCAAGCATATTAATTCACACAAGCAGACATTCAATCTTATCACAGATTTTCACACAATGTCTGAACTGAGGAAATCCTCAGAGACAATCAAGCCACATAAATAACATACCGTTCACCCTGAAAGTATTACGGTGGAGTATGATCAGCTAGATCCGATGCTCGTGTCGTCTCTAACAATCTATCAATATGCATCACACATGCATCAGCATCTCATACTAACAACACTACGGCACCCCGTACCGTACTAATACCTCCCGGTTAACCCCCGTTATTAACTGTCAATGTTTGTCGGGTTTTAGGTTTAACTCGAGATTGGAAAAGTGTTATATTACAAGCGTAGTCTTCTCTCGTATATTAATATACTTTATAGTTGAACTTTTGTTATCGCATGTAACCTAATGTATGTTTGTACATCATATAGTTTGTTTCTATATTGCATGTATGATTCTTGTCATACACCATACATCTCACCTTAGTATTTATTTTTCTAAGGTTTGTTTCTCTCTTTTTTTTCTTTTTCCCAAATTCAATGTGATAAACAATACTTTGCATTATCAATCCTTATTATCACATGTACAGTCCTAACATTACATATCCAATGTTTGTAATTCTTTTCCCTTTATCATATGTCATTTTAATTATGAAAATATATGGTCATTAAACCATATTATATTTTCCACCACAACACATATTTATTTATGTGTATGTATTTATGAAACCATTTCTATATGGTAAGTCTTATAATATTATTCATTCTTTTTAATGAATACCTCTATATTATAAATGTTATAATTCTTATAACATTAAAACCATATTATAAATTTCATTCAAAAATATTAATATTTCCGAACAGCACCTATGTTCCTTAATTATTTACAAAATCCACCACATAATTTATACTATGTTATATTATAGTTATATAACATATATTTTGACAACTATGTCATTAAAACAATTATAACCTATAGTTATATATTGTTAATAAATACCAAACAGCACTTAAAACTCTCGGTATTAATTAATTCCCACCAAACTTCCATAATTTACCAATCAACCCCAAATTATATTTCCTTGTTACACTTATAGTATATACCTTATATTATAATCCTTATTCCTTAATATAATTATAACCCATGGTTATATTTTCTCAAGATAACCGAACAGACCCCATGGTCTACTTAAATTATTTTTCCACCACTTAACTTTCTATATTCACCAATTTCCCCTCTTTATAACATATAGTTTCCTAATTCCATTAAAAATATTATACATATGTCCCATAAAACCTTGTATATAATTCCAAAAATCACCAAACTATACCAAAAGGTTATAAACATTATTCCTAACCTTATACTTTCTCTAAATCTCAATTTTACCACATATGTTACCCATTTGTAACAATATTATGAAATACCTTATTATACTTATTTAATTCATATTAACTCCAAATTTAACCAAATCAATTCCTAAAAATTCCTAATAACTTAAGGTTTGTACTAAACTCCTTTTAGTACCCCAAGTTTTCGGAAATCACAATACCACCCCAAGTCTTATAAATCTTTTACAATTTAATAAGTATCTTATTATAAGGTAGTATTTTAATTTCTTAAATTTTCCAAACTTGGTCAAAGTCTCCTATAGTCAACTTTGACTTCTAATACCAAATGGGAACCAATTTTTTTCGGTAATCACTAATAATAACCTATACTTTTCTATTTTTACAATTTTGACCCAAAACTTTATAAAATGTTATAATTTTTATTAAATTCATTTAAAAACCCTAAATTGCTCTAAATTAAGCCCACGGCTTTCTAAATTCCTAGTAATTACGAATTGGCCCCAATTTTAATTATAAGCATAAATAAAACTAAATAAGCTTATAAACTTAAATTAAAATGGCCTAATGACATGGCCTTATTACAACCTTGAACTTGCAAAATAAATTACACAATAAATGTCTCAAAATATTGCATATATTTTCGGCCTCACTTTGATTTAATTATTTTTCCACATAATGTCATAATTTGACCATTATGTTAATTAAATCTCTTAAATGACTAGCTTAATTTATCTTAGCCATTTTTTTCCATTTTTAGGTCAATATGACCTATATATAATTTCACTCTCGGCCATTATATATATATGCTTAGAAATTATAAAAATCATAAGTTTAAGGTGTTTATACCTTGATTATTCCTTGTATGGGCTCGGTCACTTGTAGGAAAATTCACCACTTGATTTAGACATGTTTAATACACAAAAACAAGATATGGTTACACTCCAAGCTTGAGCTTAACCATAAGGAATAATTAATATAAGATTTAAGGCAAAAATCACCTTCAAAATGCAAGGGAACTTCTAGGTGTTTTCGGCCTGAACCAAACACACCACAAGGTGTTAGATCTACTATATTGACATAGGAAATAGCTAGATCACAACAAGCTACCTTGTTATTAGGTTTTACCTTGGAAAAATGCCTTAAAAGAGGGTATTTCTCTTGGATCTCGACCACCCTTGCTCCAAATGGCTAACCAACTGAATGAACATGTAAATATGAAGATTATGAGTGTATAAACTCATAAAATTCAAGGAAGAAAATCGGATGAAGGATTGAGAGGCTTAAGGTATGTTTTTACCTTAAAATGCAATTTTGAGCAACCTTGGCCCCTCTACTTGTCTCAACCGAGTTTAGCTCTTGTTCTAACCTTAGAACACTGAGAATAAGCCATAGGAATTGATGAGCCACCAAATCTAGGTGTGGGTAGTGAAGAGATGAAGAAAAAGAGCTAAAAATGACATTAAAACACTTACCTTAAGAGCTTAGGAGCTAGGTTTGCCTTCCATGCTCAAGAACAAGCCTTGAGAGCTTCAAGGAGGAGAGGAACTCGGCTGGGCAGGGTGGAATCGGACAAGGAAGGAAGAATGAGTGGAAAGGCTTGAATAATTTGAAAAAAAGGTAGGTTACTATTGCAAATTGAACATTAGGTAGCAATTTGTCTCATAATCATTGCAAGCTGTCTCCTCCCTTATTGCCAGCCGATTTCCTTGGTCCAAGTGGGTCAATTAATTGACCATTGACCATGCTTGGTCAATATTGACTCATGCGGGCCCCACTTTAGGGTTTTATTAATATTTTAATATTAATTTGTAAAAATTCATAAATTTTTGGAATTAAATTCCTAATATGATATAATATGATAAAATATCATATTTAAGGGTAATTATAATTTTTAAGCCCATTAAAAATCAATTTAGAAGGCAATCACGCAAAAACGTGCTTTAAGGTGTTTTAGCGCACATTTTTGTGTCACAGGGTGTTCCTGAGCTTAGTTCTCCTTGAGAATGGTTTTATTGTGTCCCTTGCTTCATTATAATACTTAGGAATCCACTTTGAATCCTATTTGGGGTCATACAACCTTTATGGTGTCTTAAAGCACATTTTTGGCTTTACCAATCTTAAGGCGTTTTTCCTTGTTGAGATCTTTTAGATTGTTCCCCAATAATATTTAGGTGTTTGATAATCATCTTAGATCATTAATAGATCATTTAATTATATTTTAAAGGTTAGGGGTATTTCAGTTTTGGTCATCTATATCACCTCATTACGGGCTAGGGCCTGATAGAGTGGATCTGGATGTGGAACTTCGGCTCTGTGTAAAACAACTAGACTTTTGCCTGGAGATTGGAGTCCACCACAAAAACCAAAGAGCATTCTGCCATCTAGTAGGTTATCTTCAAATGGAGTGTGTCAGCCAAACCTCGCTCTGATACCAATTATAGGATTGGACGGCTGACTCAAACCAACTCAAGGTGTGAGTCTGGGAGATGGTTTGTTGTAATCGTTTGAAGTATGCAGAAGCATTCAAGATGTGGAAACACTCAATTGAACTCAAATAGATGCACAATATAAGTTATTTTATTTCTTTGTAAAACAAAACAACTTACACTACCCACTAAGTAGTAGGATCTACCCAGTGGAACTCACTCACTCACCTTACACATTATCTGATCAGCTCTTTGATGAGTGTAGTAAGCATAAAAACACCCTGGATTGAGTCTATCGATGAAGCACAAACTATCTTAACTAAAAATGACAGAAAACTCTTGTTCCTTGTGACTTTCCCTAACATAGGAAGTATTGAGGTGGAAAAGCATAAATTCCACTGAGAATTCTTTCTCTTTATATAGCAAAGTGATAAGTGTCTAAATGAGCATGTTTTATGAGTGTATTTCATATATTATATCAGCACTTTTTCTGCTCATTTCTCACTTATCGTATGTTTTTCTTCTAGTTTATGTTTTATTGATTATCTCACAAATTTATTGTTTAAACATGAGGAAAACCAAGCTGAAAGTAAAGTAGACGAAGAGACGAACGCGTAGACGCAAACGGCTCAGAAAACGGAGTCCAAACGAAGAATCTAGAGCCGGTCAAGTTTGAAGAAAATAAGTCACGACCACATGTGTGACCGCATGGTTTCAGGCGGACGTCAGGCGCGGACATGGGACAGAGGCAACCGCCTCTGTGTCCGCGTAATACAAAGCGGACGGCTGGGCGGACGCCATGAGGACGTGATGTGGACGTGATGCGGACAACGTGCAACCGCATGAAGCCATGCGGACGTGATGCGGACAACCCATGCAACCGCGTAACCAGACGCGGACAAGTCACGCGGTCGTGACTAAAAATCAGTCGCGAACAGTTTTCTTCTTCGCGCCGACTGTCTGCAACTTGCCATATCCATCTACTCCGCCTACCTTATTTCCCTCACGCGTCTCCAGCTCTCTGTCCCCAGCAATTAATGAGTAATCAATGAGCAATCAATCTGCAATCAAATTCGTACGGATCTGCCTCTTCCCCTCCTCTATATAAACTCAGCTACTGCAACCTTAAACAAGCGTACGGAGAAAACCAGAAAATCAAACCACGCTCATCATACTCCACTCTCTTCCATTCAATTCATTCCGTAACACCATAATTCTCCATCTTTTATTTATTTCACCGCTTCACCTCATTTACTCACGTACGTACTCAAACAGAAGCAGTATTTTACAAAGAGAGAAAAGAGGCAGCAGAAGTGAGCGAGTGCAGACCCGTTCTTCGTAAGCAGTTTCTGAATAATGGCTATTTCTATCTTTACTCTGTTTTTAGTACTATCGATGTGTGAGTAATTTTATATTTGTGCTTAGGATGAGTGTTTAACCCCAAAATAATTTAGACGTATTTATAATACCGGGTTTGCTTATAAATATTTGTTTTAACTCTCTAAATTATTAAATGCTTAACAACTGATCATTTTTATGCATTTACGGTTTCTCTAATTTCAATGATTTTGTAAATTAGAGAATAGACCACAAAGAGAGATAAACGGTAGATATTATCTCCTTGATTAGCAGATAAAATCCATCGCTGTTATAAAAAGAATTCTCGCTTAAAGCTAATTAATGATTTTAGACTTTTTCTGATTGTAAAAAGTTTATTGAATTAATTAAGAGTTGTCCTTATCTATGATTTAGGAAGGCCACAAGATAAATTCTTAACAGACAAATAAGAGCAAACCAGGATTATAATTAATATCTGAATTATAATTGGGCGATTTCACCTTCCTTAGCACATTTTCCATCCACTTAATACACAACTGTTTTTACTGTTTTTATTATTTCTGTACTAATCCAACAACAAATCAAGCTTGCCTCCGGCTAAACCCCTTTTTACAGTTTTTAATTAACTACCAAGACTAGGATAATTGAACAATCTCTCTGTGGATACGACACTTGTTATACTATTCCGAATAGGTTCACTTGCCTATTAGTTTGTTATAAATCTATATTCATTATAGTGTAGTTTTATCCCAACAAGTTTTTGGCGCCGTTGCCGGGGAGATTGATTCCATCAATTTCCCTAGTTTCCGGTAGTTCACTTGCTATATTATAATAATCTGTTAATACTATTAAATTGTTAATCTAATTTCGGACATCTGACTTGGACATCTGACTTGGACATCTAACTTCGGACATCTGACTTTGGACATTAAGATTATTGTCATTTTTCTGTCATTTCACTTCCATTGTCATTTCTTTCCATTGTCCCTAACTACTAATAAAATTCCTGTCATTCATTTCCATTGTCCTTAACATTTCATTTCCATTGTCCTTAACATTTCATTTCCATTGTCCTTAACATTTCATTTCCAGTATACTAACTTATAATTTCTGTCTCTAACTACTAACATATAATTTCTGTCATTTAATTTCCCTTGTCATTAAATTATCTGTCATTTTACTCTTGTTAAAAAATATATATATAAAAAAAATATATCAGTATTGTTTAATTAACGTTTATCAGCATAACCAATATCTCTGTCTTTCTTATTATATTTACTAATTAATTTCACAGTTTCTGACAAACCACAAGTTATCTTCTGTGCATGCCAAATACTCGAACCCGAGGTTCTCCACCTATCAGTCCGAGACCTGAACCCGAGCGCACTTTATTACAAGCACAAAGAAGCCTGAGAAATCAAGCCATGGCCGATAACGAAGTTATAAATGAAATGGACCATGCAAATCAACCAGAACACCGTGCTCTCTCTGACTACCACCAACCGGATACCGAAGGAAGAGCATCAGCCATAGTTCTCCCTGAACTAACACCACAAGAAGCCGGACGATGGGCTTTCAAAACCCACTACATCACCGCCGTCCGGGATTTAGGCAAGTTTAATGGAGCGAACCCAGATGAAGCCCCAAATCATCTGAGTCTCTTCCTAGACTTCTGCAATTCCTTTGGTCAAACCGGCAATGTCAAAGAAAGAATCCGTCTACAACTATTTCCTCACTCGTTGTCGGATTCAGCAAAACAGGTGGTACCGAAGTCTTCCCTCCCGATCAATCACCACATGGCTGCAAATGGCCCAAAAATTCCTTGCCAAATACTACCCAACCAGTTAGAACGAGGCAATTGATCGGTGAAATCAATACTTTCTGTCAGGAGCCGGGAGAAACGTTGTACGACGCATGGGGACAGATTCAAGGATATGCTAATGAAGTGTCCCACACATGGTCTTGACAATCAATCCTCTGCCTGTCATTCTTCACGGCTGGATGATGGGAACCGACTACTCGTCAATCTTGCAGGAGGAGTTTCATGATGAAATCTCCTAAAGAGGGAATGGACCTTCTCAAAACCATGACGAGCAATACAAGACAGTGGACGAGATCCAAGGGAAGAACGCCACGAGCAGCAGGCCTACTCCACGTTGAGCCTACGGATCATTTATCAGCCCAGATCTCGTCCCTTGCAAAGATGGTGGAAAAGCTAACAACATCACAAAACGAAATCGTAAAAACAATAGCTTCCCCACCTACAAGTTCACCACCAGTTCCACCTTCAGAAGGATGTGTCATATGCGCCGGTCCTCATGAAACCCATCAGTGCGAAGGGAAAAACCAGTACGAGGATGTAAACTTCATAGGAAACCGCCCTGGTAATTCCTACAACAATAATTTCAACAACAACTACCCATGGAGAAATCACCCGAATTTCTCATGGAAAAATAATGATCAGAACCAAGGAGGGCAGAGCAACAATTCCAATACCTATCAGGGAAACAGACCCCAACCAAATTCTAATAAGGGTTATAGAGCACAAGGTGCCCCTCCAGGTTTCCAGCAACAACAACAACCATCCTCAACCTCTTCTGATCCAAATGAGGAATTCAGGAACTTAATGAAAGGATTCATAACTACGACCCATACCAGACTCGTGGATCAAGAAGCCACTAACAGAAGGGTTGAAGCCCAGATACAACAAACCAACCAACAGTTGGAGCAAATCAGCCAGCAGCTTGCACAAAGGCCACCTGGTGCCTTCCCTAGTCAGCCAAATCCAAATCCAAGGGAACAGGCCAAGGCAGTGACGTTGAGAAGTGGTAGGCCGCTCAACTCATCTCTTCCCCGAGATGATACTGATAACCAAGAACACAAGCTCATGAGCCTCAAGAAAATCCAGAAGAAGAACAGGAAGATGCTGAAAAGCCCCACCTCCTACGAAAATTATTTCCGAGGAGAAGGAGCCTCCTGAATCTACTCCTTCCTCTCTCACTAAAATTCTTCCCCCACTTCCTTTTCCAAACAGAATAAGAAAGAAAAATTTAGATGAACAGTTTGGAAAGTTTCTAACTCACTTCAAGAAACTAACGATTAATATTCCTTTTGCAGATGCTTTAAAACAAATGCCAATATACGCAAAGTTTATGAAGGATATCATCACCAACAAAAGATCGTTGCAGGAAGTGGAAACTGTACACCCTACACAGGAAGTGTCAGCAGTACTTCTCAAGAGTCTCCCTCCAAAACTTGGAGACCCAGGTTTGCCAATTATTCCATGTTCCATTGATAATGTTGATTGTGGTAGTGGGCTATGTGATCTAGGAGCTAGTATCAATTTAATGCCACTCTCAACTTTCAACAAACTTAAGATTGGTAAATGCATGCCTACTTCTATTCAATTACAATTAGCAGATAGATCTTTAGTATTCCCAAAAGGGATAATAGAAGATTTGATTGTTACTGTAGGAACTTTTGTGTTCCCCGCTGATTTTATTGTAATTGACATGGAAGAAGACACTAGGGTGCCCTTAATCTTAGGACGACCTTTCATGAGAACTGCTAGAGCACTAATCGATGTTGAAAAAGGAAAAATCATTTTAAGGCTGCATAACGAAACTTTAGAATACGACATGTCCAAGGTTATAAAAAACCCGCTGATAAGAAGATACCTTTTCATAGACATTGTCGACTCTATTGTGCAGGATAATTCATCTGCTATTATTCGTAATGACGCTCTTGAAAATGCTTTATCTGAAATCTGTGATAACCGACTAATGTACCCTGACACAATCGAAATGGTAGCAGCTCTGGATAAGATAAAATCATATACGAAACCACGCTACCCACCACCAGAACCATTAGAGCTATCTACTCAGAAGTTACCACCATCCATTGAACAACCCCCTCTCGTAGAAATGAAACAATTGCCATCACATCTGAAGTATGTTTACCTTTCTGATTTTTGTACTTTGCCTGTTATTATTTCTTCATCCCTAACAGTACACAGGAAGAACAGCTTGTGAAGATCCTTCAGAGCCACAAGAAGGCAATAGGCTGGTCCATTTCGGACATCAAAGGTATCAACCCCCATTTCTGCACACATCACATATACATGGAAGATACCTACAAGCCTTTAGTCCAACCACAGAGAAGGCTGAATCCCAACATGAAAGACGTAGTAAAGAAAGAAGTGCTCAAACTTCTCGACGCTGGGATAATCTACTCCATCTCCGACAGCAAATGGGTGAGCCCCGTTCAAGTGGTCCCGAAAAAAGGAGGTCTCACTGTGTCCCCAACGACAAAGGTGATCTAATCCCCAGAGAACCACGACGGGATGGAGAGTCTGCATCGATTACAGGAAACTGAACAGCGCAACGCGGAAGGACCACTTTCCTCTACCGTTCATTGATCAGATGCTGGAAAGATTGGCTGGGCAAGATTACTACTGCTTCCTGGATGGCTATTCAGGATATTTTCAAATACCCATCGCCTCAGAAGACCAAGACAAAACCACATTCACATGCCCGTACGGGACATTTGCATATAATCGGATGCCTTTTGGTCTATGCAATGCCCCAGCCACATTTCAAAGATGCATGATGGCAATCTTCAGCGACTATCTTGAGAAGAGCATTGAAGTCTTCATGGACGACTTCTCTGTCTTTGGTCACACTTTCGAATCCTGTCTAAATAATCTGGACGCCATCCTCTACCGATGTGAAGAAACTAACCTTGTGCTTAACTGGGAAAAATGCCATTTCATGGTTAAAGAAGGAATAGTTCTTGGGCAAAATATCTTCAAAAGGCATTGAAGTTGACAAGCCAAGGTCGAAGTTATTGAAAAATTACCACCACCATCGGGTGAAAGACATCAGAAGTTTCCTTGGCCATGCTGGGTTCTATAGAAGGTTTATCAAGGATTTCTCCAAAATTTCGAAACCTCTATGTGATCTCCTAGCTAAAGACGTCAAGTTCGACTTCACTGACAAATGCCTACAAGCCTTCAACACACTGAAAGAATGCCTCATCTCCGCCCCCATTGTGATATCACCAGACTGGAGCCTTCCATTCGAAATTATGTGCGACGCCAGCGACTATGCAGTGGGTGCCGCTTTATGTCAAAAGAAGGAGAAGATCTTGAGAACCATCTACTATGCAAGTAGAACCCTCAACGACGCTCAGAAGAATTATTCAACTACTGAGAAGGAACTTCTAGCAGTAGTCTTTGCTCTGGATAAATTCCGATCATATCTCTTGGGAAGCAAAGTAATAATTCACACCGATCACTCCGCTCTGAGGTATCTATTTGCCAAAGAAGATGCCAAACCCCGACTCCTCCGGTGGATACTCCTACTACAAGAATTTGAGATTGAAATCAGAGACAAGCCAGGAGTGCAGAATGTAGTAGCAGACCACCTATCTCGCATAGAGGCACCAAGTGATGGCACTTCCATCAATGAATTCTTCCCAGATGAGTGCGTTTTTATGATTGGTGACACCGGTGAACCATGGTACGCTGACATGGCCAACTACCTGGCACGAGGAGTAATACCACATGGGCTAACCTACCAACAGAAAAAGAAGTTCTTTTCAGATGTAAAGCATTACTACTGGGAGGACCCTCTCCTTTTCAAGGTCTGTGCAGACGGGATGGTGAGAAGATGTGTGCCCCGAGATGAAATCCAAAACATTCTACGACATTGTCACTCTCTTGAAGCAGGAGGACATCATGGGCCAGCTCGAACAGCGGCTAAGGTACTTCAATCAGGTTTTTTCTGGAAAACCTTACATAAAGACTGTCATTCCTTTGTAGCCTCCTGCGATGAGTGCCAAAGACTTGGGAACACCTCCAGAAAACACGAAATGCCTCTCAACATCATACTCGAAGTGGAACCTTTCGACGTGTGGGGCATTGACTTCATGGGTCCCTTTCCTTCGTCTTGTTCCAACCTCTTCATCTTGGTGGCAGTCGACTATGTCACTAAATGGGTGGAAGCTATCGCCTCTTCCACAAATGATGCAAAGGTAGTACTCAAGTTCTTAAAGAGGAACATATTTACACGATTCGGAGTCCCACGTGCTATAATCAGTGACCAAGGATCCCACTTCTGCAATAAGCAGTTCACAGCCTTGATGACCAAATATGGAGTGAGACATAAGGTAGCCTTGCCTTATCACCCTCAAACAAATGGCCAGGCTGAAGTCTCTAACCGAGAATTGAAGTGGATCCTACAAAAGACAGTTAATTCTTCACGAAAAGACTGGTCCCTGAAGCTGGATGATGCACTCTGGGCATATAGAACAGCCTACAAGATGCCCATCGACATGTCCCCATATCGACTAGTCTTCGGCAAAGCTTGCCATTTACCGGTCGAGCTCGTGCACAAATCATTCTGGGCCGTGAAAGCCCTCAACTTTGATCTTGAGAGCAGGTGACAAAAGGAAATTCCAGCTCACTGAATTAGAAGAATTTCGAGAGGATGCCTATGAAAATAACCGAATCTACAAGGAGAAAGCCAAGAAGTGGCACGACAACATGATCCTTAAACGGGAGTTCCATGAGGGAGATTTGGTTCTGTTGTACAATTCCAGGTTAAAGCTGTTTCCTGGTAAACTAAATCCTATTGGGCTGGACCATTTACTGTCTCCAAGGTCACCCCATATGGATCCGTTGAGTTGGTGGATTCTAAAAAACAAACTTTCATGGTCAAGGGATCTGACTAAAGCATTACAGGGGGTAATCCGAGAGTTGTGCCTTACACTAAACCTCCAAGATCCTCAGATTGATACGCTTCAAAGCGTCAGCCAGACGTAAACAAGGGCTTTCCGGGAGGGCACCCGGACGACCTTATCTTTTATATGCTTTTATGCTATTTTAATAATCAGGTTCTCTTTCAATTTTGTTTTTGCTAAACTATTAACCCCGTTTGTAGTATGGTTGCTTCTAGTGTCTTATGCAGGTGCAATTTCATGTCTACACCGCAACCAAGCTACGCTACTTGAGGCTGAAGCTCAAGTGTGGGGGAACTCCTATAACGCTAGCAAAAATAATCTCAGGGGAGTACCAGTTTCTTTAATTATGCTTTTATTTAAATAAAATCTGCAGAGGAGCGTTTATGTGCTTAAATGTTTATTTGTGAGCTTCGTGTTCTCTCTATTTTATCTACTTACCGAAAAGGTCTTCTGAAACTTCCCCTTGTTTTTATGGTGAACAATGAGGACGTTGTTCAATTTAAGTGTGGGGGAGTGTGCCCTTTTCGGTGACATTTTATGCTAAAATGCTTAATCTCTCTGCTTATCTTGCATTTGTTCAAATTCAATATCATGGACCCTTTATGTGTGGTTGTTCTCTTTAAGAATAATATTGTTATGAATTGTGGGATAAATGGTATAAATGGTACAAATTCAAAAATTTAAAATTTTGATTACTTTTGAGGAGCATTTTTATGCGGTGTGACCAAATGATCTGCAATGGTTGGATTTTTATTGCTCAGGGTTCTTTCTGTCTTCTCTCTTAGGGATTGCTAAGGGGTGCTTCTCTGTCAAAAAAAAAGAAAAGAGACAAAAAAATAATAAATAAGGGACTTGCGAGACACCATTGGTAACCAACAAAGAGAGTTGAGTGTTCTTAAATACAAAGGCTTAATGCCTACATATTATCTTCTCATCTCTTATGCAAAAGTGAAACAAATGCATAATTCTATTTTTCCTTTTGTTTTCTCCTCAATGCCCATTCTTGAGAGAAGTTGGCCATGGTAAAAGTTCTCAGAGTCACCTAACAAAAGAAACACTGAAGTACTCCGGATCATACCCCGAAACTCTAATTTTTATTTTGCCCTGAGTACACCTATGCCACCAGTAGGTGATGGATCACACTCCTCTAAAAAGTTTAAGATCATGTACTATTGACTTCTTTATCCTACCCTTCATAATAGTTTTGTTAATATTGAGCATTCCCTACTTGTTCGGGTACATGGTTTTGCTTGAGGACAAGCAAAAGTAAGTGTGGGGGTGTGATAAGTGTCTAAATGAGCATGTTTTATGAGTGTATTTCATATATTATATCAGCACTTTTTCTGCTCATTTCTCACTTATCGTATGTTTTTCTTCTAGTTTATGTTTTATTTATTATCTCACAAATTTTGTTTAAACATGAGGAAAACCAAGCTGAAATTAAAGTAGACGAAGAGACGAACGCGTAGACGCAAACGGCTCAGAAAACGGAGTCCAAACGAAGAATCTAGAGCCGGTCAAAGTGAAGAAAATAAGTCACGACCACAGTGTGACCGCATGGTTTCAGGCGGACGTCAGGCGCGGACATGGGACAGAGGCAACCGCCTCTGTGTCCGCGTAATACAAGCGGACGGCTAGGCGGACGCCATGAGAACGTGATGCGGACAACGACGTGCAACCGCATGAAGCCATGCGGACGTGATGCGGACAACCATGCAACCGCGTAACCAGACGCGGACAAGTCACGCGGTCGTGACTAAAAATCAGTCGCGAACAGTTTTCTTCTTCGCGCCGACTGTCTGCAACTTGCCATATCCATCACTCTACTCCGCCTACCTTATTCCCTCACGCGTCTCCAGCTCTCTGTCCCTGCAATTAATGAGCAATCAATCTGCAATCAAATTCGTACGGATCTGCCTCTTCCCCTCCTCTATATAAACTCAGCTACTGCACCTTAAACAAGCGTACGGAGAAAACCAGAAAATCAAACCACGCTCATCATACTCCACTCTCTTCCATTCAATTCATTCTATAACACCATAATTCTCCATCTTTTATTTATTTCACGCTTCACCTCATTTACTCACGTACGTACTCAAACAGAAGCAGTATTTACAAAGAGAGAAAAGAGGCAGCAGAAGTGAGCGAGTGCAGACCCGTTCTTCGTAAGCAGTTTCTGAATAATGGCTATTTCTATCTTTACTCTGTTTTTAGTACTATCGATGTGTGAGTATTTTATATTTGTGCTTAGGATGGGTGTTTAACCCCCAAATAATTCAGACGTATTTATAATACCGGGTTTGCTTAAAATATTTGTTTTAACTCTCTAAATTATTAAATGCTTAACAACTGATCATTTTTATGCATTTACGGTTTCTCTAATTTCAATGATTTTGTAAATTAGAGAATAGACCACAAAGAGAGATAAACGGTAGATATTATCTCCTTGATTAGCAGATAAAATCCATCGCTGTTATAAAAGAATTCTCGCTTAAAGCTAATTAATGATTTTAGACTTTTTCTGATTGTAAAAAGTCTATTGAATTATTAAGAGTTGTCCTTATCTATGATTTAGGAAGGCCACAAGATAAATTCTTAACAGACAAATAAGAGCAAACCAGGATTATAATTAATATCTGAATTATATTGGGCGATTTCACCCTTCCTTAAACATTTCCATCCACTTAATACACAACTGTTTTTACTGTTTTTATTATTTCTGTACTAATCCAACAACAAATCAAGCTTGCCTCCGGCTAAACCCCTTTTTACAGTTTTTAATTAACTACCAAGACTAGGATAATTGAACAATCTCTCTGTGGATACGACACTTGTTATACTATTCCGAATAGGTTCACTTGCCTATTAGTTTGTTATAAATCTATATTCATTATAGTGTAGTTTTATCCCAACACAAAGCCTCTGGAACCGGTGAGGAGTCAGTGTCTGAAATTTCTCTGCTTTTGAACGTGTAGTTCCTTGTAGTTGCTTAAAAATTGATCCTTACTTCTTTGTGAATCTTGCTAAGCCTTGGCCCTTAATTTTCGGACAATTACCAAGCCATTGGATGACTTGGCTATGTTCAATGATGATTCTCATGTTTGATGTAGCTGACTGACTGTATCAGTTCTGAAATTTAAGGACCTTAAATGTCATATTGCTATATTTTTGGATTTAACACAGCGCATTGACTGAGCTTACTGAAGCCAATAATTTGAAAAGGGAGTAAACATTGCTCCTTATTTTTTCAACTGATTGACGGACTCTCTCGAACTATTAGAAAGTCAAGACTTTGAATTTACTCATATTCGCATGGATTTCTGTCCAAGGCTGATGGTTTTGATGCCGTTGTTTTAGTGAACGTAGCTCCTTAAATTTCTCAACTGATGGATGAACCCACACAGATGCACTTACTCAATAATTCAGTAAAGACAAAGACTTGTTCAATAATTTCTGCTCATTTCTCACTTATCGTATGTTTTCTTCTAGTTTATGTTTTATTATATTATCTCACAAATTTATTGTTTAAACATGAGGAAAACCAAGCTGAAAGTAAGTAGACGAAGAGACGAACGCATAGACGCAAACGGCTCAGAAAACGGTTCCAACGAAGAATCTAGAGCCGGTCAAATTTGAAGAAAATAGTCACGACCACATGTGTGACGCATGGTTTCAGGCGGACTCAGGCGCGGACATGGGACAGAGGCACCGCCTCTGTTCCCGTAATACAAAGCGGACGGCTGGGCGGACGCCATGAGGACGTGATGTGGACGTGATGCGGACACGTGCAACCGCATGAAGCCATGCGGACGGTGATTGCGGACAACCCATGCAACCGCGTAACCAGACGCGGACAAGTCACGCGGTCGTGACTAAAATCAGTCGCGAACAGTTTTCTTCTTCGCGCCGACTGTCTGCCTGCAACTTGCCATATCCATCTACTCCGCCTACCTTATTCACTCACGCGTCTCCAGCTCTCTGTCCCCAGCAATTAATGAGTAATCAAGCAATCAATCTGCAATCAAATTCGTACGGATCTGCCTCTTCCCCTCCTCTATATAAACTCAGCTACTGCAACCTTAAACAAGCGTACGGAGAAAACCAGAAATCAAACACGCTCATCACACTCTCCATTCTCTTCCATTCAATTCATTCCGTAACACCATAATTCTCCATCTTTTATTTATTCACCGCTTTACCTCATTTACTCACGTACGTACTCAAACAGAAGCAGTTTTTACAAAGAGAGAAAGAGGCAGCAGAAGTGAGCGAGTGCAGACCCGTTCTTCGCAAGCAGTTTCTGAATAATGGCTATTTCTATCTTTACTCTGTTTTTAGTACTGTCGATGTGTGAGTATTTTATATTTGTGCTTAGGATGGGTGTTTAACCCCAAAATAATTCAGACGTATTTATAATACCGGTTTGCTTATAAATATTTGTTTTACTCTCTAAATTATTAAATGCTTAACAACTGATCATTTTTATGCATTTACGGTTTCTCTAATTTCATGATTTTGTAAATTAGAGAATAGACCACAAAGAGAGATAAACGGTAGATATTATCTCCTTGATTAGCAGATAAAATCCATCGCTGTTATAAAAAGAATTCTCGCTTAAAGCTAATTAATGATTTTAGACTTTTTCTGATTGTAAAAAGTCTATTGAATTAATTAAGAGTTGTCCTTATCTATGATTTAGGAAGGCCACAAGATAAATTCTTAACAGACAAATAAGAGCAAACCAGGATTATAATTAATATCTGAATTATAATTGGGCGATTTCACCTTCCTTAGCACATTTTCCATCCACTTAATACACAACTGTTTTTACTGTTTTTATTATTTCTGTACTAATCCAACAACAAATCAAGCTTGCCTCCGGCTAAACCCCTTTTACAGTTTTTAATTAACTACCAGACTAGGATAATTGAACAATCTCTCTGTGGATACGACACTTGTTATACTATTCCGAATAGGTCACTTGCCTATTAGTTTGTTATAAATCTATATCATTATAGTGTAGTTTTATCCCAACAAGTTTTTGGCGCCGTTGCCGGGAGATTGATTCCATCAATTTCCCTAGTTTCCGGTAGTTCACTTGCTATATTATAATAATCTGTTAATATATTAAATTGTTAATCTAATTTCGGACATCTGACTTGGACATCTGACTTGGACATCTAACTTCGGACATCTGACTTTGGACATCTTAATTTATTGTCATTTAATTTCTGTCATTCACTTCCATTGTCTTTCTTTCCTTCCATTGTCCCTAACTACTAACTTAAATTTCCTGTCATTTCATTTCCATTGTCCTAACTTTATTTTCCATGTCCTTAACATTTCATTTCCATGTCTTACATTTCATTTCCAGTATACTAACTTATAATTTCTGTCTCTAACTACTACTTATAATTTCTGTCATTTAATTTCCCTTGTCATTAAATTATCTGTCATTTTACTCTTGTTAAAAAATATATATATAAAAAAAATATATCAGTATTGTTTAATTAACGTTTATCAGCCTAACCAATATCTCTGTCTTTCTTATTATATTTACTAATTAATTTCACAGTTTCTGACAACCACAAGTTATCTTCTGTGCATGCCAATACTCGAACCCGAGGTTCTCCACCTATCAGTCCGAGACCTGAACCCGAGCGCACTTTATTACAAGCACAAAGAAGCCTGAGAAATCAAGCCATGCCGATAACGAAGTTATAAATGAAATGGACCATGCAAATCAACCAGAACACCGTGCTCTCTCTGACTACCACCAACCGGATACCGAAGGAAGAGCATCAGCCATAGTTCTCCCTGAACTAACACCACAAGAAGCCGGACGATGGGCTTTCAAAACCCACTACATCACCGCCGTCCGGGATTTAGGCAAGTTTAATGGAGCGAACCCAGATGAAGCCCCAAATCATCTGAGTCTCTTCCTAGACTTCTGCAATTCCTTTGGTCAAACCGGCAATGTCAAAGAAAGAATCCGTCTACAACTATTTCCTCACTCGTTGTCGGATTCAGCAAACAGGTGGTACCGAAGTCTTCCCTCCCGATCAATCACCACATGGCTGCAAATGGCCCAAAAATTCCTTGCCAAATACTACCCAACCAGTAGAAAACGAGGCAATTGATCAGTGAAATCAATACTTTCTGTCAGGAGCCGGGAGAACGTTGTAGACGCATGGGACAGATTCAAGGATATGCTAATGAAGTGTTCCCACCATGGTCTTGACAATCAATCCCTCTGCCTGTCATTCTTCAACGGTCTGGATGATGGAAACCGACTACTCGTCAATTCCTCTGCAGGAGGAAGTTTCATGATGAAATCTCCTAAAGAAGGAATGGACCTTCTCGAAACCATGACGAGCAATACAAGACAGTGGACGAGATCCAAGGGAAGAATGCCACGAGCAGCAGGCCTACTCCACGTTGAGCCTACGGATCATTTATCAGCCCAGATCTCGTGCCTTGCAAAGATGGTGGAAAAGCTAACAACATCTCAAAACGAAATCGTAAAAACAATAGCTTCTCACCTACAAGTTCACCACTAGTTCCACCTACAGAAGGATGTGTCATATGCGCCGGTCCTCATGAAACCCATCAGTGCGAAGGTAAAAACCAGTACGAGGATGTAAACTTCATAGGAAACCGCCCCGGTAATTCCTACAACAATAACTTCAACAACAACTACCTATGGAGAAATCACCCGAATTTCTCATGGAAAAATAATGATCAGAACCAAGGAGGGCAGAAACAACAATTCCAATACCTATCAGGGAAACAGACCCCAACCAAATTCTAATATGGGTTATAGAGCACAAGGTGCCCCTCCAGGTTTCCAGCAACAACAACAACCATCCTCAACCTCTTCTGATCCAAATGAGGAATTCAGGAACTTAATGAAAGGATTCATGACTACGACCCATACCAGACTCGTGGATCAAGAAGCCACTAACAGAAGGGTTGAAGCCCAGATACAACAAACCAACCAACAGTTGGAGCAAATCAGCCAGCAGCTTGCACAAAGGCCACCTGGTGCCTTCCCTAGTCAGCCAAACCCAAATCCAAGGGAACAGGCCAAGGCAGTGACGTTGAGAAGTGGTAGGCCGCTCAACTCATCTCTTCCCCGAGATGATACTGATAACCAAGAACAGCAAGCTCATGAGCCTCAAGAAAATCCAGAAGAGAACAGGAAGATGCTGAAGAAGCCCCACCTCCTACAAAAATTATTTCGAGGAGAAGGAGCCTCCTAAATCTACTCCTTCCTCTCTCACTAAATTCTTCCCCCACTTCCTTTTCAAACAGAATAAAAAAGAAAAATTTAGATGAACAGTTTGGAAAGTTTCTAACTCACTTCAAGAAACTAACGATTAATATTCCTTTTGCAGATGCTTTAAAACAAATGCCAATATACGCAAAGTTCATGAAGGATATCATCACCAACAAAAGATCGTTGCAGGAAGTGGAAACTGTACACCTTACACAGGAAGTGTCAGCAGTACTTCTCAAGAGTCTCCCTCCAAAACTTGGAGACTCAGGTTTGCCAATTATTCCATGTTCCATTGATAATGTTGATTGTGGTAGTGGGCTATGTGATCTAGGAGCTAGTATCAATTTAATGCCACTCTCAACTTTCAACAAACTTAAGATTGGTAAATGCATGCCTACTTCTATTCAATTACAATTAGCAGATAGATCTTTAGTATTCCCAAAAGGATATAATAGAAGATTTGATTGTTACTGTAGGAACTTTTGTGTTCCCCGCTGATTTTATTGTAATTGACATGGAAGAAGACACTAGGGTGCCCTTAATCTTAGGACGACCTTTCATGAGAACTGCTAGAGCACTAATCGATGTTGAAAAAGGAAAAATCATTTTAAGGCTGCATAACGAAACTTTAGAATACGACATGTCCAAGGTTATAAAGAAACCCGCTGATATAGAAGATACCTTTTCATAGACATTGTCGACTCTATTGTGCAGGATAATTCATCTGCTATTATTCGTAATAACGCTCTTGAAAATGCTTTATCTGAAATCTGTGATAACCGACTAATGTACCCTGACACAATCAAAATGGTAGCAGCTCTGGATAAGATAAAATCATATACGAAACCACGCTACCCACCACCAGAACCATTAGAGCTATCTACTCAGAAGTTACCACCATCCATTGAACAACCCCCTCTCGTAGAAATGAAACAATTGCCATCACACCTGAAGTATGTGTACCTTTCTGATTTTTGTACTTTGCCTGTTATTATTTCTTCATCCCTAACAAGTACACAGGAAGAACAGCTTGTGAAGATCCTTCAGAGCCACAAGAAGGCAATAGGCTGGTCCATTTCGGACATCAAAGGTATCAACCCCCATTTCTGCACACATCACATATACATGGAAGATACCTACAAGCCTTTAGTCCAACCACAGAGAAGGCTGAATCCCAACATGAAAGACGTAGTAAAGAAAGAAGTGCTCAAACTTCTCAACGCTGGGATAATCTACTCCATCTCCGACAGCAAATGGGTGAGCCCCGTTCAAGTGGTCCCGAAAAAAGGAGGTCTCACTGTGGTCCCCAACGACAAAGGTGATCTAATCCCCCAGAGAACCACGACGGGATGGAGAGTCTGCATCGATTACAGGAAACTGAACAGCGCAACGCGGAAGGACCACTTTCCTCTACCATTCATTGATCAGATGCTGGAAAGATTGGCTGGGCGGCAAGATTACTACTGCTTCCTGGATGGCTATTCAGGATATTTTCAAATACCCATCGCCTCAGAAGACCAAGACAAAAACCACATTCACATGCCCATACGGGACATTTGCATATAATCGGATGCCTTTTGGTCTATGCTATGCAATGCCCCAGCCACATTTCAAAGATGCATGATGGCAATCTTCAGCGACTATCTTGAGAAGAGCATCGAAGTCTTCATGGACGACTTCTCTGTCTTTGGTCACACTTTCGAATCCTGTCTAAATAATCTGGACGCTATCCTCACCCGATGTGAAGAAACTAACCTTGTGCTTAACTGGGAAAAATGCCATTTCATGGTTAAAGAAGGAATAGTTCTTGGGTACAAAATATCTTCAAAAGGCATTGAAGTTGATAAAGCCAAGGTCGAAGTTATTGAAAAATTACCACCACCATCGACGGTGAAAGACATCAGAAGTTTCCTTGGCCATGCTGGGTTCTATAGAAGGTTTATCAAGGATTTCTCCAAAATTTCGAAACCTCTATGTGATCTCCTAGCTAAAGACGTCAAGTTCGACTTCACTGACAAATGCCTACAAGCCTTCAACACACTGAAAGAATGCCTCATCTCCGCCCCCATTGTGATATCACCAGACTGGAGCCTTCCATTCGAAATTATGTGCGACGCCAGCGACTATGCAGTGGGTGCCGCTTTATGTCAAATAAAGGAGAAGATCTTGAGAACCATCTACTATGCAAGTAGAACCCTCAACGACGCTCAGAAGAATTATTCAACTACTGAGAAGGAACTTCTAGCAGTAGTCTTTGCTCTGGATAAATTCCGATCATATCTCTTGGGAAGCAAAGTAATAATTCACACCGATCACTCCGCTCTGAGGTATCTATTTGCCAAAGAAGATGCCAAACCCCTACTCCTCCGGTGGATTCTCCTATTACAAGAATTTGAGATTGAAATCAGAGACAAGCCAGGAGTGTAGAATGTAGTAGAGACCACCTATCTCGCATAGAGGCACCAAGTGATGGCACATCCATCAATGAATTCTTCCCAGATGAGTGCGTTTTTATGATTGGTGACACCGGTGATCCATGGTACGCTGACATGGCCAACTACCTGGCACGAGGAATAATACCACATGGGCTAACCTACCAACAGAAAAAGAAGTTCTTTTCAGATGTAAAGCATTACTACTGGGAGGACCCTCTCCTTTTCAAGTCTGTGCAGACGGGATGGTGAGAAGATGTGTGCCCCGAGATGAAATCCAAAACATTCTACGACATTGTCACTCTCTTGAAGCCGGAGGACATCATGGGCCAGCTCGAACAGCGGCTAAGGTACTTCAATCAGGTTTTTTCTGGAAAACCTTACATAAAGACTGTCATTCCTTTGTAGCCTCCTGCGATGAGTGCCAAAGACTTGGGAACACCTCCAGAAAACACGAAATGCCTCTCAAACATCATACTCGAAGTGGAACCTTTCGACGTGTGGGGATTGACTTCATGGGTCCCTTTCCTTCGTCTTGTTCAAACCTCTTCATCTTGGTGGCAGTCGACTATGTCACTAAGTGGGTGGAAGCTATCGCCTCTCCCACAAATGATGCAAAGGTAGTACTCAAGTTCTTGAAGAGGAACATATTTACACGATTCGGAGTCCCACGTGCTATAATCAGTGACCAAGGATCCCACTTCTGCAATAAGCAGTTCACAGCCTTGATGACCAAATATGGAGTGAGACATAAGGTAGCCTTGCCTTATCACCCTCAAACAAATGGCCAGGCTGAGGTCTCTAACCGAGAATTGAAGTGGATCCTACAAAAGACCGTTAATTCTTCACGAAAAGATTGGTCCCTGAAGCTGGATGATGCACTCTGGGCATATAGAACAGCCTACAAGACACCCATCGGCATGTCCCCATATCGACTAGTCTTCGGCAAAGCTTGTCATTTACCGGTCGAGCTCGTGCACAAATCATTCTGGGCCGTGAAAGCCCTCAACTTTGATCTACTGAGAGTAGGTGACAAAAGGAAATTCCAGCTCACTGAATTAGAAGAATTTCGAGAGGATGCCAATGAAAATAACCGAATCTACAAAGAGAAAGCCAAGAAGTGGCACGACAAGATGATCCTTAAACGGGAGTTCCATGAGGGAGATTTGGTTCTGTTGTACAATTCCAGGTTAAAGTTGTTTCCTGGTAAACTAAAATCCTATTGGGCTGGACCATTTACTGTCTCCAAGGTCACCCCATATGGATCCGTTGAGTTGGTGGATTCTAAAAAACAAACTTTCATGGTAAATGGATCTAGACTAAAGCATTACCAGGGTGGTAATCTCGAGACAGTTGATGCTCGTACAATCAACCTACAAGATCCTCAGATTTGTGTACGCTTCAAAGCGTCTAGCCAAAGACGTTAAAGAAGGGCAGCTTTCCGGGAGGCAACCCGGATGAACTTATCTTTTATATGCTTTTATGCTCTTTTAATTATCAGGTTCTCTTTCAATTTTGTTTTGCTAACTATTAACCCCGTTTGTAGTATGGTTTCTTCTAGTGTCTTATGCAGGTGCAATTTCATGTCTACATCGCAACCAAGCTACGCTACTTGAGGCTGAAGCTCAAGTGTGGGGGAACTCCTATAACGCTAGAAAAAATAATCTCAGGGGAGTACCAGTTTCTTTAATTATGCTTTTATTTAAATAAAATATGCAGAAGAGAGTTTATGTGCTTAAATGAATATTCGTGAGCTTCGTGTTCTCTCTATTTTATCTACTTACCGAAAAGGTCTTCTAAAACCTTCCCTTGTTTTTGGGTGAACAATGTGGACATTGTTCAAATTAAGTGTGGGGGAGTGTGCCCTTTTCGGTGACATTTTATGCTAAAATGCTTAATCTTTCTGCTTATCTTGCGTTTGTTCAAATTCAATATCATGGACCCTTTATATGTGGGTTGTTCTCTTTAAGAATAAATACTGTTATGAATTGTGG
Organism: Limonium bicolor; assembly: GCA_023374045.1. Taxonomy (NCBI): domain Eukaryota; kingdom Viridiplantae; phylum Streptophyta; class Magnoliopsida; order Caryophyllales; family Plumbaginaceae; genus Limonium; species Limonium bicolor. The sequence continues at coordinate 462,141,870 of CM041776.1, forward strand.
GATAAATGGTATAAATGGTACAAATTCAAAAATTTTAAAATTTTGATTACTTTTGAGGAGCATTTTTATGCGGTGTGACCAAGTGATCTGAAATGGATGGATTTTTATTACTCAGGGGTTCCTTCTGTCTTCTTTCTTAGGGATTGCTAAGGGGTGCTTCTCTGTCAAAAAGGAAAAAATAATAAATAAGGGACTTGCGAGACACCATTGGTAACCAACAAAGAGAGTTGAGTGTTCTTAAATACAAAGGCTTAATGCCTACATATTATCTTCTCATCTCTTATGCAAAAGTGAAACAAATGCATAATTCTATTTTTCCTTTTGTTTTCTCCTCAAAATGCCCATTCTTGAGAGAAGTTGGCCATGGTAAAAGTTCTCAAAGTCACCTTAACTAAGAAGCATTGAAGTACTTCGGATCATACCCCGAAACTCTAATTTTATTTTTGCCCTGAGTACACCTATGCCACTAGTAGGTGATGGATCACACTCCTCTAAAAAGTTTAAGATCATGTACTATTGACTTCTTTATCCTACCCTTCATAATAGTATTTGTTAATATTGAGCATTCCCTACTTGTTTGGGTACATGGTTTTGCTTGAGGACAAGCAAAAAGATAAGTGTGGGGGGTTATAAGTGTCCAAATGAGCATGTTTTATAGGTGTATTTCATATATTATATTAACACTTTCTTGCTCATTTCTCCACTTCGGTTAGTTTTTCCTCTAGTTTATGTTTTATTATTATCTCACAATTTATTGTTTAAACATGAGGAAAACCAAGCTGGGAGTAAAGTAGACGAAGAGACGAACGCATAGACGCAAACGGCTCAGAAAACGGAGTCCAAACGAAGAATCTGGAGCCGGTCAAAGTTCATAGAAGAAAGTAAGTCAACAACTCGTGTCCACATAAGCAACCGCATGGGGCTGGGCGGACTCTTAGGCGGACAAGACTACATAACAACCGCATGGACAACCGCCCCATATTGGGCGGACAAGATAGAAACAACCGCATGAGAACCGCCCCATATAAGGCGGACGCATAGGCGGACACCACACACAAGCAACCGCATGGTTTCAGGCGGACGCCAACGCGGACGTGACTAAAAATCAGTCGCGAACAGTTTTCTTCTTCGCGCCGACTGTCTGCAACTTGCCATATCCATCTACTCCGCCTACCTTAATTCTCTCACGCGTTTCAGCTCTCTGTCCCCTACAATTAATGAGCAATCAACCTGCAATTAATTCTTACGGATCTGCCTCTTCCCTTCCTCTATATAAACTCAGCTACTGCAACCTTAAACAGACGTACGGAGAAAACCAGAAAATCAAACCACGCTCATCACACTCCATTCTCTTCCATTCAATTCATCCCGTAACACCATAATTCCCCATCTTTTATTTATTTCACCACTTCACCACATTTACTCACGTACGTACTCAAACAGAAGCGGTATTTTACAAAAGAGAAAAGAGGCAGCAGAAGTGAGCGAGTGCAGACCCGTTCTTCGCAAGCAGTATCTGAATAATGGCTATTTCTATATTTACTCTGTTTTTAGTACTGTCGATGTGTGAGTGAGTAATTTTATATTTGTGCTTAGGATGGGTGTTTAACCCCAAAATAATTCAAACGTATTTATAATACCGGGTTTGCTTATAAATATTTGTTTTATCTCTCTAAATTATTAAATGCCTAACAACTGATCATTTTTATGCATTTACGGTTTCTCTAATTTCAATGATTTTGTAAATTAGAGAATAGACCACAAAGAGAGATAAACGGTAGATATTATCTCCTTGATTAGCAGATAAAATCCATCGCTGTTATAAAAAGAATTCTCGCTTAAAGCTAATTAATGATTTTAGACTTTTTCTGATTGTAAAAAGTCTATTGAATTAATTAAGAGTTGTCCTTATCTATGATTTAGGAAGGCCACAAGATAAATTCTTAACAGACAAATAAGAGCAAACCAGGATTATAATTAATATCTGAATTATATTTGGGCGATTTCACCTTCCTTAGCACATTTTCCATCCACTTAATACACAACTGTTTTTACTGTTTTTATTATTTCTGTACTAATCCAACAACAAATCAAGCTTGCCTCCGGCTAAACCCCTTTTTACAGTTTTTAATTAACTACCAAGACTAGGATAATTGAACAATCTCTCTGTGGATACGACACTTGTTATACTATCCGAATAGGTGCACTTGCCTATTAGTTTGCTATAAATCTATATTTATTATAGTGTAGTTTTATCCCAACAAGCCCTTCAGTGGGCCAAACATTTCAGGTTACTGATTGAAGACACAAGCCGGAGTGCGGGACACAGGGTAGCTGTTGTGTTTTCAATAAACACCTTTTAGTTTATTATGAACTGTATTATGGAGTTTGTCGTATTGGTTTAGTTGCTCATTTGTTTAGTTGGATTTGGATTGTAAGTTTAAGATTGTTCAGTATCTCGTCATCACAGCGGTGAGGAGTTGAAGTTGATGGATGGAGTAAGGTTGCCTTGTTACTCACATGGGTGAGTAACGACGTGTAACACCAAACGATAGTTAGTTCATTTTCCGCTGTGAATTATATTTTGTTATGTTACGACTTGCGACTATGTTACAGGATTAGGATTAGGGGTGTTACAAAGAGTCTTGACGGGCATGGTCTCAGGTATTCTGTAGTCGGCATAAGCAAACGACGTGCCTTTTCGTCAAAAGATAACGGTTATTTACCGTTACCAAAATACTCAGTGCCGGACACGGTGCCAGATATTCTCTATCCAACATAGGTGACTTTTCGCGCCAAGGCAGTTTCGACCGTTATTGATGTAACACCCTGTCCTAAGCCAATCGTGGTTATCACAACTTAACAACTTAATCATAATCGTCGCAGACGGATTAAACTAACACTGGGACCTTGCCACGGTCTGATCAATAGAATATACCGAACCTTAAATATTTACAATGCATATCCAAAAGAATATACAAACTATCCAAAACATCTACCAACCGAGTTCATAGTATCTCGTGCAACAACACAACTACCATAAGTCTTAATAACGACAGACGGGTGCACAGGCGCAACCCGTACTCAAAATAAAAGCCCAGCCTAAGTCTACCCGCCCCTACTCTCAGGGTGACTCTTCATGGGGCGCTTACCTGCAAAAGTAAAAACAGCCCCCAAAGGGGGTCAGCAAGAATGCTGGTACGATCCCCTCGTGGCCCCCAAGCTAACGGGGCTACGACGACTAATTGTCGATAGCATGGAAATTGATTAGATACACAATCATAATATGAAGTGCAGTAAAACAATATTCCACAGATGAACAAGCATAGTTCACACACAAATGAACGACTTAAAGCGTTCTCTTGACAAGTGAGTTAGTAAGTAACCTCCTCAAGTTCCAATTCCACTTATCCTCAGTCCATCTTAACTTACCTCAGTCTTATCCTTATCTTAGTCTCAGTATACAACCCGTTCTTTAAATAGAAATGATTGTATCTTATCTCAATGTTTATTTTGTCGGGTCAAAAGCAACCCTAGCCAATGAGCTATTAACTCCATTGGTTGAATAAACAACTTAATTTATAATTTAGGATTTAAGTGATCCTACCGCACCATCTTAATGCCTCCTACCTTGGACTGGAAATCCAATGTAGCTGAGCCGACATTCGACCCTAGGCAACAAGTCCGAAGACAAGTCCTTAAGCGGAAGTCGGATCTGATTCAGATACCAACCCCCTTTCCTTAGCATGCATGACCGAAGTCAGTCCCGGGTTCCTCACTCCCCCCTTAAGTTTCAGTTAGTGAAAGTCTTACAAACCATGTGCTAGTTAAACCTTAACGGGTATTAACCAACAGTTACCAATATATAATTCCTCTTCTTAATTCAATAGGTACTAAGCTTAGTTAGTAGCTAATCTTAAGTCTCGTGGGTTAGTGTAAAGAAAACCATACTCAATAAAAACCGGTTGCATGCTTTATCTTGTCTTAGTTAGAGCAAATAAACAGATAGCACACAAGCCGAGGGACACCTCATTAGCAAGCAGGTCACAAGAAAGACTGTACCGTTCACCGTCAGCGATTGTTTGGTTTATCTCCTTCCAAGTCCCAATTCACAAGTCCTAAAACATTCATTCAGTTTTAGGTTATTATTTAGCTCAACTTAACACAATTTACTTAACTTCTCTAGACACTAATATTTACCCATTGTTATTCACCAAGTCCTCATGTTTTTTAACTTAAATGTTTAAGTGCATTGTCTCTCACTATCTATTACATTTGTTCACCCACTTAGTAGCCTTTACACCCTCCGAACATGTCCTAAATAACCTTATAACATCAATACCAAACATTCCCCATCATTTCTCAACATTTTACAAGCTTAAACACCATTTTTAGAGTGGTCCGGGACTTGGTCCTTATCTTAGGTCCCGGACCAACTCATGTTCTAACTCTCGGGTGATTTTTGGCAGTGGCCCGGGTCCTTATACAGACCTTAAGTCTCGGACCTTGCCTTTGCCTAACTCTCGGATTGTTTTAATGGGGTGGTCCGGGACTTCATACAGGACCTAAGTCCCGGACCATAAGGTTGAAGCAACTCTCGGCCATATTTTTAGGTTGGTCCGGACTTCACCCTGGACTTAAGTCCCGGACCAGCTACAGATTTCTACATTTTGCATTATTCTAAGTCTTGTTACACTTGTCCTCTTCATCCATAAATCACCCAAACTTTACACATGATTTTAAGCATATTCTAATACCAAAATAACATATTAAACTTGTCTAATTCCTTCTCTAACCTTATAACCCAATTTCTCACATAATCTCTTAACACTTGTAATATTTTCCTTAAGTTTTCTAAGTGGTATATCATACCTACTACTCAAACTAACCAAAATGTCATCTCACAAACATTACCACCACTCCTTAGCATTATTGTTCCACAACACCTCCATTACATAAACTCCTTCTATTTTCCACTAGCTTACACTTAGATTCTCACAAGGCATTATTCCTCTGTTGTTTTCTAAAACTTGCACAAGACTTAATCACACTCCCACTATATCCCTAGAGCATCAAACTCACTCATTTGAATTCTAATTCCTTCAAGACAACTCCTAAGTCCTTTAAACACTCAAGAACACCTTAGTTCACTTTCTTTCACCAATTTAAGTCCTAAGAATTCCTAGTACCTTCTAGGTCATCAAACTTCATTTATACATCTTAAACTCCTTGTTTTCTCACTAAATTTTGACATGGATTCCCTAGCATATTTCTACATCCAAACACTTGGTTTTTTACCATACAACAATCTTTAACACCCAAAATTCTTTCCACACATTCTTAACACTCAATTACACCAAAACTACACCACATCATCATAGAGTACATAAACTTAAAATGCTTGGCACTTAGGCCCTTAAATGACATAAAGCTTAACCACTGAATTTCCACATATATTAGCGCCTTTGACCTGCAAATACACACAACAAGGCTCCCATTGAAATATAAATGCTCTTGTAGTTCACCTTTTTATTGTCTAACTATCTAATTTCCCATTTGCTCTTTAATCACAAGTTCTCAAATATCATCATTGTTTTTCCTAGGTTATATAGCCCTTTTTCCTAATGCAAACTCTAAGCTAAGCTTATCATATCTATAGATCTCATTCCCTTAAACAATAACACACCTTAAGGTAAGACATTTACCTTGTTCTTTTACAAGCTTCACAAACTTTCTCACTTAGGCCTTTCCTTTCACAATCTCGGTCACCAACCAAATTCTCCTTGCCAATGTTCTAATCAATATTCAATGACTCTAATGAGTGCTAGATAATACACTAACCTTAAGGAACAAATCCTAGGTTAAAAATGTGTTTTAAGGTATTAAAATGAATATTTTACCTTGAAGTCTTAAGGTAGGCTTGGATATGAATCAATAAGGACCTCCTCTAGCCCTTGGAGTATAGAAAACAATCTAGAACAAGGCATACAAATGAAGCCCCATGAGTAGAAATTTTCGGTAATGGAGGAGAAATGGTGGAAACCTAGTTTTTCTTACATATTATTTACCTTAAGAGAATGGAGAAGCTAATGGACTCCTCAAGCTTGTTTTTCCTCCTCTAATGGCGGTTTTCCTTGGCACTAAATTGAAGCTCTTAGAGATTTGAAAGGATAGAAAGAAAGAGCTTGAGCTAACTAAGAAGAATATGTGCTTGATGTGAGCCTCAATTTTAAACCTTACCCTATATGATTGATTAAAGCTGATTAGGATCTAACCGGGTTTTAGGTTAACTTATAACCTAAAATTAATAACTATGTCATATAACAATAATTATTAAAACCTAAGCTAGCTCACTGGAACCTATTATGAGTCGCCACCTAATTTTAACCTAGATCAAATTAGGAAAGGAGATTCAGGTTCGGGGGCTTAATATTCGACTTAATTAGGGTTCAATTACTTTCATTACCCCTAGAAGTCGTTTTTCCTCTACTTAGTTTAATTACGGCTTATAACGAGTCGTTTTAACCTAAGTGCGTGAGCTTCTGTTTTTTTGTGTTTTTTTAGCATTTTTGACAGAAAATTGAAGTAAAATTAAAGATTCCTAAACTAGGGTTTCGGAGGCAGAATTAGGTCAATTTTGTTTCCGTCCGTGGCTACGGACCTAATGTCCGAACCCACGGACCCTAGTTAACCTATGTGAACATAAAAGTAGAATTAAACAAAAAACGCAATTTTGAAAAGTCCGGGGCCACGGACAGGATCTGAGGTGACTGAAAACTAACTAAGAAAATAAGCTACTAGGAAAATCTGAGGATCCAAGAAAACATAAATAAAACGATCTGCATACTTAGAAAAATTGGACTCCTTGCTCGAGGAGGTCTTGAATCTTGTGCCTCAATGCTCGGCAATTGTCAGCATAATGGTCAGGCAATTGATGGTAGTGGCATAATTGATTAAGATGCCTTCCCAAATGAGTGGTTCCTGGCCGAGGGGCCAAGGGATGTAGCAAGTTTCTCTTCTGAAGCTCTTCAAACGCCTGACTTGGTGCTCGGCCAATGTTGGTAAATTCCCTTTGCGATGAGTCTCGGCGTGGTAAGGGTACCGTCCTAAAGTTTTGATGCGGAGCTCTAGGTCGTTGAACCACATTCACTTCTGGGAAACTTCTTTGAGCGCAAGCTACTGTCTGAAGATAAGCCTTTTCTAGTCCAGGCTTAAAGAATTTGGAGCCACTGCCGGAGTTTCTTGAGCACTCAAGCTCCAACCCTTCCTTATGAATCCTTTCCTCTAGAATACCGACCTGTCCCATCAACATGTCCAAGCTTGGAAAGTACATAAATTTTAGCTCATGGTTGTGTTGTTTTCGCATGTTCTTAATTATCATGCAGATTTGCTCTTGCTCGTCCATTTTGGTAGGCATGGCTGCAGCCTTTCTCCTCCAACGCTTGATGAAGTCAAACATGGACTCACCGTCTTTCTGTCGAGTTCCTGCAAGATCGATTCTGATGACCTCGAGGTTCTTAACATACTCGAAATGATTTAGGAAAGCTTTGCAAACCTCCTCGTAGGTCTTGGTATTCATCTTCTGAGTGAGATACCAACACTGAGGAGTCTCGTCTAGATAGCGTGCGAAAACTTTGGCCTTTTGCGTGTCGTTGAGCCCCAAGATGGACATTTCCCGGTCGAACATAGCCAAATGAATCTGTGGATCCGAGGAACCCTTGTACAAAGTGAGAGTGGGCAGCTTCAGCTTTGGGGGAAGATCAACTTCGAGATACGACGCCGTGGAGAAATAATCGAAGCCAGCTGGTTTGTTGGCTTTCTCTATGCGCTCAATCCTTTTAAAAACCCTTTTAACCTCTACAGCTAGTTGGTTGTCAGGAACACCCTTTCCCACACGTGTTTGAGGATCTTGGGCCCTAACAGAGTCGATCTCGATGTGACTACGGTTAAGATCTTCATCAACATGCTTTTCCAGAGTGTGCTGATTTGTCTCCTAGAGATTAGCCTTACTTCTCAATTCCTCGACAATGGACTCCAAGACCTTGCACCTTTGCTGCACAGCGGCCAACTGGGCATCCGTGTCAATCGGATTTCCTCCTTTAGCCATATTCGGATACGGGCTTGCCTGTTTCCAAGAAGTCCATTATTAGCTAACAAGAGGAAGTGGGTTGAAAGACACTAAGGTGAGAATGACACTTCACAAGGTAGATCGAAACAGCCTTAGGCTAAAAGCAAGTGGGCCAGGATACCCAGAAAATGAGGTGTTTGGGCTGGAGTATTTTCAGACTATGAATTGGAATTTGGACTGAAATCTAAATAGATGGCTTTGATTGGGCCTGAGAGGTGACACCTAGATCTAGGGTTTTAGGTTAGGGTCATGATGAGAAGTCTACCTAGACTAGAATGAGCCCTTGGGCCGGAATGTGTTTGGGCCTGAAGTAAAGCACATGAGCTGGAATGGTCCCTAAATCACAAGTGGGCCTAACTTTCTTTGGGTCAGAGAAGATGGTTTCTACGCCAAAAAAGGTTTTATTTTCAGGACTTGTGAGTAATTTCAAGTTCAGGTGAATTTCTTTTTTATGGGCCTAGAACCAATTGGATAATTCAGATTAGGCCAGAAGGGAAATCACCTAAATCTAAACTTTTGGGCCGAAGCCCGAACAAATAACTCACACATTCAAATCAAGCAAAGCCTTTGGGCCGCAAACAATGAAGCCGCGATATCGGGTTGGGCTGAGTTGATGTAGGAAAAGTTCCTATCAATTTCTAGGCTGGGTAGTGGGCCGATCATGCAGGTAAACAAGGCCCACACAAATTCAACATGTCCTCACTAGACGTCAAAATCAAACTGGGTATGGATCGATCCGGAGAGGTGCTTGGGGCATGGGCCCAGGTCGCCACAAAGGAATAGGGCTTGCACGCTATTCTCTTTGGGCTTCCCCACTTTTTTTTTCACATCACCTGAAGGTGTGCGTCTACGGTCGGGTCTTTGACTGACCAAACAATGGGCTAGGTAAGGATACTGCCAGGAAAATGCTAGGGGCTAAAGCCAGGTATTAAGGGGATGTGGTTAGACGACACCCTACTCTTTTCCCCCACTTATTCACATCACCTAAAAGGTGTGAGTCCCTCACAGGGGACCCTCAAACGGGTCCCGGGGCGACATTGGTTTGCGTGGACCCTCGCTCTCATATGATGCAAAGGTGCAAAAATTAAAGTGCGCACAAAAGTAAACAAACAAAAGTAATAAAGCCATATATAAACAATTTTTCGAGTTAATCCCTCTTTCTTAAAATTAAACAAGTTAATATTAAGTAGTTGTCCCCAGCGGAGTCACCAGTCAGTGAGCCTCGATTTTAAACCCTACCCTATGTTGATTAAAGCTGATTAGGATCTAACTGGGTTTTAGGTCCACTTATAACCTAAGATTAATAACTATGTCATATAACAATAATTATTAAAACCTAAGCTAGCTCACTAGAACCTAATATGAGTCGCCACCTAATTTTAACCTAGATCAAATTAGGAAAGGAGATTCGGGTTCGGGGGCTTGATATTCGACTTAATTAGGGTTCAATTACTTAAATTACCCCTAGAAGTCGTTTTTCCTCTACTTAGTTTAATTACGGCTTATAACGAGTCGTTTTAACCTAAGTGCGCGAGCTTCTGTTTTTTTGTGTTTTTTAGCATTTTTTGACAGAAAATTAAAGTAAAATTAAAGATTCCTAAACTAGGGTTTCGGAGTCAGAATTAGGTCAAATTTTGTTTCCGTTCGTGGCTACGGACCTAATGTCCGAACCCACGGACCTAGTTAACCTATGTGAACATAAAAGTAGAAATAAACAGAAAACACAATTTTGAAAAGTCCGGGGCACGGACAGGATGTCCGTGGGCCGGACAGGATGTCCGTGGGCCCGGACATTATTTTAGAAAACCTAAATTTTAAAAATTTTGAAATACCGCCACCGTTCGGAGGCGTCCGGGCTTACGGACAAGGCGTCTGGGACCACGGACATAGCGTTCGTGGGTGCAGACTGCCCTCGGACGGCAGCGTTTGGGAGGTTCCTGACGGTGTTTTGAGCTCAAATTTTATGGGTGTGTAGCCTGAAAGATGTACAAGACGTTAGTAATTGAAAGATTTCAATTTGAAGCCGAATTATGCATGAAACTTAACGAACAAGTAACAAGGCAGCAAACAAAACAATTAGCAATACAGAAGCCAAAAAGGGTTGGTTTGAACCCAAAATATTACAGAATACTAATAAAGTCGTAAGGTTTCAGAAAAGTGTGATTACAACCTGTTTTGGCTTCACGTTGGGATTCTTTTGGTGCTCCATTAATCTCGGTTCTGAATTGAGTTCGAACCCGACTTCTGACTATTGAGAATTAATGGTGTTCTTCATGTTTTGGTGGTGGTTTGATGGTGATTTGATGATTGTGGATGAGATGGGAGTTGAAAAATGTGTTTTGGTGTTGATTTTGGTGAGATTTCGGTGTTTGATTGTGGCTCTGGAGTTCAAAACGTGAAGAGAATGAGACGGCTGCCTTTTTGAGAGTCTAGGGTTCTTGAGGTTCTGATTTGATCAAGGGATAAGACTCCTTATATAGGCTTCCTTAAAGATAGAAAAATCCGGTAAAAACCAAGATTTACCGACGTTTTAGCTTAAGGGCTTCCAAAAGGAATTTGACTATGAAATTTTAAACATGGATAAAGGATGGTATTTCTGATTTTTGTAAGGTAGAATCGATTTTTTTGGATATTGGAATATTTTTAAATTCAATTTCTCGTCAGATTCAATCATAAATTGCTAGAATATTATTGGAAATTCTAAAAATCAAAATTCCAACGTCATTATGCCCAAAATGTCATCCTCTATCACGGGTTAAAATTTCAAAGCATTTTGAATTGATTTGACCCTTCTTTGGAGGAGAGAGAAAGCCTATAAGGGGCTTAGGAGCCTTGAAAAATTACGAAAATGCCCCTGGAGATGACTAAGCTGTCCCTAGTACTCTGAAATGTGCCGATCGAACTGGGAACCCTCGCTACTAGCCTATTAGTATAGATCCTCTTCGGGGGGTTGAAATTTTGGGTATAAGACTTGGTTCTGATTTTGGAGTTAAGATGAGTGTTTGGCAAGCAAGTGAAGGTGGAGCTAGCATGAAGCTGTCTTCTACGTGAATGAAAAAGAAAGAGAGCAGGAGAAATCGGTGAGAAAGAAGAAAGAATGAAGAAAGGAGGAGAGAGGTAGTTTAAATGAGATATTTGTTTCAAAAGCAAATAGTAACTTGTTACTTTTCCCCTCTTATTTTACTAACTTACTTACTCATGTGGTGACTCACCCTCTTAGAAACCGGCCCCCTTATTTAATTAAGGCTAGTCATGGTCTTGTTTGACCATTTAATTACACTTAGTTGACTAAAGACTAAACTAGGCACTATTTGGTTACTATTCACAAACTAGTGCACATATTTTTGAAATTTTTGATTTCCATTGATTTAGACTTGCTAATGTGATACTAAGCAGTACACAAGTTGATTAAGGAGTAATCATGGGAATTTAGCCACTTAAAACCCCTTTCTAAGACAATTTTTCAAAAATGTGCTTTAAGAGTCCTTAAAGCACAATTTGTGTTTTAACTTGTTTTTGAGCTTGGTTTTCTTTAGTAATTGATTTAGCATGATTACTAAGGTCTAAGAATGATATTTGGGTGCTAGCCCAAGTTACTCCAAGCTTAGAGCATGTTTTTGCTTAAATTTCTCTTATGGTGTTTCCTTGTGTTTTCTTCGGTTTAAATTGTTTCCTAATGTTTCTAAGACATTATTTAGCCTTTTATACCTTAGTTTATCATTTAAATACCATATCTAGGTTTGGGGTATTTCAATCTACCGCCCTTAAAAGAACTTTGTCCCCAAAGTTCACATATGTACTTAACCATTCATGGTACTCAATTTCCTTAATCTCAAAACCATACTTATATTCACATTCACACATCTCAAGACTCAAGGGTCTGCCACATGTACAATACACAAGTACCATACATATCTTAAACTTACCATAAAGTTTAGCAACTTATACAAAATCACATCTTACACAAACCAAACAAACGACAAACATGTTCGTTTACTAACTCAAAAGCGAGGAGCTCTACCCCCTTAGAAAGGGGTACGCCCCGTACCCTATACAGACGATCTAGTCAGTAAATAACGAAGGGTACTTCGATCTCATTTTATCCTCTAATTCCCACGTGGCCTCTTCGACATCCTGGTTAGACCAGAGAACCTTCACCAGTCGCACTGACTTATGGCGAGTGTCCCTAGTCTTACTATCCAAGATCCTCTGAGGAATCTCCACTGATCTCATATTTGGTTCTAACGTCAACCTCTCAGGCTCTAACACATGGGAGGGGTGGTGCATGTATTTCTTTAGCTGTGAAACATGAAAAACATCATGCACTTTACCCAGCTCAGCAGGTAAATTCAGCCTGTAAGCAACTGGGCCCACCCGCTTCGTAATCTCATAAGGACCAACAAACTTCGGGCTCAATTTGCCCTTCTGCCCAAACCTAAATACACCCTTCATCGGTGAAACTTGCAGAAATACCCGGTCGCCCACTGCGAACTCCAGGTCTTGTCATCGAACATCAGCATACGACTTCTGCCTATCTTGAGCAGCTTTCATGTTCTCCCTGATTTGCTGAACTTCAGCCTTAATTTGTTCTAAGTATTCTGGTCCTATAATGATCGTCTCACTCGATTCATCCCAGCAGAGCGGGTGTATGACATGGTCTACCGTACAACGCTTGAAAAGGCGTCATCTTCATCGAAGCATGATAACTATTATTGTAAGAGAACTCGATCAGATGCAACTTTTCAATCCAACTGCCCTGGAAGTCTAAGGCACATGCCCTCAGCATGTCCTCGAGTGACGGAATCGTATGCTCAGTCTGACCATCTGTCTGAGGGTGGAACGTGGTACTCAACTTCAGTTCTATACCCAACGCTTCTCTGGTAGCTCTCTAGTACCTCGAAAGGAATCTGGTATCTCTATCTGACACTATGGTCTTCGGTTTCCCGTGATGTCTCATAACTTCCTTCTCAAACAACTCAGCTAATTTAGTTACTTTCCAAGTATCCTTCATCGGTATGAATCGGGCTACTTTGGTAAGGCGATCCACCACCACCCATATCATGTTCAGACCTCGCCTAGTAGGTGGGAGTCCGACTACGAAGTCCATGGAGATATCATGAAACTTCCACTCTGGAACTGGCATCGACTGTACCATTCCGCCCGGTCGTCGGTGCTCGAATTTCACCTTCTGGCATGTGAGACACCTCAAGACGAACTCGGTAACATCTGTCTTCATCCCCGACCACCAAAAGTATCTCTTCATGTCTTAATACATTTTAGAGGCTCCCGATGGATGTGGAAACTGAAGAACAGTGTGATTCTCTAAGTATGCGGTCTTTCAAATCTGTGCTGCCTCGTGGTATGCATAACCGTCCCTTAAGTCTGATCAGATCGTCATCACGAAGCCTGAAGTCGTATTTCTGACTCTCAAAGGTACCCTCTGCCAGCTTCTGTCTAACCTCCCTCATATACTCATCTGTCCTCTGAGCCTCTCGCACCTCATCAACCAAGCTGGAGAAAGAAACTAGCGAATGGAGTGAGTGTGCTCGATGACTTAGGGGCGTCCGCTACAACATTGGCCTTCCCTTCTTTGTACTGGAGGTCAATGTCATAGTCCTTCAAAAACTCTAACAATCTTCTCTGTCGAAGATTCAACTCCTTCTGAGTGAATATATATCTCAAGCTCTTTTGATCGGTGTAGATCGTCACACTAACCCCGTATAAGTAGTGGCACCATATCTTCAAAGCGAAGACTACAGCTCCTAGTTCCAAATCATGCGTGGGGTAGTTCTCCTCATGTTTCTTCAGCTGGCATGAGGCATAAGCCACCACCTTAGATTTAAAGGGTATTGATCTTTTTTGCACCCACCGTATCTGTATGGAGGATAATCATATACCCTTGACGCAAGCTCAAAGGAGGTTGAATCCCAACTTAAAAGAAGTTGTCAAAAATGAGGTCCTCAAATTATTAGACGCTGGTATCATATACCCCATTTCTGACAGCCCCTGGGTAAGTCCTGTCCAGGTGGTACCCAAGAAGGGAGGTATCGAAGCAGTCCCAAATGAAAAAGGGGAATTGATCCCTCAAAGAAAAACCACGGGCTGGCGTATGTGCATTGACTATAGGAAATTAAATTCAGCCACCCGCAAGGATCACTTCCCCCTACCCTTTATAGATCAAATGTTGGAAAGGTTAGCCGGACAAGAATTTTATTGTTTCCTTGACGGGTATTTGGGGTATTTTCAGATTCTGATTGCACCTGAGGACCAGGAGAAGACCACCTTCACCTGTCCATACGGTACCTTTGCATATACTCGAATGCCTTTTGGGCTTTGCAATGCACCTGCTACTTTCCAACGTTGCATGCAGGCAATTTTCGCTAATTTTATTGAAAAAAGTATCGAAGTATTCATGGATGATTTCAGTGTATATGGCCCTAACTTTGATGAATGTTTGCAGCAACTCGATCTAATTTTATCCAGGTGTGAAGAAACCAATTTGGTGTTGAGTTGGGAAAAATGCCATTTCATGGTAAAGGAGGGCATTGTTTTGGGGCATCGCGTTTCCAAAGCAGGTATTGAAGTGGACCAGGCCGAGGTCGAGGTCATCAAAAAACTCCCTCCTCCTACCTCAGTTAAAGAAGTGCGAGCATTTTTGGGTCATGCTGGTTTCTACCGAAGGTTTGTTGCTGACTTCTCGAAGATTGTGAAACCGTTAAGTGATCTGTTGGCCAAGGATACAAGATTCAACTTTACCGAGGAGTGTCTTGAGGCTTTCGAGATCATAAAAGAGAAGGTTGTCTCAGCCCCTGTGGTCGTTGCCCCTGATTGGTCTCTCCCCTTTGAGATCATGTGCGACGCAAGTGACTACGCTGTGGGGGCTGCTTTATGTCAAAAGAAGGATAAGGTACTAAGAATTATAACTTATGCAAGTAAGACTCTTGTAGATGCCCAAAAGAATTACACAACTACAGAAAAAAGAGCTTCTTGTTGTTGTCTTCGCCCTCGATAAGTTCTGTTCTTATCTATGGGGAAGTGAAGTTATAGTACACACCGATCACTCCGCTCTAAAGTACCTGTTCACCAAGGCAGACACTAAGCCGAGATTGTTACGTTGGATTCTCCTGCTGCAAGAATTTGAAGTTCTAGTGGTAGATAAGAAAGGATGTCATAATGGAGTTGCTGATCACTTGTCCTGCATTACAAGACCTTATGATGGAGTTCCTATCCAAGAATATTTCCCAGACGAGACAGTGTTCAGCGTCCAGCAAATAGAAGACATGGTTGAGAAGAGAACTTTCGCCAAGTGGGTTGAGTTATTTTCTGTATTGACAGTAAGCAATGAGGAACCATGGTACGCGGACATCACCAACTACCTAGCCTTTGGAGTAGTTCCTCATGGACTCTCTTTCAGCAAAAGAAGATATTCCTCTCTCAAATCAAGCACTTTTTCCTGGGATGATCCTTACCTTTCAAGGTATGTGCTGATGGGGTCATCCGGAGGTGTATCCCTGAAAATGATGCTACCTCAGTTCTCTACGTGTGTCACTCTAAAGAGGCTGGAGGACACCACGGTTCCACACAGATGGCTGCTAAAGTTTTAGAGTCAGGTTTGTTTTGGCCTACACTACACAAAGATGCTCACAAATTTGTCGCACAGTGTGACAATTGCCAACGGATGGGAAATATTTTCAGACGACACGATGCCATTGAACAACATCCTGGAAGTGGAGTTGTTTGATGTTTGGGGCATCGATTTTATGGGTTCATTCCCCCCATCACAAGGCCATCAGTATATATTAGTCACTGTGGACTATGTTTCAAAGTGGGTAGAAGCAATTTCTGTTCTTCTGTAGATGCCAAAACAGTCCTGAAGTTTCTGAAGAAAAATATCTTCACCCGATTCGGGGTGCCTCGGGCAATCATTTCTGATGGTGGATCCCACTTCTGTAATCGCCAATTTGACGCCCTACCACATAAATATGGAGTTCATCACAAAGTAGCACTCCCCTATCATCCACAAAGCAATGGACAGGCCGAGGTCTCCAACCGAGAGTTAAAATGGATTTTACAGAAAACAGTCGGTTCCTCTCGGCGAGATTGGTCACAAAAACTCGACGATGCTTTGTGGGCCTATAGGACTGCCTTCAAAACTCCTATTGGGACCACTCCTTTCCATCTGGTGTTTGGAAAAGCATGTCATCTACCAGTAGAGCTTGAACACAAAGCTTATTGGGCACTAAAGTCTCTCAATTTTGATATGAAGGCTGCAGGCATAAAAAAAACTTCCAACTCTCCGAACTCGAGGAGTTACGCCACAACGCTTACAAGAATGCCAGCATGTACAAAGAGGGAACCGAGAAGTGGCATGATCAAGCCATTCTTCCGCGCCACTTTCAGATTGGTGATAAAGTCCTCCTTTATAACTCCCGCCTACGACTTTTCCCGGGAAGTTAAAATCACATTGGTTTGGACCTTTCACCATCCCTTCTATGAACACGTCAGGTGCCTTCAAAGTGGAAAATGACAAAGGTGAACGCTTTAAAGTTAATGGTTCTCGCTTGAAGAAGTATTTATGCAATAAACCTGCCACATCCCAGGCTGTCTACCTCGATGACTTCCGTATGCCTTCTTCCTCAACCACTTCCCCCTCAACACACATGAAGATCATGGCTCAAGGCCAAGTGTAGGGCCATCCCCTTTCACACATCTCTACTCCAGGGGAGTTTTTCTTTCTATGACTTTATTATTTATCTGTTTCATTATTTCTCTCTCTTTTGCACACTGGGGACAGTGTTGCCTAGTGTAGGGCAGGGGGACCCCCCCTTTAAAAATTATTTCTGCATTTCTTAAAAAAAACATATAGCATGTCTAGTTTATCAATATAATAAGTTTTAAGTTTATTAACCTTCTACTCAGCTTTTTGTATGTCTTTGATTAAAATTGACTTAGGGAAGGCTAAATATTTGTTCTCTCAAGAGGTAAGCTTTCTAATGACCTTTAGATATCATTTCTCACTCCGTGATTCTTTTTGTTAACATGAGTATATGACCTTACTTCTATTTTTGTCCTTGATCTACTTTTGGGTAATATATCTTTCTTTCCTTTTCAAAATAGTTCAATTCTTATGGGTGAATATCTTAGAAAAGGGTGATGAGAAGAAAAAAAATTAAGAAAAAGCTTCATGAAAAAAAAGAAAAAAAGAAGGAAAAATATATACAAAATATATATGAAGCATTATGAGGTTGCAAGATTGCCTCAGAATAAAAGCAAGAAATGAGAGTTTTTCCTTCTGTTTTTCTCCTAAATTCCCCGTTCTTTAATGCAAAAAAAATCATGGTTAGATTCAGAAACCCTCGAAAAATAGGGCTGAACCATTAAAAACCATTGATGAGTGTCTTGGCTGCATTCAGAAACTCTTGAGAAATAGAGCTGAATGTCAGAAACCGGAAAAAGGAGAAATGCAAAATCCCTTTGCAAAAATAACCCCATGAGTCCTTGCTCCATTTTTGAGATGGACTATTTTACTTTTACCCACTTGTATATTATTGATAGAATAAGAAAGACTGAGTGATGCTTATGAATAAGAGTCACGTAGTTTTGAAGGAATTATCTCATTGCCATTCTAGAGTTTATCTATTTTATGCACAAGTAGTTATTCTTTCCTGATTTAATTTTGCTCGAGGACTAGCAAAAGGTAAGTGTAGGGCCTTGATAAGCCATAGACTTATCATATTTTATAAGCTAGATTTGTAGTATTATTAGTTAAAATAAGATTATAATAGATAGTATTTACGTTATTTTGTATGAAAAGCCATTTTATATGATCAGACTTATGCTTCAAATGTTTTCCATGCTAGGGACAATTACTGTCGGATATGGAGCCGGATCCCTCATGCACGGCATATGTGCGCAACGGAAAAGAGTCTTGCCGGGCATGGTGCCGGGTATTCTGTAGCCGGCATAAGCAAACGACGTATCTTTTTGCCAAAAGATAACGGTTATTTACCGTTAGCAAAATACTCAGTGCCGGACACGGTGCCGGATATTCTCTATCCGGCATAGGTGACTTTTTGCGCCAAGGCGGGTTTCGACCGTTACTAAAAAGCAGTGTGTATTACATTCACATGCCGGATAACTTCTACCCGGCATGGGACCCGGCAACTGAAGATTTTCAAGTCTATAAAAGGGCCGAGGGTCTGCACTTGGAGGATATTTCATTCATTTTATTCTACATTCAAAATCACTCAAATTCACGGCGGACTGCTGCCAAGGAAGCGCTGTAACTCCATCCAGAAGGAAGAAGACATTATCGACTTCAAGGGAATTCTCATCAAGTTGTACTCTTGTTCCTCCTTGTAACTTCTTTCAAATGTTCTGGTTGGTTTTGTAGACTTTTTAGGATGCCTTGGTTAGATGATTGTCTTGTAAACACTTATTGATCATTAATGGAATTCTCAAGTTTCTTAACCCGAGTTCAAATCTCCTTAAAAGTAGAATAAGGATCTTTCTCCTATTCTCTTATCTCTAAGTTCTATTTAAGGCTTTCAAAGGCAAGAGTAGAATAGATTATGACTTTGGTGATCTTTAATATTGTTGCTCTGAGAAGTGGGTAGCAAATGGTAAGGTTTAGGGTTCTTACTCTTATTTCCCCATTGTTCTGTTCGTATTCGTGACATTAATTATGCACGACACGATTGTGGGTAGTGAGTTCTGGTTGTCATACTTGAAACTGGAAATGTTATTTACGAAATGAACGATGCCGGACGCAATGCCGGATGGAAGTTGTTCGGCACATTCAAAGTTCTTGAATGTGCCGGGTATCCGAGATCCGGCACCACACCCGGCATATTCATTTTGCGAGAAAAAGAATCCTTTTTGAGACTTGCCACTTTTGATTCATGATCATGTGAGTTCTTACATTGATAATTAACCCTAATCAAGGTTAGTTCATTGTGAATAGTTAGTTTAGTTGAATTTAGAAATACTTATACACTTTCCCCCTCTTATTTAAGAATTAGTAAATTACCAAGGCTAGGACTAGTTTTCTATACAAGTCCCTAGGGTTCGACATACTTGGTCTTAATATGCTTCCCTGCTACTTTGACCAGGTTTTTGTTTGCTACCTTTATTAGATTGAGTAGGTTTCTTCCATGTTTATTCTTTACCGTGCAGAGTGCCGGGTAAAGTATACCCGACACATTCCTGATTTATTCCTATGTTTTAGTTTAATCTTCTGTATATAATTGTTTAATAAATACCTACTAAAAGATCTATTAGCAGTTATACGTGTATTATAACCTTGGCATAGTATGCCCATGAGAGTAACGAGATTAGATTCACCAACTTTGAGGACAAAGTTCTTAAGGGGGTAGATTTTAATACCCCGGACCTAAAAATGGTGATTAAATTACTCTAATATGATTTTTAGAGGCCTATTAGTGCTTAAGGAGTATTGGTAAAGAGAATAAAACCAAAAGAAAAGAGAAAATGCATAAAACGCAAAAAACGCGCATTAAATGAGTATAGGAGGTATATGATCTCGGTTAGGGTTCGAGATGGATTCCTAAGGCTTAGTTAGGCCTAATTAGTATACGGGAATGATTCCCGAAGAAAACGGATCCAAATAATGGATTAAAACGCTAACGGAGTTTTAAAGCACATTTTTCGAGAAAACCCGAAAACATGACTTTAAGTGGTCAAATGAACCCATAAAAATTATAGTTGACTAAATAACTATAATTAAGTATTAATGGAAGTTTAGGAACCATTAAAAATAAATAAACGAGAAAAATCCGAAAAACGGGCCCAGTGAGTGAATAGTGCCAAACCGGGTAAATTAATGAGCATTTTCTGTAAAAGACGAAAAATGCTCTAGTTTAAGTAGTATGTGGGGCCGGTTTTATTATACAAGTCAGCCCCTCTCTAATAGCTAAATAACAAAAGAAAAAGAAGGGTTGAAAAGACAAAAAAAGGGAATAGTGAAAAGTACTTAATTACTTTTTCCTCTTCTGTTTCCTTATTTCCTTTCTTCCCATTTGAACTCCCTCATCTCTCTCATCCATTTTCTCCCCTCCTCCTTCCTCATTGGGCAATTTTGAGCTGCAACAAAGAGCTCCCATGGCAACTCCATTTCAACCTCATGCCTACGCTTCATTTAAGCTCCAAATGCTAAAATAATTGCATATTTGAACTCCTCTCATCAAGCTCTACACTTCACTCTTTTCAAAATCCCAAAAGCTTGAAGTTCATCTCCATGGGTTTTGCTCATTTGAAGAGAAAGTTAGAGATTCTTGGAGCTTGGAGTCTCCTCTTTCATCCAAGGTAAAAATATCCAAAGAAAATGCATCTTTTCTTCACCCTCTTGTGTTGGCTGATTTTGGCATATTTTAATGCCTTGATTTTCCTTGTTTGAGCTATTCTCCAAGTCTTCAATGGTGGTTTGGGAGTTCCCCTTTGATTCTTGACCAAAACCCCATCTTAGGGTTTCAAGGTAATCACCAATTTTAGAGCTTTAAGCATTTCTAATTAATGAGGTTAAGTGTTTTTACTTAAACTCATTTCTTGCTTTGAATATTGATTTGGAGATGGGAAATTCCATGGCCTTGGGCCGATTTCCAAGCAAGAGAAAGGAGAAGAGAAAGAAGAGGAGTGAAAAGAGGAAAGGCTTGTGAACAAGAGGTAAATAACTTACCTTAGAGCCTAATTTAATGATTTTAGAATTTGGGAAGGGAAAATAAATAAATGAATGAACCCAAACATGTGTTGGGATGTGATTTGTTGATATGAGGAAGATTTGTGGTAGTGCTAGATGCATTTGTGAATTAATGCTTGATTTAAGGGCCTAAGAGCCATGCACTTTATGATTTATGCATTGTGTTGTATTTTGGAGGATTTGATGAGTTTGGATTGAAATTGTGTGCTGGTAGAACCCATGATGGGTTTGGTTAGTTTTTAGGATGAATTAAATGGTGGTATGAGCTTTGGGCAATGTTAGAAAAGTAGCCAGACTATGGCATTCCGGCAGGAATCTAAGTGATTTTAGTAATGTTTTAAGTGAAGCATGACCTAGGGTTAGCTAGGTATGAAGGAGGTTGATTTGGGTTAGTAAACCACTTTGGGAATGCTTGTTCAAGGAGTGTAGATTAGTGCAAAAATCTGTGGCAAAAGGGATGGTTTAGGTGCCTTAAGAATTTTAGCAAGAATGAGAATTTAAGGCTTTAAGAGTGAGGCAAGAACTTTGGTACTAGGAGTGCATCATCTTGAAAGATGTGGAATGGTCGAATGGAGTGAGAACAATAATGCAAGTTCCAAGAGAAGTTAGGAAATGCACAAGTGTGCAAGGTGTTGAAATGAGAATGGAAAAATTGTGAATTTGAGCAAGAATTTGAGTAGGAATTAAACCTATGATTTGAAGAGGTTTAAAGCAGGTTTTAAGGTGATTAAACATGTAGAAAACTTGTGGAAAGATTAGGGAAAGTTTAAGTGTGGATTAAGGATTGAATTGGGGTTGAAAAATAATGTTTGGAGCAGGTTTTAGCAGGGTCCGGGACTTGGTCCTTGGACAAAGTCCCGGACCACCCTCAATTTAGCGCCGAGAGTACAATGTCTACTTTGGTCCTGGACTTGGCCTAGGTACAAGGTCCTGGACCACATGCTATTTTGTGCTGAAAGTTTGATCTCGTATTGGTCCGGGACTTAGGGTAAGGACCAAGTCCCGGACCACCCCCAGAATTGCCCCGTGAGCATTTTAAAGGGCCTATATGATGGGGGTTTGAATGTTAATGATGTTAGATGATGTTAAGGCCTTGTTTGGTGACATATAAAGGCCCTAAGAAGTGTAAGAAAGTGTTATAAGTGATTGAGAAGTGAGAACTCAAACTAACAAGAGTAAAACCGAGATAACAGGATAACGGGGTAAGTACGGGAGTAGCATTTATTTATGTACCGTATGAGCTTGGTATTAATAATAATGTTTGAAACGTTATCAGAGGATCGTGTGTGAACCGAGAATGTGAGGTGACACTGTAACACCCCCATTTTCGAGATACAACCCTCACAACACTCACCGGACAGTTGCTGCGGAAGACTTCCAGATTAATTCCCAAGTGGGTGTTACAACGCCACACCCACTCCCTAGTGGGTGCTAAGGCTAAATATCCAACTCTTAAACATCATAACATATCCCTAAATTCATAGATAAGATATTACATTACCCTTACATGGTCTGGATTAAACATAAAGTCACAACAACCCAACATAAAGCAACATTAACTTACAACATTGTTAATTCCAACTTATCCAACATAAACAACAACTACTCCCAACTGGAACAAACCAAAGTCCAACCAAGTGACTTAGAGGAGTTAAAAGTTACACACATGCTCTTTTAAGTCCCTTAAACCTTCTACGCACAACCCCCACCGGTAACACCCTCATTCTAGCTTGGGTGCACAGTTTATAGTAACTCAGTGTAACAACCCTACTACGCACATAACACTACTTGAAATCGCAGCGGAATTTAAACAACTAAACAGTAACTAAACGAATGGTGCTACAACGCCGTCAACCACCCACGTGGTTAACAAGGCTGAATAAATACAATTGTACCGGTCTGATGATCAGACTCCCGAGCATAGAACTAGTAACCATATATTTACATTAAACAAAATACCGAGTGTTTACATACATCCTTCACTGTTAAACATCACTGTAACCCGTTCATAACCAATATATACCGCCACGGGAGCACAGGCGCATCCCGGGCCAACATCCAAAAGTAATCAAAAGTAAACCTGCATCCTAGGATCTACAGCCACTCCGCTTCTTCGATCCTCATCCTGCAGTATAAGAAATATGGATCCCCCGAGGGGGTCAGCAACCCTTGGCTGGTATGGTTAACGCGCAGCCCATCGGCTACCAGGATACGCGCAACTAATTGTCATGATAACATGGCATTCATTTTTATACATAACATAACATAACATAATATGAGGCATAGCAGCAATAGTGCACAGCACAACATCACATACACAGTGGATCTTCGTTCCACAATAACAAACCACGAAGGTCAAATAACATAAGAGCCTAGAGAATGATTCACCCTCATGTTAAGCTCGTTACACACACTCATTACCGTTCTGTTATTCGAACGAGTAACTTAAGTCATAGATGGTTCGGATATAGTGACCCGAACACACCACACAAACACATGTTCCCACTAAACCGATCATAAGTCAGAATAGGTAAGCTTTGGAGGAAGCTAGCGGGAGATCGAACGCCAAATTAAGGAGAACAATCTTAACAACATAAGAGTCGAATCTGATTCAGATATCTACTCTTAACTTACATGCATGACCGGACAACCGGATTCCTCACTTCCCAGTTAACACTTGTTAGAAGTTCATGGTGGAACTTAACAACCAATACACAATAGGTGGTAAGTCATGTTAGACACACACAAGGGAAATGAGTCACATCATAACATCACGATAATATGAACAACTGTAAACTCATTACATGTTTAGATCTTATAACATCATAAACACACAGAAAAACATACAACACACAAGCCGGTGTAAACCGGTAGGCAACAGACTGCAAGAAAACCATACCTTGGTCCTTGCCTTGATTTGTTTCCACCGTGGGTCACTCCTATACATGATTCAAGAACGTCGGTTAATTAACTTACTTAACCTCCAAATTTACTAAGTGTTTAACATGATTATTTGACATGTTTTAATGTCTAACTTACCCTAGGTTACCTTCATTATACCCCCTAGGGTTAACTACATAAGTCACATTTTTTTTTACAAGTTTTGGTCCGACCGACCTTACCGACCACCTTGCACAAGGTCGGTCCATTCCAGAACATATTTCCGTAAAAATTTTCTACTCCGACCGACCTTGTAAGTTCGGTCGCATGTTCGGTCCATTCCCGAGAGTTTCTTCCCTTTGAAAATTCAGCCCGACCGAACTTGCCAAGTCCGGTCCCATGTTCGGTCGATTCCAGTAACTTAATCCGTACACAAAATACAAGCCCGACCGACCTTGCAAGTCCGGTCCCCAAGGTTGGTCCATTCCAGAAGCCAATTCTCGCAGGGTAAACTGGGCTCGACCGAACTTGCAAGTTCGGTCGCAAGTTCGGTCTGCCCCAGACCCTTGTTTTCCTTTTCTCATTCAACTCCAAACTTCACCCCATATATCCTAGTACACCCTAATCTCATTTGGGCACTTCAAACACACCTTA
The DNA here is from genome assembly GCA_023374045.1 of Limonium bicolor. Classification (NCBI taxonomy): domain Eukaryota; kingdom Viridiplantae; phylum Streptophyta; class Magnoliopsida; order Caryophyllales; family Plumbaginaceae; genus Limonium; species Limonium bicolor. The sequence goes on from CM041776.1 coordinate 462,166,247, forward strand.
AGACATCCTTAAACACTCATAAAACTCCTTTTCTAATTCCTTAAGCCTTTACTCATTTCTTCCCAAAATTCCTAACACTTATGCTATTTCCTCCTTAGTTTCTCAAGTGATGTTCATACTTATAATAACTACTATCCCAAAATGCTTTCTCCTCATTTTAACATCATCTCCCAAGCATCACTTCTTACCATCAACTCCTTATGTCATTTCTGGAAATCCTTTTTCAAGTTTACACTTTCTCCTTGTTCACCAAAGTTTGCCCAATCCTAACACAAGTCCAAATGACTCTAGTGTATCCCAAAACATTCCTTACATTATAAAATCCTCTAGAACATTGCCTAAGCCCTTCTCACATCTTAAATCACCTTAATGCATGTTTCTTTCACAAGGAAGGCACCTAACCATTCTAAACACTTCTTAACTTATCAAACTCATTTTAAACCCTTAGAACTTCTTGTTTATTACCTAAATTTCGACATAGGTTCTCCTAGAACATTACTAAACCAAAACATATTGTTTTCACCAACAAACAACCAAGAACACTAAAAATCCATCAAGCACTTTCTTATACACAAACTTCACTCATATAGCACTACATCACAATATAGTGCATAATTTAAATTGCATGGCACTTAGGCCCTTAAATGACATGGCTCTTAGGCCCTTAAGATGCAAAAATAAACACTGAATTTCCACAATATATTTGCCTTTGACCTGCAAATACACTCAACTACACATATGCCTTTTACTCTCTTGAGAACACTTTACTAAGTCATTCACCATTTGCTCTTTAGGTAGTTTTAACAAGCATTATAAGCTCATTTCTCCTAAGGCATTAAACAACGTTAGGTTAGTATATTTACCTCTTTTCCAAACAACTTCTTTCTTGTTTCCTTATAAAACCGGTAAGGTATTTGATTCCTTGTCAAGTTATAAACAATATACAAACATCATAATGAGTATTCAAGCTTTAAGCTTCATCTCATTGTAAACCCTAATTTTACATTGTTTCAAAAACATTAATGTAGTTGTTTTACCTTGATCTTTGAAGAGAGTTTGAATATCTATGAAGAGAGGACTCCACCTAGTCATGAAAGGTTGGAATGAAGCTAGAACAAAGTCACACAAAGAGCACCATTAATGTGCATTTTCGGTCAAGGTAAAAACATGGAAGAAACTTGATTTTTCTTTGAGATTCCTTACCTAGAAGCAAAGGAGATCAATAATATGTAGAAACACAAGCTCAAGCTCCTTCAATGGTGGAACTCCATGGCACCGAAATGGGGCTCTTGAAGTTTTGAGAAGATAGGAATGAAGAGCTTGATGAGAGGAGAGAGATTGGTGGTTTGTTTTTGATTTGGCAAGTGAGCTAGATTTTACAAGAGGTCAAAGCTTGAGTTTAATGGTGGTGGTGAGTATTACCGTGAGAGAACAAGAAGAAGAGAGGTTGAAGAAGAGTGGAACCGTGTGAAATGAGAAAGAAATGAGAGAATGAAGATAAACTTTGCTTTTGAAGATATTTGTTCTTATAAAGCAAATAGTACATTAATAGTCATTCTTTCTTTTCTTAGTAAATTAACAAGAGAGTGGTGAGTCACACACTTAAGAAAACCGGCCCCCATTAGTACTTAGGGGTAATACAGTCTTTATTTGTCAATTTAATTACTTATACAAACATATGTTACAAAATAGCTTATTAAAATCACTATTCATAAAAACAAGGCACATAGAAGTGAAATTTTTGATTTCCCATTGATATAGACTTCCAAATGTGATACTATATAGTACACATGTTAATTAAAGAGTAATGATGGACATTTAGCCATTCAAAACTCATTTACAAGACAATTTTTCAAAAATGTGCTTTAAGACTCCTTAAAGCACATTTTGTGTTTTAACTTGTTTCCAAGCTTGGTTTTCTTTGGTAATTGGTTTAATATGTTCATTAGCATATAATTAAGATCTTGGTAAGTTCATTAGGTCTTAGCCAAGCTTATCCCAAGCTTAGAGCACATTTTGGCCTTTATTGACCTTAAAGCACATTTTGTGTTTTCTTTTGTTTAAATTTGTTTACTAATGTTTCTAAGACTCTTTTTAGTCTTAATATACCATATTTAGGTGTTTAAACAATATACTAAGGTTTGGGGTATTTCAATCTACCCCCCTTAAAAGAACTTTGTCCTCAAAGTTCACACTTCCACATATCCTAAATATTAGAACACGGGAATACTTATAAACAATACTTCCATACATCATTACAACACACTCACATAATACCGGACACAAGGTCCATACAACATAACATCGGGTACATAACATTGGACGCAAGGTCCATACAACATATACAACATCATTCAGACACAACGGTCTGTAATATGACAAATAGCATAGACGATGTATTTAAATACACGTCGTACTCACATAACCGAAACGGCTCTACCCCCCTTAAAAGGGGTACGCCCCGTACCCTATACACATAAGCACTAAGAAGTAAACAATGACGGGTACTTCGCCTTCATCTTGTCTTCCAGCTCAAGTGGCCTCCTCAACGTCCTGGTTAGACCAAAGAACTTTCACCAGTCTCACAGACTTATGGCAGTGTCTCGAGTCTTAGTATCCAGAACCCGTACCGGAGTCTCCACTGATCGCATGGTCGGCTCTAAGGTTAGCCTTTCAGGCTGAAGCACATGAGACGGATGAGACATATACTTTTCAACTGGGACACATGAAATACATCATGTACCTTGCCCAGCTCGGCGGGTAGATCAAGTCTGTAAGCTACCGGGCCGATCCGCTCCGTCACAACATAAGGCCCCACATATTTTGGGCTCAACTTGCCTTTCTGGCCAAAACGAAATACTCCCTTCATGGGGGATACTCTCAAAAATACCTGATCGCCCACGGCGAACTCCAGGTCACGTCTGCGCACATCTGCGTACGACTTTTGTCTATCCTGAGCTGCTTCATGTTAGCCCGGATCTCGCGAACTTCTGCCTGAACTTGTTCAAGATACTCTGGTCCTATAATGACCGTCTCACTCGACTCATCCCAGCATAATGGCGTGCGGCATGGTCTACCGTACAAGGCCTGGAAGGGAGACATCTTGATCGATGCATGATAACTGTTGTTGTAACTAAACTCGATCAGATGTAACTTATCAATCCAGCTGGTCTGAAAGTCAAGTGCACATGCACGTAGCATATCCTCAAGTGTCTGAATGGTGCGCTCACTCTGACCATCGGTCTGTGGGTGAAACGCTGTACTCAATTTCAGTTCGGTACCCAATGCTTCTCGTGTAGACTTCCAATACCTCGATAAGAATCTGGTATCTCTGTCAGATACAATTGTTTTCGGTACCCCATGATGTCTTACAATTTCTCTATCAAAGAGTTCTGCCAGTTTTGCCACTTTCCAGGTGTCCTTCATCGGGATGAATCGGGCCACCTTGGTCAGTCGGTCAACAACAACCCATATCATATTCAGACCTCCCCTTGTAGGCGGAAGCCCTACTACGAAGTCCATGGAAATATCATGGAACTCCACTCAGGCACTGGCATTGGCTGTACCATACCACCAGGCCGTCGGTGCTCAAACTTGACCTTCTGGCAAGTGAGACACCTCAACACATAATCACTTACATCTTTTTTCATTCCAGTCCACCAAAAATATCTTTTCATACCCTTATACATCTTTGAAGCTCCGGGGTGAATCGAAGTAGTAGAACAATGGGATTCACTCAATATGCGCTCCTTCAACTCAGCGCTACTCCTAGGTATACACAATCGGCCATTGAGCCTAATCAGGTCATCATCGTGGAGTCTGAAGTCGTACTTCTGACCCTCGAATGTGCCATCAATAAGCTTCTGCCTGATCTCCATCATGTACTGATCCGTCATCTGAGCACTCGCACCTCTTCAACCAAGCCAGTATGAGAGACTAGCGAATGGAAGAGTGTGCTCGGCGACTCAATGCGTCAGCTACCACATTTGCCTTACCCTCTTTATATTGCAGATTAATATCGTAGTCATTCAGAAATTCAACCCACCTTCTTTGTCTCATGTTCAGCTCCTTCTGAGTGAACAAGTACTTTAAGCTTTTGTGGTCAGAATAGATTGTCACACTTACCCCATACAAATAATGTCGCCATATCTTCAATGCGAAGACAATGGCACCCAACTCCAGATCGTGGGTAGGGTAGTTCTCCTCATGCTTTTTCAGCTGTCGGGAGGCGTAAGCTACGACCTTCCCGTGTTGCATCAATACACAACCCATACCTCTACCTGATGCGTCGCAATAGACCTCAAAACCATCTGGACCGTCTGGTATAGTCAGGACTGGTGCAGATGTCAGAGCATCCTTGAGACTCGTGAAAGAACTCTCACAGTCGACTGTCCACTCGAATGGTGCATCCTTCTTCATTAAGGAAGTCATCGGCTTCGAGACACTGGAGAAGTCCTTCACAAACCTCCTATAATAACCTGCCAGGCCGAGGAAGCTCCTGATATCGGTAATGTCTTCGGCCTTGGCCAGGTGCGCACAGCATCAATCTTTGCCGGATCAACAGCGATCCCGGCCTCAGAAATCACATGTCCAAGAAAGGATACTTGGTTCAACCAAAATTCACATTTCGAAAACTTTGCATACAACTGATTCCTCCTCAATGTTTGTAACACATTTCTCAGGTGCTTTCGTGCTCACCTCTCGATTTCGAGTACACAAGAATATCATCGATGAAGACTACCACAGACTTGTCCAACTGATCTTGGAACAAGCGGTTCATTAAGTCCATGAACTTAGCTGGTGCATTTGATAAGCCAAACGGCATAACTGTGAACTCATAATGCCCATACCTAGTTTGAATGCTGTCTTTTCGATATCACTGTCAGGATGGCAATCTGATGGTATCCGGATCGTAGGTCTATCTTGGAGAATACTGATGCTCCCCTCAGCTGATCAAATAGATCGTCGATGCGTGGTAAAGGGTAACGGTTCTTCACCGTAACTGCATTCAGCTCCCGATAGTCAATACACAGGCGGAGGCTACCGTCCTTCTTCTTCACGAAGAGGACCGGCGCTCCCCATGGTGAAACGCTAGGGCGGATGAACCCCTTGTCGAGTAGGTCTCTCAGCTGCTCCTTGAGCTCTGTCATCTCTGCTGGAGCCATACGATAGGGCGCCTTCGCAATTGGCCCGGTACCCGGAACCAAATCAATCTCAAACTCCACTTCCCGTGCTGGCGGCATGCTTGGCAGTTCCTTAGGAAATACATCAGGAAACTCTGACACTACCGGCACATCTGGGCTGAACTCTGGATCTCTCTCTATGTCCTGGACATAGCAGAGGTATACATCACTCCCTCATCGTAGTTCACGACACATAGCCATGGCGGTGATGATCTGAGTCGAAGGCTCCCTGGGCCTCTGGCGGTAAGATATAGTAACCCCAGATGGACTCCGAAGAAGTAGTCGATGCTCGGCACATAGGATTCTGCCCTTGTACCGCTCCAACCAGTTCATCCCGACGATCACATCAAGCCAAGTCCGTCGAACTCTATCAAGTCGATCGGAAACTCTTCATCTCTGATTCTTACAACAGCATCTCGGTGGTAGCGGGTGCACCTGATCCGCTCTTTCGACGGGAGAGTGACTAGAAAGTCTGGCATCTCATCACCGTCTAACCCCAGCCTCTTCGCAAAAGATAGCGAAATAAATGTGTGCGAGGCTCCGGAGTCGAACAAGATCGAAGCATCCACGCCATTGACTGGAAAGGTACCGGTGAGGATTGTGCCGCTCTTGCCGGCTTCTGCCTCATTGTAGACACTCAGTGTACCTCCCGTTCCGAGTGCACAGCCTAATTCATTGGCAAACTAATAAGTATTGGGTAACAACACGGTTGATATACTTCAATAACTCCACTTTATTCATTAACTCATTCCCCTTACAACATTGTTGGTTTACACGGTTGACATAACTTAACACATAGATAACTTCCTTAACATATACTGTCTTAACATATTACATTGTTATACAAGGCTTTAAAACTGTCTGAAGGTCAAATTCAAACGTCCAGGTTTCATGTGTGTGGCATTGATCACTGCCGACGGTGCGGTATTCAGTTTGATCTTTCTGATGCCATGATATAGCATCCTTGATTGCCCACCCATGATTAACACATCTCCTAACTTTAGTATTAACTTCCTTGCGAGATCAGCACGCTTCTGCTCGCCATACACAAACACTGCGGTATCACCAATGGACCAAGACACCACGGGTACTCCCTTACTTAGAGACTCGGGTGACTCATCCTTATCTTGGTGTAAACCTAATCGTCCACCTTTCTGGTAGAAGTTCACAATACACAAATCTGCTTTCACATCTGGAATTGAATCCGTTTCAACTTGTTGAGCAATTCCCACGGCGTGGTTAACGACCGCACGGAACTCCTCGGGTATACTTGGTACTGTTGCTCCGTCTTCAGCTCGCACTTCTTGATATGTCTTGGTGTAAGGGTTCCAGTCCTTACCCATGCACATCATCTTCAATTGCATTCTTGATCCGCTCGGGTATTCGGGTGTGTAGAAACCTCCAGGTTTTGCTCCTAGTTCATCGCATCGCCTGATGATATGGATTTGTGCTTCCGGTGTCAGGTATCCATTTAAGAGTATCATACCTGGCTGGATAACCTGACATTGCTCCATTGGAAAGTCGGTGATGTTGATGGTGGTTTCTTCAGGGTTTGGTGTGGGTGGGATTGGATAACATATATTGAAGGTTCCTTTAAGTTTAGAATTATCTAATTAGGTGACTTTCATACTATACTTTAACTCTTCACTCACATGATGACACATTGGACTCACTAGTACACACATGCATGAAATGCGGTATGCAATCACTTATTACATTCAACAGTTTAGGCGGTACCTGGTCTAGAAGAGGGCCCTGGCGCCTCAGACCGGTCCACCACATTCAGGGCGGCCTTGCTAGGTCCCGACCCCTTCCCCTTCTGGGAATCAGTGTGTCTCTGATCTGTGGGTGGCTGGTTAGCCGTCTTCGGGCCATCAATAGCTGCTGTGGCCTTACCCTTCCACTGCCCCTTGGGCTTTGACTCTGCTGTTGGGGTTCCGGTAACACTCGTAGTCACGGTGACCCCACTTCTCGCAGTAACGACACTGTACTTCATTTCCCTTGCAGTCCTTGCCGGGGTGGTCTCCATTGCACCACTTACAGTAATAGTGGCGCTCCGGTCCAGAGCCCGTGCTAGCTGCTATCACAATACACATTCAATACTTGTTTCACAACTTATCAACATACACTTCAACTTATCACACAGAATTAGATAATTACCCTTAGGTGGGTAAGAGCGTAGGGGTTTCGCTGCATAAGCATATGTGAGCTTCAATGGCTCCTCAGCTGTGGTGGTTTGGGCTTGGCCCTTGTCACCCTGGTGCTGATTCTTCTGGGCTGGGGATAAGGTTTTCTTCTTCTTTCCTCCCCCGTACCCCTGCGGACTCTGGCCCTCGCTCGTGGCCTTGCGCTTGTGCGCATTCTCCTCGTCCCTCAGACGGACGGTGATCTCCACCTTAGCAGCGGCATGATAGCACTCCTGAATTTAGGATGTCAGTCATGCCCCGCAAAACATACTCACAAATTCACATTATACTCACTTATAGACTACACATTTTCACATCACTTTTAAATTACCTGCAAGGTAGTATACTCAGCTGGCCCCATCCCATAGCGAAGACGGTGGCTGAGACCGTTGTAAAAACGGTTTACCAGCGCCCGGTTCGAGTACCCCAGGTCCGGTAATAGGTGGATAAGGCCGGTGAATGCAGTGTAATACTCATCAACCGACACCTTGTCCCCCTGCCTCAGACTATCCAGCTCCAGGCGCTTGGCCTCTTGAACATGCACAGGGTAATATTTGGCTAGCAGTAGAGCCGTGTACTCCCTCCATCCAAACTGAGGATCCGCCATCCGGTCCTCTCTCACAAGCTTCCACCAACTCTGTGCCGAACCCTTAAGGTAGTAAGCGGCAAGACGGACCTTAGCCTCTGCAGGTACAGCCAAGGTCTCATAGGCAGTCTCCAACTCGGAGATGTACGCCTCCAGCTTACGTGGGTCGGTCTCCCCATGAAATGAAGGGGGTCTCAAGTCTGCCAATGCCTTGACCCAGTTGGTCTCTCGTGGCGGTGGCGGTGGTGGTTGAACTTCGGGGTGTTGCCCCTGTTGAATTGCAGCTACTAGTTGTGGTACCATTTGGGCTACGGCGGCCGCTACAGCTTCGGCCATGACCTGGACCGTGGTATTCTCACCCTGGTCATCCGTACCTCCAGTACCGCTTCTGCGGCCCCTACCTCGCGGTCTACCTGACATCTGAATTCACATGAACATTATTAGCATTATGCTTACACACTTATCGGTTCCAACGGTTGAAACGTTTCCCGACAACAAGGTATCTCCACACTTGGTTAGTGGTTAACCTTTCCATAACTGATCACTTAGGTAACTGTAGTTAGGTTTCCTAACTCGGTATATTCCTAAGCTCGGTATTCTAGTCATCAGAGCGATACTTCGCTCTGATACCACTTTTTGTAACACCCCTACTACGCACATAACACTACTTGAAATCGCAGCGGAATTTAAACAACTAAACAGTAACTAAACGAATGGTGCTACAACGCCGTCAACCACCCGCGTGGTTAACAAGGCTGAATAAATACAATTGTACCGATCTGATGATCAGACTCCCGCATAGAACTAGTAACCATATATTACATTAAACAAAATACCGAGTGTTTACATACATCCTTCACTGTTAAACATCACTGTAACCCGTTCATAACCAATATATACCGCCACGGGAGCACAGGCGCATCCCGGGCCAACATCCAAAAGTAATCAAAAGTAAACCTGCATCCTAGGATCTAAAGCCACTCCGCTTCTTCGATCCTCATCCTGCAGTATAAGAAATATGAATCCCCCGAGGGGGTCAGCAACCCTTGGCTGGTATGGTTAACGCGCAGCCCATCGGCTACCGGGATACGCGCAACTAATTGTCATGATAACATGCATTCATTTTTATACATAACATAACATAACATAATATGAGGCATACATCAATAGTGCACAACACAACATCACATACACAGTGGATCTTCGTTCCACAATAACAAACCACGAAGGTCAAATAACATAAGAGCCTAGAGAATGATTCACCCTCATGTTAAGCTCGTTACACACACTCATTACCGTTCTGTTATTCGAACGAGTAACTTAAGTCACAGATGGTTCGGATATAGTGACCCGAACACACCACACAAACACATGTTCCCACTAAACCGATCATAAGTCAGAATAGGTAAGCTTTGGAGGAAGCTAGCGGGAGATCGAATGCCAAATTAAGGAGAACAATCTTAACAACATAAGAGTCGAATCTGATTCAGATATCTACTCTTAACTTACATGCATGACCGGACAACCGGATTCCTCACTTCCCAGTTAACACTTGTTAGAAGTTCATGGTGGAACTTAACAACCAATACACAATAGGTGGTAAGTCATGTTAGACACACACAAGGGAAATGAGTCACATCATAACATCACAATAATATGAAAAACTGTAAACTCATTACATGTTTAGATCTTATAACATCATAAACACACAGAAAAACATACAACACAAGCCGGTGTAAACCGGTAGGCAACAGACTGCAAGAAAACCATACCTTGGTCCTTGCCTTGATTTGTTTCCACCGTAGGTCACTCCTATACATGATTCAAGAACGTCGGTTAATTAACTTACTTAACCTCCAAATTTACTAAGTGTTTAACATGATTATTTGACATGTTTTAATGATTATTTGACATATTTCCGTCAAAATTTTCTACTCCGACTGACCTTGTAAGTTCGGTTGCATGTTCGGTCCATTCCCGAGAGTTTCTTTCCTTTGAAAATTCAGCCCGACCGAACTTGCCAAGTCCGGTACCATGTTCGGTCGATTCCAGTAACTTAATCCGTACACAAAATACAAGCCCGACCGACCTTGCAAGTCCGGTCCCCAAGGTCGGTCCATTCCAGAAGCCAATTCTCGCAGGGTAAACTGGGCTCGACCGAACTTGCAAGTTCGGTCGCAAGTTCGGTCTGCCCCAGACCCTTGTTTTCCTTTTCTCATTCAACTCCAAACTTCACCCCATATATCCTAGTACACCCTATTCTCATTTGGGCACTTCAAACACACCTTAAGACATCCTTAAACACTCATAAAACTCCTTTTCTAATTCCTTAAGCCTTTACTCATTTCTTCCCAAAATTTCTAACACTTATGCTATTTCCTCCTTAGTTTCTCAAGTGATGTTTCATACTTATAATAACTACTATCCCAAAATGCTTTCTCCTCATTTTAACATCATCTCCCAAGCATCACTTCTTACCATCAACTCCTTATGTCATTTCTGGAAATCCTTTTTCAAGTTTACACTTTCTCCTTGTTCACCAAAGTTTGCCCAATCCTAACACAAGTCCAAATGACTCTAGTGTATCCCAAAACATTCCTTACATTATAAAATCCTCTAGAACATTGCCTAAGCCCTTCTCACATCTTAAATCACCTTAATGCATGTTTCTTTCACAAGGAAGGCACCTAACCATTCTAAACACTTCTTAACTTATCAAACTCATTTTAAACCCTTAGAACTTCTTGTTTATTACCTAAATTTCGACATAGGTTCTCCTAGAACATTACTAAACCAAAACATATTGTTTACACCAACAAACAACCAAGAACACTAAAAATCCATCAAGCACTTTCTTATACACAAACTTCACTCATATAGCACTACATCACAATATAGTGCATAATTAAAATTGCATGGCACTTAGGCCCTTAAATGACCTAGCTCTTAGGCCCTTAAGATGCATAAATCATAAACACTGAATTTCCACAATATATTTGCCTTTGACCTGCAAATACACTCAACAACACATATGCCTTTTACTAGTCTCTTGAGAACACTTTACTAAGTCATTCACCATTTGCTCTTTAGGTAGTTTTAACAAGCATTATAAGCTCATTTCTCCTAAGGCATTAAACAACGTTAGGTTAGTATATTTACCTCTTTTCCAAACAACTTCTTTCTTGTTTCCTTATAAAACCGGTAAGGTATTTGATTCCTTGTCAAGTTCTAAACAATATACAAACATCATAATGAGTATTCAAGCTTTAAGCTTCATCTCATTGTAAACCCTAATTTTACATTGTTTCAAAAACATTAATGTAGTTTTTACCTTGATCTTTGAAGAGAGTTTGAATATCTATGAAGAGAGGACTCCACCTAGTCCATGAAAGGTTGGAATGAAGCTAGAACAAAGTCACACAAAGAGCACCATTAATGTGCATTTTCGGTCAAGGTAAAAACATGGAAGAAACTTGATTTTTCTTTGAGATTCCTTACCTAGAAGCAAAGGAGATCAATAATATGTAGAAACACAAGCTCAAGCTCCTTCAATGGTGGAACTCCATGGCACCGAAATGGGGCTCTTGAAGTTTTGAGAAGATAGGAATGAAGAGCTTGATGAGAGGAAGAGATTGGTGGTGTTTGTTTTTGATTTGCGGAAGTGAGCTAGATTTTACAAGAGGTCAAAGCTTGAGTTTAATGGTGGTGGTGAGTATTACCGTGAGAGAACAAGAAGAAGAGGTTGAAGAAGAGTGGAACCGTGTGAAATGAGAAAGAAATGAGAGAATGAAGATAAACTTTGCTTTTTGAAGATATTTGTTCTTATAAAGCAAATAGTACATTAATTAGTCATTCTTTCTTTTCTTAGTAAATTAACAAGAGAGTGGTGAGTCACACACTTAAGAAAACTGGTCCCCATTAGTACTTAGGGGTAATATAGTCTTTATTTGTCAATTTAATTACTTATACAAACATATGTTACAAAATAGCTTATTAAAATCACTATTCATAAAAACAAGGCACATAGAAGTGAAATTTTTGATTTCCCATTGATATAGACTTCCAAATGTGATACTATATAGTACACGTGTTAATTAAAGAGTAATGATGGACATTTAGCCATTCAAAACTCATTTACAAGACAATTTTTCAAAAATGTGCTTTAAGACTCCTTAAAGCACATTTTGTGTTTTAACTTGTTTCCAAGCTTGGTTTTCTTTGGTAATTGGTTTAATATGTTCATTAGCATATAATTAAGATCTTGGTAAGTTCATTAGGTCTTATCCAAGCTTATCCCAAGCTTACCCAAGCTTAGAGCACATTTTGGCCTTTATTGACCTTAAAGCACATTTTGTGTTTTCTTTTGTTCAAATTTGTTTACTAATGTTTCTAAGACTCTTTTTAGTCTTAATATACCATATTTAGGTGTTTAAACAATATACTAAGGTTTGGGGTATTTCACTCAATGCAGGGCAAAGGGGCTTCCTGACAATCAGAACACGTACACCCATCCTTAGAGAAAAGTTATCCACTAAGTAAACATAAATGAAGTGGCAATGGGTCAGATCCACTTCTGGGTAAGGTGGCAACCATGTGTACATGTCACTCTGCAACCATAAATCCAAACACAAACAAGGAAAGGGGTTGCAGTTGTAAATCAGCAAATTGAGTAACTCCAACTACAACTTGTAAAATTCATTTTGTCTTTGCAAAACTCCAATAATGCATATTCATAACAGTAATGACAACAATTTCTCACAATCACATAGCAAGGGCAATCCCTTGTCACAACCAAAATAATATCAGCACGACATTTCGGTATTCCATCACCTGCACTTTTCTTTAGACCAAAGCATATAGCTAACCAACCAGAAACATGAATAGACACCATACACCACAAAATCAATTGTTAGTCAGTAGATAACACAGTAGGTATCCAATTCCTCCACAAAACAATTACTTTCAAACAACCTCACACAACCACAGGACATCGGGCAAGCCCTTGGAACAAATAACCACAACCACTGGACCTCGGGAGAAAACCCTCGGAACAAATCACACCTCACCCTATGTTCTTAAGTGTGCACACCCCCTATAGGTCATCAGCCCATAGAGTAGATCATAGTAGCTTAGCTCCAATACAATGGTAGGAGCGATAAAATAAACCCCAATACATTGGTAGGAGTAATCCATGGATAAACATTGCCAACATTGGCCAACACATTCCTCTTTTCCAGAACCATATTCCACAATTTAATACACCAAGTAAAGTCAGTATAATCAGCCACAACAATTAGTGGGCAAAAGCAACTCAAAACAGTAATTATACTCTCCTCAGTAACCATTTTGTATGTTTATGTATGCTTAAGCATTTTCACCAATTTAATTTCACCAAGTGGTCATCCCACCTTATATAATCAGTATGAACCCCAATATTCACCACACATAAATTATAGTCACACACAAAAACAGAAAAACCAACCATAGCGAAATTAACACAATCACAGTGATCAAAAATACCCTAGTAATACTTATTGTGCGCCTATGTGCGTCTAAGTGTTATTACAACTTTTATTTGAACCCAGTGGTCATATGACATCTTATGGTCCTTATAAGACCCCATGGTTATTAAAACACCAGAAACCAAATCAAACAAGAACTTTCATAACCAATACCGATAAGTTTTGTGGCAGGTTTTTCTCTAGTTAACTCACCTAGTTAACTAGCCATATTTATCAGACTTATAGTCACTAAACATGTGTCAAAACCTCATATTTAACCTATCCATTTCATCACCTAAGGTTCTGTATATCTTTGGAAATCATCAACTCATTAAACTTCCTCCACAACGGTTACTAGAACACACCTTACATCCGAATGTACATTTACATGTACAACTAACTTTGTCTTATTATTTGCCTAGGGAAACCTATCCCATTTGACACCATTTCGACCTGAACATGTAACCAACAAAATAACATCATTTCCTCAGCAATTCAAGCTTTAAAACATCACATAATACTCAGTATACAAAAGCAACAAAAAGCGGTTGCACATGCAACCTTAAAACACTTTCTATGTCACTTTTCCTTTGCTCTTTCCTACTTAACTTACGACCTGCATAAGCCACGAAATTCATAAGCAATGCAGGGGGTTTTAACCTATACTAATCAACCATAACACATCTCAAAAATTACAGAAACATCACACACAACCAGAACCAAACAGAAACCGAAGAACAACAAAAGAATTTTTCAGTTTTCGAACATTGTTGTACATGAAAGTTACCTGAGTCCCTATAGCCATAACTAGCTAGTTTTTCTTGTAAATCCTACAGATAATATACCTATCCATCTTCTTAACACTTCCAGCAAATGGACTCTTGTTCCCCTCCTGCAGTAGGCGCATGCGACTCCAAACAGCAGCAACCGAAATTTCCAGCAGCAACAACAGCACTTCAGATTTTCCTCTATTCCTCTCTTGTTACAAGACTTTCTTTAAGTTTAACATTTGTTCTAGCTCTAGACACTCAGGGGAATGAAGGAATAACAGAAAACAAGCTCTTGCTATGGAGAAAAAACGAATAATAACAGCAAGAAGTAGGAGAAGACAGCAATAAAAAAATCTGTTTCAGCACTCTGTTCTTTCCCTTCATCAAGTTTTTCTCTCTTCTTTTCCTTGAGTTTTCTCTCAACCTATGCCTTATACTACAACTAAAGATGCTAGGAAAATGAGAGAGCAATGTAGGAAGTGGAAACATGTGGGTATGGGAGGGGGTTACCGAGAGCAAAGCGCAAGGGGGAACAAAAATCTGCACTTGGCATAAAATTTCAGCAACATGTGCTCTCACTTTGCTCTACTTTCCATGTTAATTCATTGCTATATTCTTTACTTGGTACTTGTGGAATGTTTATGAGAGTTTTGGGAGAATGAGGGGATAAGGATTTAGGCATGGATAATGCCCCATCCAGGCGACACCAACATGCAAACAAGAGCATTTGTATTTCCATTTCAGCAAGTTTGTTTAATGAAGTCTAAAGAGGCTTTGGCTGGAACATTGACACATAACCCTCATTGTTCTTCAAGAAGACATTGTGTTGACACATCAAAGTTTGTCCCCAGCCATGGAACTTGTTTAATCAGATCATAGATGTCAATACTATTAATTAAATGACAAGGGGACAAGAGTGCGGAAATGTTGTATTATAAAATAAGTGGCTGAATTACACTTGTTATTTAATGGCTAATATGGAAGTGTTATAGCATGTTAAAATTGGCTACATGCTGGAGGTATACTTGGGAATTATAATAGCTAAGATTATATAAGACAATATGATAGCTTATGTGACAAGAAGTAACATGTAACAATTGTTACATGTTTGAATATCATTAATTTGGGCGGCAAGTATAGGCAGATTTGGAGCCTTGTTTGGCTTGATTTTGAGCCATGAAATAAATCTCAATAAAGTGTAGGGAATGTCTAGTTTGGTTGACAGCATTAAGATATAGGAATAAAGGACAATAATTACTGCTTATTCCTTAGAGCATGTCTCCCAGTAAATTCTAACTATACAGTGAATAATATTGCTATATCACTTCCTAGCAATTTAGGGTGTTTCAGACACAGTAAAAGTGAAACCAAGGTGTAAGGTATGATTTTCTCATCCCCCGTATGCTAACCGTGTTACGTTGATTTATGTGTTTGTGTGCCGGCTTAATCAATACTAATGCATGAAAATGACCCATTGCTTGATTGTGAATGTCTTGTTGTATATTGTATGAGCTAACATGCTTGAATGCCTGAGGTCTAACTTAGTGCATAGACCGACTCATAGATGAGTGACGATTGGCTAGAGACTTGTAGATTAGGTCGCATCGCAAAATAATGAAAACGTGCAAACACACAAGCTATCGATTTAAGAATACGATATCGTAACCTTATGAACTCACTAGTATGTGAGGGAGTTGTGCGGGTTTAGTAAACACCTAATAACGGTTAGAAAACCAAATTAAAACAATCCATGAAATAATTAAATGTGGAAACGTACACGAACCTCTATCTAGAGGATTGTAGATAGTTCAAAGATGTGAACTTGTAAGAAAAGTAAAAGAGGCCTAAGGGACCATTTAACTCCCTTGAGACATGGTCGACCTCCTATATAAGAATTATACCCGGTATGAGTGTTTAACCGAAAGTATAAGTATACATAAGTTTGGGGCAAACCCTTAACATAAGAATACCCAAACTTAAGGAAAGTTCCCAATGTCATTAGAAACATCGAGAGTGATGCTTCTAGACTAATATACCTAATTATATTATAACTCCGAGAGAGGAGTGTATGGGAATGTGAGAAGTCCGAGAGTTGTCGGACCTATGAGAATGTAGTAGGAACTAAGAAAGAGTTCCAGGAGCTAGTTGAACCTTCCCACCATGCTAGACCCAGAGTAGGGTCGAAACCGGGGAAGTAAGACTACGCTCGAGAGCTATGTGTTTTGGCTTAAGATTGTATTAAGAGTAGACAGGCGTGACGTAGGAGACTTGTAGTGTCTCAAGAACTACAAGAGCTTGAGTATTAGTAACCCGAGAGTGCGGGTGAGTATAAGTATGAGTAACCTAAGAGAATGGGTGAGTATAAGTATGAGTAACCTAAGAGAATGGGTGAGAATAAGAATGAGTAACCCGAGAGAGTGGGTGAGGTATTGAATTAGTAACCAAGGCATAGTTGGGTATAACCCTCAAGGCCTAAGAGTAAATTGACACAACTAACAACCTTTTTGTGTTAGTTAGGGATCGTATCCCATGATTGATTGTTGAATCCTTGTGTAGTGTACATATATAATGTATTACTATATGCATGTTGATTGAATTAAAATGAACTCCATGCTCTCGACAAAAGTAGTCGGTGTACCTCGGTTAGCACGCGGGGTATGCGAATTTCATATGTAGCGTTAAGCTGAGCCCCTAGGGGCATCGATTTAATTTTCAGGTACACCGAAGATGATACCGTTCGAGAGTAGGACGGGGTCGGTGGTTAGCATGGGTAGTTAGAATTTATTTTACTCATATATTTGAATAAGGTGTAAGACCGAATATGTTATCGGCATTCGTATATTGCAGACTCGGTATAGTAAAGAATGGAATTGAGGCTTGTATATGTGACTCGGTTAGAAATGAATGAGTAATGTATTTGTGCTGAGTACTGGGTTATTCCGGTCCATCAGACCGATGCAGTAGTTGAGTTAGGCTTGGTTAGCCACGTGGGTGGCTAACGGCATTGTACCACCCTCCGTTGTATTTAGAGTTCTGCTGTGAGATTATGGGCTAATGAGACTGTTTAAGAGGTAATTATGTGATTAGCAGATGGGGTGTTACAGAAAATCCTGCAAGCAAACAAGGTTGGTTTAGCTTTAGTTAAAGTAGGAATTAACTAATGAAAAGTAGATCTATACCTTAAGAGAATACATGTTGCAATTAAACAAAGAAAAGGCAAGATAACATGCCTCCCTTACCAGCCACCATTGCCGAATTTGGAGCAAGATGGAAGACTTTTTGGATGCCAAAATCATAGAATAATACCTACCTAATAACCCCAAGATCTTATGTCTACTACAAGGAGAATTATTTAGCTAATTCTTAGCCATGTTCACTGAAAACAAAGAGCTAAAAGAGGTCACCAATGGCTTGAATGATTAGTCAATTATTCTTAAGACAAGTATAAACAATTACTAAGTGTTCTCCATGATTGAGTCCAAGCTACACCTAGCACAAATAAGTGCCGAAAAACACTAGCAAAAGGGGGTCATTATTGTTGCAATCAATCTCTAAATTATGACATAAAAAATTACCTAGAGACAAGGAGGGGGCCATACTAATACATTAAGAATTTAATTAACTAAAGCAAATCATTAAGAAAATTAACAAAACAATTCTTTCATTCTTACATATCAATCGGCAAGCATGGGGTTCATTCCATGCCTCATTTGGCCGGTTGGTAAGCTCCCTTCTACCTCCCTTTCTTCTTCTTCCTTTGAAGCTTCTAAGTCCATTAATGGAGTTTTAACTTCTATCTTCATTTTTGTGTTAATTTCCTAGCTTTCTTCATCAAGTCTTGAAGCAAACATCAACCTAATACTACTACAAGAATTCGGCTAGCATTTATGCTCCAAGAAGTTGTCTTGAACCAACATTAAACCAAGGACCATTCAAGGTTAACTTAAGGTATTTTTCATGCTTGAAAAATCCTTAAGACATGCTATATATAACTGAAAATTCCAACGCTTCTAAGCATGATTTCTTCATCAATTTCATGAAGGAAAATTGGTTCTCCATCCATCCTAGGAGCACCAAAAATTCAAGGTAAAATACCTAAGGTAAATCCTTGAAAACTACTTATAAATCTACTTAAGATCTTTGTTAAGATCTAACTCCTAAACCCCTTCCTTTCAATCATGAGAACCGAAATTGGAACATAAATTTCCATTGAAGGAAGCTTGGGAAATTTAAGAGCAGTTCAAGTACTTGATCATCCTTGATTAAGAGTAAGCTTATTAAGTTAATCCTTAATGTTTAAAGCTTTGTTTAAGCTCATAAATTTTGTACAAAATTTTGAACACATCTCCAATTAATTAAGGCCGAATTAGTGAGGTTATTTACCAAGAAAAATAATTATAACTCTTAAGTTAAAGTTGTTACCATAAGATATAATTTTATGTCACAAAAATTATTTATGAAGAGTTTATATTATGGCCAAATTATCAAGGAGGAAATTACTCCATTTTGAGTTAAAAATATGTCTAAGACATTACAATAATTTTTACATGAGATATATGGCTCATATGTATTTATATAATGAGTTATAAATCAAGTTTTAAAAATTATATGGCATATAATTATGACCGAATTCAATTGGTGAAAAAATAGGTTTTAATGAGCTATATATGTATAATATCATATGAATTTGGGAAAGAATAAAATAATTACTAGTGTTTAAATGACTAGTTTAATAAGTTATTGGTAAAAATTAATTTTTAGAAAGGTTGAGGATATATAGCACAAGCCGAGAATAATATGTGTTCTTGGCTTAATTATGACATATTATAGTTAATATTATGATTTTGGTTAAATTAAACAAGTGCTTTATTGAAATAACAATTTATAAAGTTTTGGGCTATTTTGTGATTTTTGGAAAGATTAGTGTAAAACCGAGAATTATAAGAATTTCTGGGTATATTAATGTATTAAGTATGAAATTAGACTTTGGTCAAAGTGTTGACCAAAACTTTGGGTTAAAATGATTTATGACATAAATTAATAAGTTTATAAAAGTTTTGGGGTGAATATGTAATTTATAGAAAGTTATAAGTAAAACCGAATGGTATTTGGGGTTGAATCATAATTTATAAAAGGGAAAATTACAGGCCCCACCCATGACGTTTGGCGAAATTTCACATTCCACCCACGTGGTTTCAAAAATTACTTTCCCCACCCATGTGGTTTCCCCTGTTTTACATCCAGCAACTTTTCTAATTTTTGTTCAATTCAAAAGATGCTTAAACGTTGTCCGAAATTGATGAAACTTTACATGGATAATGCTAAAGTGATATATTTTGATCTTATGTCAAATTCAAAGTTTTTTAAGCTTAAATGTGACCTGTGGGACCCAATGAAATATGTGACATGTTCATTGGGTCCCACATGTCACATTTAAGCTTAAAAACTTTAGATTTCTCACTGAACCAAAATATAACACTTTAGCATCATCCATGTAAAGTTTCATCAATTTTGGACAACGTTTAAGCATGTTTTCAATTGAACAAAAATTAGAAAAGTTGCTGGATGTAAAACGGGGGAAAGCACATGGGTGGGGAAAGTAATTTTTGAAACCACGTGGGTGGAATGTGAAATTTCGCCAAACGTCATGGGTGGGACATGTAATTTTCCCTTTATAAAATTATTTGTGTCATTTCGGTAATTAAGAGAATTAACTAATTAGACTATAGTTTATAAGTTAATATATAACTATTATAAAGTTTTTGGGGTTAGAATGTAATTATAAGGAAATGAATGTTAAAGCCGAAAGTTTATGTGTCTAATTGGTAATTTACAAAAGTAGAGGTGTTCAAATACTAAATACCGAATTTATGGTGGTGTAGTGAATTAATTAATTAAGAAAATAAAACTATGTAATATAAAGTATTTTGGGATTTAATGTAGCGATTATAAAAGTTATTGTGGTTATAATGTAATAACCGAAAAGTTTAGTAAAGTTTTTGGAAAATAAAATTACTACAAGACTTATATGGATATTTGGTGGAAATAGAAAAGAAAATTATGATTTAAGGATTTATGAAATTTAATCTATGGGTTATATAGTTATTGTAACACCCCATCTCGATCCAATCGTGGTTATCACAAACTTATCACCATATATACAAACTCTGCAGCGGATTCAAATACATTCCAGGACCTTGCCACGGTCTGACTACAGAATATACCGAACATTAGTACATACAAATCTTAACCAAATACATATCCTTCTTACAATCCCCTCACATCCTATACATCTTACTAACTCAAATTGCCATACGAGTGTACATGCACAACTCGTAGGCCACACTTAACCCGTAACGTTTGTAACCCATCTTACTCTCGCGACGGGCGCCTCCTGACGTTCACCTGTGTAGTAAAAACAGCCCCCAAAGGGGGTCAGCACGAATGCTGGTACGATCCTCTCATGGCCCCCAAGCTAACGTGGCTACGACGACTAATTGTCGATAGCATGGAGGTTGATTAGATGCACAACATAATAGAAAGTGCAATAAACAACAAACCAATTATGAACAATCAAAGTTCAAACAATTGAACAACTTAAATGCGTTCCCTTAATTAGAGAGTAAATTATTTAACTCCTTAAGTTATGTTTCCTCTTAATCTTAGTCCATCCTTATCTTACCTCAATCTTAGTCTTACCTTAGTCTTAGAAACATCCAACCTTTAAAAAGGAATGGATGTAGCTTATCTTAGTCTTATAATACAAACCATCCTTTAAATAGGAATGGTTGCAACTTATCTCAACCTTATCTTATATACGCCAACCGTTCTCTCATTGGGAACTGGTTATGAAATACCCCAAACTTAGATATGGTGTTTAAGTGACAAACTAAGTTATAAGGAGGCTTATAATGCCTTAGAAACATTAAGAAACATTCCTAATCAAAGAAAATATAAGGAAACACCAAAAGAGCAGTTTAAGCAAAAACGTGCTCTAAGCTTGGAGAGACTTGGGTGAGTACCCAAATATTGTTCTAAGACCTTAGTAATATCCTAATGGTCATTTTAAGTTAATCACCAAAGAAAACCAAGCTTGAAAACAAGTTAAAACACAAAATGTGCTTTAAGGAGTGTTAAAGCACATTTTTGAAAATTTGTCTTGTAAATAGGTTTTAAGTGGCTAAATGCCCATGATTACTCCTTAATTAACATGAGTACTAATTAGTATCACATTAGGGAGTCTAAATCAATGGGAAATCAAAATTTCACAAATATGTGCACTAATTTGTGAATAGTAACCAAATAGTGCCTAGTTTAGTCTTTAAGCAATTAAGTCTAATTAATTGGTCAAACAAGACCATGACCAGCCTAATTAGTGAAGGGGGCCGGTTTTCTAAGGGTGTGAGACACCAAAAGTAGCCAAGTAATGTTAGAAGAAAAAGAGAAAAGTAACTTGTTACTATTTGCTTTAAGGAATCAAATATCTAATATGCTATCTCTCTCCTCCTTTCTTCATTCTTCACCATCTTCATCGATTTCTCTTGCTCTCTTTCTTCTCTCTCACGTAAGAAGCAACCTCCATGCTAGCTCCATCTTCTTTTGCCCACATCTTGCTCATTTAAGCTCCAAAATCAAAACCAAGCACATATATCTCTTAGTTAGCTCAAGCTCTTTTTTCCTATCTTTTCAAAACTTCAAGAGCCTCATTTTGGAGCCAAGGCAAATCTCCATTAGAGGACGAAACTCAAGCTTGGAGACTCCATTAGCTTCTTCATTCTCTTAAGGTAAAGAAAATGTAAGAAAATCTAGGTTTCCATCATGTTCTCTCCATGTCCGAAAATTATCACTCATGGGGTTCCATTTTTATGCCTTGTTCTAGCTTGTTTTCTACTCTCCAAAGGATCAAGGTGGTCCCTCTTGCTTCATATCCAAGCTTGTCTTGAGAAACCAAGGTAAAACAATCACCTTAATACCTTAAAGCACATTTTTAACCTAAGGTTTGTTCCTTAGGGTTAATGTATTATCTAGCACTCATTGGAGTCATTGGATATTGGTTAGAACATTGGCAAGGAGAGTTTAAGTGGTGACCGAGATTGAGCAAATAAAAAGTCTAAGGAGGAAAGTTTGTGAGCTTGTAAAAGAACAAGGTAAATTACTTACCTTAAGGTGTTTTATTGTTTAAGGGAATGGGATTTAGATATGTGATGAGTGTAGCTTAAGGTTTACATTATAAAAGGGCTATATACAACCTAGGAGAAACAATGACTATACTTGTGAACTTGTGACTAAGGAGCAAATGAGAAAAGAGATAGTCAAACAATGTTGAGGTGAATTACAAGAAGCATTTTATTTCAATGGGAGCCTTGTTGTGTGTATTCACAGGTCAAAGGCAAATATATGTGGAAATTCAGTGGTTAAGATTAGTCATTTAAGGGCCTAGTGCCAAGCTTTTAAGTTTATACACTATATGATGAGTGGTGTAGTTTTGGTGTAAACTGTGTGTTAAGATGTTGCAATGAGAATTTGAGTGATCTTGGTTGTTTGATGGTGAAAAACCAAGTGGTTGGGTGTAAAATATACTAGAGAACCCATGGCAAATTTAGTGAAGAACTTAAGTGTTTAAGATGTTCTAAGGAGATTTCATGACTAAGGAAGTACTAGGAAGTTTTAGAGGTTGTCTTGATGAAAAGGGGTGAGATTAAGGTGTTTTAATGAGTTATAATGACTTAGGCATCACTATGAAGGATTTAGGAATCAAAAGAATGACTTGAGTTTAGGACTTAGGCAAATGTTGGTAAACAACTAGGAAGGAAATAATGTGTTGCTGGAGGGAAGCATAAACTGTGAAGGAACTTTAAGTAATGCATAAAAGAGTTTTAGATGGTGAAAGATGCTTGGGTGATGAGGTTATAGTGGTGAGGAAGCATTTGGCATAGTGGTTACATTAGGTATGAACCACCACCTAAAACCTAGTGGAAAATATTACAAGTGTTGGCATGATTACAAGGAAAAATGCATAATGATTAAAGTGGATGTTGGTGAGTGATTTAAAGTGTTTAGTGTTGGCTTAAGGTGTATTTGAGGTGCCCAAATGAGGTTAGAAAATATTAGGATATATGAGGAGAAGTTTGGAGTTAAATGGGAATTTAGAAACAAGGTTCTGGAGCCGACCGACCTTAGGGACCGGACCTGCAAGGTCGGTCGAGCTCAATTTACACTACCGGAAAGAGTCTCTGGAATCGACCGAACTTGGGGACCGGACTTACAAGTTCGGTCGGGCTTGTATTTTGTGTACAAATTAAGTCTCTGGAATGGACCGACCTTGGGGACCGGACTTGCAAGGTCGGTCATGCCTAGAATTTCGTACGGGAATAAGTCTCTGGAATCGACCGAACTTGGGATCGGACTTGGCAAGTTCGGTCGAGCACACATTCCCACGGGGAAAACTCTCGGGAATGGACCGACCTTGGGGACCGGACTTGCAAGGTCAGTCGGGGTAGAAATTTCAAACGGTGATAGGTTCTGGAATGGACTGACCTTGGGTAAGGTCGGTCGGTAAGTTCGGTCGAGCCTAAAACATAAAAAAAAAAATTAAATTTTATGGATGATGATTGGTATTAGGGTATGCCATTGGTAGGGTAGTAATGATTAGGAACCTAAGAATCTAAGGGATTAAGCTAAGATAAGTATAAACTTTAATGTTTAAAGTTAAGTTTATAAGATTAAGTGGCAAAGACTTAAGAGGGTATTGAATGGGAATCTTTAGGGACTAAGTGAGTTAAGTAAGGTGCAAATAACTGATGGCCTAAAAATGAATCAATGTTTTAGGTTTGTGAATTGGGACCCCGGAGAAGGTTAAACAAACGACGGGCGACGGTGAACGGTACAATCTTTCTTGTGACCTGCTTGCTAACGAGGTGTCCCTCGGCTTGTGTGCTATCTGTTTACTTGCTATGACTATGACAAGATAAAGCATGCAACCGGTTATATTTGTTCTCGTTGTGTATGTGTTTTCTCCACACTAACCCACGAGACTTGAGATTGTTACTAACCAAGTTTAGTACTTACTGAGTTAAGAATAAGAGTTAAGTATTGGTGATTATTGGTTAATACCCGATAAGGTTTAACTAACACATGGTGTTAAGATTTCTACTAACTGGAACTTGAGTGAGGAAACCCGGGACTGACTCCGGTCATGCATGCTAAGGTAAGGGGGACGGTATCTGAATCAGATCCGCCCTCCGCTTAAGGACTTGTCTTCGGACTTGTGGCCTAGGGCCGGTTACCGGCTCAGCTGCGCTGGACTCCCGTCCAGGGTAGGTGGCATTAAGATGGTGCGGTAGGATCACCTAAATCCGAGTGTAACACCCCTACCATTAATACACGCTTACCGTCCAATATCCTTACACGTCAGATACACGGAGCGGATACTTACTTATATACAATGGGTGATACAATGCCGTTAACCACCCACGTGGCTAACAAGGCTACTGCTACTGCTTACAACATCGGTCTGACGGACCAGAATCCCGAGTACTACACTTCCACAACACATACTCCATTCATCAACGAATACTACAAGGTTCCATTCAATACTTTACTCCTTCGTAAACCATACAATACAAAATTCATAACCGAGTTTACTAAGTTCCCAATATAGTTACAATGCTTCTTCCAAGTTCATACATGCTCACTAAGAGACTACTTACTACCCGTTCCTCACAAACAACTTGCTTCTAATTACAAGGGTGTGCCTCCAGTCTCTCATCTGGACCATATTCGCTTCGGTACCTACACACTAAAAAAATGTCCCCCGAAGGGGTCAGCTTTCGCCGAGCATGATAACCGCATACCCCGCGTACTAGTGAGGGTACGCCGACCACTTGGTCGAATACATGCGGTTCATTTTCATACAAACATACATGCTCTTATACACAAGGTTACAATACACTACGCAAGACATACACATATACATACACTTCAGTACATACACGAAGTAAGCATAACCATTCAATACATACACCTTTTCCCGAATTACACATACACAGGATACAGTTCTTGTTAGCTTCATTGGTCCACCCGGGTTAATCGGGTGGAGATTACTCTTTTACTCGTTACTCCATACATACGCATACATACTCATACATACTTACGGATCCATACTTACTTACTCTTACTCTTACTCAAGTTAAGTCGTCGGGACCTCCGGCCCTGGGGACTACACCGTCCCACCTCCGGGATTTACTTGACTCACCAATCCGGGATGCTACCCATTTAAGGGATTTGGGCCGCGGACCAGTTTAAGAGTCAGGAATTGCAGCCAACCTCTTGTGACTCCGCATCCTCAGCGTGGCCGAAGCTATATCGGACTTCTACTCATTCCGGTTTACTCACTTAGGTTAGGAGTTAGGTAGTTAGGAATTAGCAAAAGTCAACATTCAAGCCACAATAATACAATACCCATATACACATACATACAATTACATTACATTATACAAGTACACTACAAAATACAATACACTTCATCATCATTCATATGTTTCATGAATTATACAAACTATTGTTCAAGACAAATATCAAGAACAATGTAAACAAGCACAAGTAGGTGCAATATAGTCCGATTCATGCATTTATCTTATTAGGTGATCAAATAAGCACACAAATCGGGGTAACCAGATTAGGATACAGGGCATGAAGAAATCATACCTTTCACCGTTGTACTTGCATCCCAACGTTCCTCCGGTATTCACAATTCAAATCCTATGATATACATGCAACCGAATAATTAATCTAACTACCATTAATTTAATTCGGTTACCCTTACGCTTCCTAACTCATACTTACTAAGTCTTCACATTCTTATACTTATATTTTATTTACATACTTTTAATTACTTAACAATGGTTAACTTACATATATATGCACATATGTATAGGTGGGTATACATATACATACATACATATACTAACCATAGTCTTATAGTTTTTTTTTTGTAAGTTTTGACCCGACCGAACTTGCGACCGACCTTGCAAGTTCGGTCCAAGTCAGTAGGCTACATCAGGTGAAAATTTCAGGGCCGACCGACCTTGCAAGTCCGGTCCCAAGTTCGGTCCATTCCAGTGAGTTACTTAACGGAAAATTTTAGCCCGACCGACCTTGCAAGTCCGGTCGCAAGGTCGGTCCATTCCAGTAGCTTACAAGACGGAAAATTTTAGCTCGACCGACCTTGCAAGTCCGGTCGCAAGGTCGGTCCATTCCAGTAAGTTACAAGACGGGAAAATTTTGCGTCGACCGACCTTGCAAGTCCGGTCGCAAGGTCGGTCCATTCCAGTAGGTTACAGACGGGAGAATTTCTCTGGTCCGACCGAACTTGCAAGTCCGGTCGCAAGTTCGGTCCATTCCAGAAGCTTCCCGTCTTTGTAAATCTGGGCTCGACCGACCTTGCAAGTTCGGTCCCAAGGTCGGTCCGGCCCAGTATTTGCATTTTTATTTCTGTTTTCAGTTCCATACTTTACCCATTGTTTCTCCAATCTTCTTACATGTAATCCCACATGTTTAAACACTACCTAGGCCCTCCAAATTGCCTTAGTTCATCCACCAAATTCTTTACTAAATCCATCAATCAATCCTACACAAATTCCTCACTTCTTTTCCCACCAATGTAACAGTTTTTGTTTTACCTATGCTACAGATTTCCAACTTACTTCTACCATTCAATACTTCCTCTACCAATGTCACTCCAGCATCCTAAATACATCTCCAACAACTACAATATCTATACCCAAGTCCAACGCTCTTTTTACCAATTCTTACACACTAATTTTTCCTAACTTCTCCATACATCCTTATACCCTTTTGCTACAGATTTTCACACCTCTTGTTTCTCATACTACAACTACCTCTTCATCACTACTAAACATGTCTACCAACTCCAATACACACCTTGGTTCTCCCATTCACCAAGTCATCCATAAGTGTACATTTCCTACCAAAAATTTGCCATAACCTCCCCTATATTTTTACACTCTCACCACATATTCTAGTTCATAATTCAATACTTATTTCACCTGTTTCACACAAAGACAATATACAAGCTCCCATACACGATTCCAATACTAAAACATCTTAAAAATTCCTGCACTCAACATCTCATTCCCATCCAATTGTGACAGTTTTTAAATGTCTTTTAAGGCTTCAAGATACTTATATTCTCCTACACATTACACTACTAATACATTGCCATTTTACAATACACATTTTCATTTCTAAAAATCTGTTACATTACTCATTACCAAGCTACACAAAGAGCATTCTTACCTTGTTTCTCCTCTAGATTTTCTTTCTCCTTCTTTCTTCTTCCTTCCTCTCTTTCTCCACCGGTTTAGCCAACACAAATTCTCTACTCTACAACCCATATACATACACATTTCAATACACTAAAAACTAACCCTAGCTATTATTAAGCTTTAAGTAGGTTTTAGGGTTTAGAATTCTCATTACCTTGCAAGGGTGTAAATGAAGCTTGGAGTGGTTCAAGAACAAAGTTTCCAACTCCACCAAGATGCCAAATCGGCTAGGATACAAGGAGCAACAAGGGTTTTAGTTTTCATTTTCGTTTTGCCCTTGAGGCTAGAAAAAGATGGAGTTTTTAGGAATATTTTTACCTTAAAAGAACAAGGAGAAGGAGGGCCTTCTAATGGTGGTCTTGAAGCTCCAAATGCTCCATACCCATGGAGATGAAAGTTGTTGTTTTCGATTTTTGAAAAGGTGGGAATGTAGCTCTTGATGAGAGGATTCCAATGGTACACTTTTTATAATTTTTGGAAGAGATTTGAGGGAGTAATAAGAGGAGAGAAGAGAGGTTTTGTGTGGTTGCTTCAAATCTCCATGGAAATCGCATGGAAGAAGAAAGGAAGAAAAGAGAGTGTGAGGGTGAGTGGTATTACGTGAGAGAAGAGAATAGAATAGGAGAGAGAGTGTGAGGGTGAGGTGAGTGTTTACTTTTTGATTTTTAATTGCTTTTGTCCTTAGTGAGTAAAAGAGAATAGGGTGTGTGTGTGTGAGTAGGAAAATCGGACAGCACACAGTCCATGAGGGTTTGTAAAATTTTATTTACAAAATTGGACACATAAGTTTGTGTTATTTATATTTCTACCCCACAACTTCCCGTTTTTTGACAGTTTTTACTAATCTCTCGTTTTATTGATTTTATTGGTTCTAAAGCTTCACTAATATTTATTAATGGTCATTCAGTTGACCAAAATTGTTACGAGTCTACTTGACCCGCTTAAAGACACGTTTTCCCGGTTACCTCAAAAAACGCGCTTTAAGGTTCGTTAGTGATTTTAATCCGTTTTAAGGATCCGCTTTCTTCGGGATTTGTTCCCGTATATTATTTAGGTCTTATTAAACCTTTGGAATCCATATAATACGCTAACCGAGGTCTCATACCTCCTATGGTTATTTTAACGCTTATTTAGCGTCTTTCGCTCTTTAAGCGTTTCTTTATTTCTTTTTTAGATTTATTCTCCTTACCAATATTAATTAGGTACCATTAGGCCCTTAAATATGTATTAGATTAATTTTAACCCTTATGTTTAAGTTCGGGGTATTTCAATCTACCCCCCTTAGGAACTTTGTCCTCAAAGTTGTTCGAGGTTATGGGTTTACAATGCTTACTCATTCTTACGTGTCTAATACCAAAGCCATATGTTCTTCCTCCTTACTAATCCCAAATCAGTTACTCAAGGTTTCTCCTTTCCATACCATACCAATGTACTATAGTTACTCCAATCCGCATTACTACCGACCATCCAGTTCCTCATTACCAATTTATACATACATACAATGCAAGGCTATTCCCAAAGCAATGCAATACACATTACAATCCCGCAGGCACTCAGGTCATCTAGACATAGGACTCCTCTATGTCCCACTGCCTTTGGAATAATACAACGTAATATATACTATCTTCTCCCGTACCAGCTTCCAACACATACTTAGTCTCCAGTCTATAGAAAATCCTTCCCCAGGGCTACATCGAAATCCTTCTAAAACATACAACTTCAGATTTCAATTTATGTTCATTAGTTCTATCCTATGTGTGATTCTTGTGACCACTTGAGGGGAGCTTCAAGAATCGTTCGACCCTGATGTGATCAGCACCAGTGTTGAACTATCTTTCCACCCCAATTTGTGTTCGGTTCCCTTGATCTGATCAGGATCAAGTTCGACTTCCCACATCAGATTCAATCAAACAAATAATTTAATAGTTTTCATTTTCTATCTTTTTACTCTTTCTAGTCGTAATTACGAATTCATACATCTCCAAAGGATGGAATCAGTCCATCAATCATCCTCACTCTACTTCCCAAATGCTTTACTCCATGGTTCAATCCTAATGCTCAATTCATCAACCTTCACTACTTCCATCCATTACTCACTATCATCTCCTATATTCTGACTAAGGAATACTACATTTATAAGATTTAGTTGACTTCAATTGTTTCGAATATTTTACTTACGATTCCACTACTCATAAACTTCATTCATCTACTATCCTCATTCATTTCGTACTACTTCTTCAGAGGTTACAATACTTGTGGAGCTCCGTCCACTACTCATTACTTTTCTTTTACTAATACTCTTACATTGGTGTTACCAGATAGATATATCCATTCCATGGTATTTGCATGTTTAATGCCTATTTACCATAATTACAATATGAATGAGTACCTATGTTTATTTAACATAGTATCAATCATCAGTTTGGTTCTCATTTGTGCTATGCACATTGTGGTTTATGTGTTTTATTCATAAAACTTACATTAAGCGGTTTTCGCTCTACCCCCTTAAAAGGGATTACGCCCACGTAATCTACCATATGTTATTATTATTAAACATTGGTTTAATCAGTTTGGGCAAACTGAAGCGTTTAGCTTCACTACGGTATACTATAGAATGTGCTCTGGTCAAAGGGTCTTAACCATAATAACGGTTTAGTCTTTGCACCAAGAGTTCCTATATGAGTTTATTTAACTCATCGTTAATTCGGTTCTAGCATATCAGGCTTCAAGGCATTAATAGCCATTGTATTATACTCACTAGGTATATTGTCTCCTAGCTAGGGCCCACTAGCTTCTGCTGCGCGTCCCTGATAGCTTGGGTTACTTACCCTTCGTGTTATCATTAATGTGCTATACATCACCTTCTTATCCATCTATTGTGGGAATAAGGTTTACTAGACAAATGCGGTATTCTTTTACCGTGGTTGAACTCAATGAGTTTCAGATTTATAACCAGCTCTCTAGTAATCTACTGCACATGCTATTCGTGATTCCACGATTATTCGTTAAGTTCCTCCGACTTATTGTCGGATGAGGTTAAGTCACTACTTAGTTGTAGTACATCCTCTATTGTCAATAGCTTCTGAATTATACTAGTTCTCCTGGTTCAGTACAAGTGTTCTTTACTTGTATGACCTTGCATTTTCTATGCGTTGGTCCTAGTGACTTTCTTGTATCTCCTTTCACCTTATATTCCAATGGAATTCACATCTTGTGATTATTAGTGTGTTTCGCACTCTTCGTGCTTCTTTGGCCTTAGGCCGCACGGTTTGTTGCTAAGCTTGCTTAATTGGCTTGAGCCATGTTTGTTGGTGAAACGAAGGGTTTACTACGGTTTACATTCTCCACATCCCTAGCCATCCCATTAGATCATTAGCTGCACAAGTGCAATACCAAAACACTCAGTCATACAGAGTGCAGAGGTGTAAACGCTTGACAGTAAGTCGCTTATGCGATGGGAAGGAATATTTCTGTGTGTCCTCTTATACTTATACTCCCTGTCATTGCTTAACTACTTCCTCAAAGCGGTCGCCTGTTGCGCACCGTATTCTTACGCATTGTACAACATCGTTTTTACCGTTTCCGTTACTGCGATAGTTTCTCTTCACTCATTGCCATTGTCAGTGGCACCGTTTCCTTATGGTATAAATACACTAGGAGTTTCCTGTATTGGTGTGTACGGCGGTTGTCGTAGCACACGACAATCTTATTATCTTCCCAATGTGGAGGTGTTTCATTCCACTTAGGTTTTATGTGTAGGTTAATTTACCTCACATTCTATCACCATTTGTGGTACAATTTACCAAGTATCTTGGTTGACCAAGGATGAAGTGGTTTATCGGGTTACAAGTTCTTCTTGAGCGTTGGTCATTCATGGTGTGCAATGTGCACTCACATTGATTGTTTTTGACAATTACTGTCCTCTCAAAGCTGAGCACTGGTTATAGGCTCTAGCTGTGTGGTTTTATTCTTGTATGTACATCACCGGGACATCCCATGAAGCTTCAAGGGTTTTCTGGTCCCGTTCTCCAATTGAAGAGTACTCTGTCATTGGTAAATGAAAGTTCTCGTTGAGGGGTTTGTCTCCATTCATAGGTCTAATGACAAGGTTTGCTATGTTGGTGTTTACACGATGGTCCACCACACGTTTGGGTGCTTATGGAGTACGCTTACTCCTTTAAGTCGTAATGGTTTGGAAATCTCATTTCTTTATTCCATCACCCCTTGGCAATATCCATTGCATGGTTTTATTGTTATAGTAGATGGAAGCCTTTTCTAAGGGTTCACATCATCACCGCATTGGTGGTCTTTGGTTAACGAGGGGTACCTTCCCTCGGGTTTCCTGTAGTGTCCAAGTGTGGTGTTATACCCAAAATTTCAACCCCCCTGGAAGAAAGTCTCTACTAATAGGCTAGTAGCAAGGGTTCCCAGTTCGATCGGCACGTTTCAGAGTACCAGGGACAGCTTAGTCATCTCCAGGGGCATTTTCGTAATTTTTCAAGGCTCCTAAGCCCCCTATAGGCTTTCTCTCTCCTCCAAATAAGGGTCAAATCAATTCAAAATGCTTTGAAATTTTAACCCATGATAAAGGATGACATTTGAAGCATAATGGCGTTGGAATTTTGATTTTTCGAATTTCCAATAATTTTCTAGCAATTTCTGATTGAATCTGACGGGAAATTGAATTTAAAAATATTCCAATATCCAAAAAATTCGATCTCACTTTAGAAAAATCAGAATTATCATCCTTTACCCATGTGTGAAATTTCATAATCAAATTCCTTTTGGAAGCCCTTGAGCTAAAACGTCGGTAAATCTCGGTTTTGACCGGATTTTTCTATCTTTAAGGAAGTCTATATAAGGAACCTTATCCCATGATCAAATCAGAACCTCAAGAACCCTAAGCAACCAGAAAACCTAGCCGTCTCATTCTCCTCACGTTTTTACACATCCAAGCACCAAAATCACATCAAAAATCTCTCGAAATCACCACCTAAACACACTTTTCAATTCCTAACACATCAACAATCATCAAACATCAACCAAACCACCTCCAAAACGTGAAGAACATCATCAACAATCAACAACCAGAAGCCCGGGTCGAACTCAATCCGGAACCGGCATCATCGGAGTCTCCGAAGAATCCCAACGTGAAGAATCATCTTGAATTCGAAGGTAAAACAGGTTACAATCCCACTTTTCTGATTCCCCACGACCTTGTTAACTCTCTGTCAAAGTTTGGGTTCAAACCAACCTGTTTACGCTTCTGTATTGACGTTTGTTTAAGCTTCTGTCCAATAACTTGTTTACCAAGTTTCGTGCTTAATTCGAGTTCAAATTGAAAACTTTCAATCACTAACGACTTGTAAATCTTTCAGGCTACACACCCATAAAATTTGAGCTCAAAACACCCTCGGGAACCTTCTGAAAACCCCTGTCCGTGGGTGGTCCGTGACCTCGGACCTATGGTCCGGGACCTCGGACGCGTTGTCCGAGACCACGGACACCCACGGACGGCGGCGGGATTTTAAAAATTCAAAACTTAGGTTTTTCTAACGATGTCCGGGCCCACGGACAGCCTGTCCGTGGCCCCGGACTTTGCAAATTTTTGTTTTCCTTCAATTTCGACTTTTCTGTATATTTAGGTTAACTGGGGTCCGTGGTCTCGGACTTTGGTCCGTGGCTACGGACGTAAGCAAAATTTGACCTAATTCTGCCTCCGAAACCCTAGTTTAGGTAGCTTTCAATTTCACTTTAATTTTCTGTCAAAAAACGTTAAAAAAAAAAAAAACAGAAGCGCGCACTAGGTTAAAAAA
Source organism: Limonium bicolor (assembly GCA_023374045.1). Lineage (NCBI taxonomy): Eukaryota > Viridiplantae > Streptophyta > Magnoliopsida > Caryophyllales > Plumbaginaceae > Limonium > Limonium bicolor. Next base: position 462,199,635 of record CM041776.1, read on the forward strand.
CTTTGTAAAAGCCGTAAAGCCAAGTAGAGAGAAAAAACGACCTAGGAAGGGTAATGAAAGTAATTGAACCCTAATAAGTCGAATATCAAGCCCCCGAACCCGAACTCTCCTTTCCTAATTTGATCTAGGTTAAAATTAGGTGGCGACTCATAATAGGTTCCAGTGAGCTAGCTTAGGTTTTAATAATTATTGTTATATGACATAGTTATTAATCTTAGGTTATAAGTGGACCTAAAACCCGATTAGATCCTAATCAACTTAATCACATAGGATAGGGTTTAAAATCGAGGCTCACAGACTGGCGACTCTGCTGGGGATAAACTTCTTAATTTTAACTTGTTTAATTTTAAGAAAGAGGGCTTAACTTGAAAATGTTTATTTATGGCTTTATTACATTGTTTGTTTACTTTTGTGCGCAATTTAAATTTCTGTACTTTTGCATCATATGAGAGCGAGGGTCTACATAAACCGATTTCACCCCGGGACCCATTTGAGGGTCCCCTGTCAGGGACTCACACCTTTTAGGTGATGTGAATAAGCGGGGGAAAAGAGGAGGATGTCGTCTAACCACATCCCCTTAATACCTGGGCCTTAGCCCCAAGCGTTTTCCTGGCAGTGTCCTTACCTAGCCCATTGTTTGGTCAGTCAAAGACCCGACCGTAGACGCACACCTTCAGGTGATGTGAAAAAAGTGGGGAAGCCCAAAGAGAATAGCGTGCAAGCCCTATTCCTTTGAGGTGACCTGGGCCCATGCCCCAAGCACCTCTCCGGATCGATCCATACCCAAATTGATTTAACCGTCAAGTGAGGACATGTTGAATTTGTGTGGGCCTTGTTTGCTTGTATGATCGGCCCACTACCCAGTCTAGAGATTGATAGGAATTTCTCCTACATCAACCTAGCCCAACCCGAATCGGCGGCTCTACTTGATTGCGGCCCAAAGGTCCTGTTTGGTTTAATATGTGAGTCATTCGGGCTTCAGCCCAAAGGCTTAGACTTAGGTGATTTCTCTTCTGGCCCAATTTGAATTATCCAATTAGTTCTAGGCCCATAAAAAGGAAATCCACCTAAACTTGAAATAACTCACAAGTCCTGAAAATAAAATCTTTTTCGGCTTAGCAACCATTTCTCTGGCCCGAAGAAAGTTAGGCCCATTTGTGATTTAGGGACCATTCCAGCTCATGTGCTTTACTTCAGGCCCAAACACATCCCGGTCCAAGGGCTCATTCTAATCTAGGTAGACTTCTTATCGTGGCCCTATCCCAAAACCATAGATCCAGGTGTCACCTCTTGGGCTCAATCAAAGCCATCCGTTTAGATTTCAGTTCAAATTCCAATCTGAAAGTACACCATCCCAACAACCTCACTTTCTGGGCATCCTGGCCCACTTCCTTTCAGTGAAAGGCTGGTTTGGTCTTCGATCTACCTTGTGAAGCGTCATTTTCACCCTAGTATCATTCGGCCCACTTCCTTTTGTCAGCTAATAATGGACACCTTGGAAACAGGTAAGCCTAAATCCTGAGAATGGCAGAAGGAGGAGTTCCAATCAACACGGATGCTCAGTTAGCCGTAGAATTCAATGAGATGTTGAAAAAGATTGGGCGCATGGAGAAGGCCAACAAGCCAGCCGGTTTTGATTACTTTTCCACTGGATTGTATCCCGAGGTTGATCTCCCTCCAAAGTTGAAGCTGCCAACACTTCCTCTGTACAAGGGTTCCTCCGACCCACAGCTTCATTTGGCAATGTTCGATAGAGAAATGTCTATCCTTTTGCTGAATGATATGCAAAAGGCCAAGGTATTTGCTCGCTATCTTGATGAGACTCCTCAGCTTTGGTACATAACTCGAAGGATGAATACCAAGACCTACGAGGAGGTCTGTGAAGCTTTTCTGCATCATTTTGAGTACGCTAGAAGTTTTGGAGTCACCAGGGCTGATCTTGCAAACACACGACAAACAGAAGGTGAATCAATGACCGACTTCGTCAAGCGTTGGAGGATGAAGGCAGCCGCTATGCTCACAAACATGGACGAACAGGAGCAAGTCCGAATGGTAATCGAGAATATGCGGAAGCAATACAATGAGAAGCTGAAACTCACATACTTTCCTAGTTTTGACCTGCTGATAGGACAAGTTGGTGTCCTAGAGGAGTTGATCCATAAGGGAGAATTAAAGCTTGGGGACTCAGAAAACACCGGAAATGGTTTAAGGACAGCAGCTTGCATCCAAAGAGGCATCCAAAAGAGAACCAGGCAGCATGAGGTAAACACCGTTCGACGGCTAAGAGAATCAGGTTGGGCTATTGGAGCATCAGAGCCACCTAAAAAGAAACTCCGTCAGAGAGAGTTCACAGACATCGGCCGACCGTTGAGCCAGGTTTTTAAAAGACTCCAGGAGCGAAGCATACTACAACCTCTCACCCCCCGGCCTGGGGTCCCTCAGAAAGGAAGGAATCTAAGTCAGTTTTGCCGGTACCACCAATTACCTGGCCATGACACCGACGATTGCAAGGCTTTAAGGCACACGATCCAAGACCTTTACGACCAGGGATTTCAGTTCTCCGAATGCAGCGATATTTAGGAATTTGTTCTTGCTAGAGGTCACTTTCATTTCGCAGCTCTTAGTTTAAACTTTAGGATATTTAGTTTCCATTCGGTCTTTCCTTTCAGTTAACTTTAGATAGTTTTTGGATGTATGTACTCAACATTGTTAAATATATTTTCCATTAATAAAATTCTTGCATTTTTCACATCTTTAATAAAGTCATGTATAAATACTTTGTAAATAAATGCTCATTCTCCAGCAAAACGAAAAAAAAACGGAAAAATTGGTTTGAGTATATCCTTTGATATAGGCGTATGAAGTAATCATCTCCTGGCAATAGAACAAAACGATTCGCCTTTTGCTTCCAAAAGGGTGAACATGCCTGTCCAAACACCATACACAGAGAACATCCCACCACCCTGTTTACTTTCGTCACTACATCACTCCACCAAAACAGCAAAACACCGTCATCACTTACCACCACACACACACAATCACCCTTCACAAATAACCTGGGTATTCAAAAGGCTTATAAAAAAAAACCCCACAGCAATACTGGGGGCAATCCGAGTTAAGGAACGATAATGTTTATTTCTTTTGTTTAAATGTGCAAACAAGTCTCTGAGTGAACGTTTCGCGAGAGTGCCTTGAGTGGTAAAACCAAGAGCGAAAGAGCGTGTCATTTTTACACGACTCCAGAGAGGCCACATTTAAAGGTAAGGTAAACGGCATAACTCCGACCGAAGGAGATAATTTGTAAATTTACGCTTAAACCAGTGAAAAGTAACAAGGAGCAGATACACAACTATTAGGGATGACGAAGCACCTAGGAAACAGCACCACACAGCCAAAAGCTTGTAAACCCTGACATTAAACCCTAGGCACCCCCGCTGAGCTTTTCATATATGACCTCTTTTACAACACTACAAGCTCCACAAACGAGCCCGCCAATGATGAATAACCGACCCGGTGACCAAAGGAAGCAAGGAGCCCGACTTTTGAACAACAACTTCACAAGTCCAAAGAAGCAAAACCGCTACCAGCGTGACGAAGCGATCCGCAAATGGTCCCAAAGTGACACAGGATCCAAAATGAGCTAACATCAAAAACAGCTCCCAAGGTTCAAAACCGGGAAACACAAGAACCCCGAAGGAAAGGAGATTCGAAGAAAGGCAAACCTGAAAAGCCTCAAAGAAACCCAGAATCAAAAAAAAGAAAGAAGATGCAAGGAACAATCCAAAGGTTCCAAGTTCCAAGTCCATAAGCGAAGTCATCACGAAGTGGCCAAACGACTTCAAGGCAAAGGAGACAAGTCCGAGAGACGGTGCAAGTTGCAGCTTTGGTCATCCTTAAAGCTCCACATATCCTAAACATTCCTCCATTATCCTGTTGTCATTCATCATACCCCATAGCCACGTTATAAGCTCAAAAGACTTCCGACTTAGTAGTTGTGTATCCGATCATATGGAAGTAGCAGGTTGAATGCGTAAATCTAACAAATGTCAAATTCAATGTTGAGATGTTTTTGACCAAAAGGAGAGCACGAGTGCAGGCATCAAAAACTTTGAGTGTAGGATAGAAAGCACCACATCAAGACATAATCCGTGACCATGTGAGGATAAGGCTTGTTCGCATGTTTAATCAAAGAAAATACTGGGGGCAATCGATCGTTCCGATCAATTGCCATGAACTCTAGCTCAGATTCCTAAGGAAAAATACTGGGGGCAATTGTTGGTTCCAACAATTGCCATGACAAACCAACGGAAACCCAAAGCTTGGGCACCACCAACACCACCAACACCACCAACACCACCATGTAGGCCCACATTAGCCCCTACCATCACACAAACACTCTCAGGCCCGTCATTGGTCTTACCTCCACAAAACATCAGCTCATCTTAATCCAAATCACCATCCAAAATCACACCCAACCCCAAGCTTGTCATAAATCTTGAACACCGGCAAAGCTTTCAGCACCACAACAAACCCACACACTTCCATCAGTATCGTGTTCATCCTCTAAGAAACAAATTGCAGATCAGGAACTCTTAGTCAGGAAATGGTTATTTCGCTATCCTTTCTCAGCAGTGTTTTTCTCAAGCATTGCCATGTTTGGCATATTTTCAGCTATTTCTTGCTTTGTGCAAATTTTCGGTTTTCACAAGCACTTCAATTTCACTTTGCAATACTCGGGTAAACCTTATCATTTCCATGTTTGGAACCTTAACAATTTGATCACATCACAATCATTTGCATAAAACGTGTTTTGCATCCTCGCATCATCAAGTATATTGCATTCCTCAATTTTCCTGGTCAAGTTTAGAATGGATCTCAGTCTCCATAAGCAACTGAGTTAGATGGATCTCGGTCTCCATAAGCAACCGAGTAGAGTGGATCTCGGTCTCCATAAGCAACCGAGTAAATGGGTCTCAGTCTCCATAAGCAACTGAGTTAGATGGATCTCGGTCTCCATAAGCAACCGAGTAGAGTGGATCTCGGTCTCCATAAGCAACCGAGTGGAATGGGTCTCAGTCTCCATAAGCAACTGAGTTAGATGGATCTCGGTCTCCATAAGCGACCGAGTAGGATGGGTCTCGGTCTCCATAAGCAACCGAGTAGGATGGATCTCAGTCTCCATAAGCAACTGAGTTAGATGGGTCTCGGTCTCCATAAGCAACCGAGTAGAATGGGTCTCGGTCTCCATAAGCAACCGAGTAGAATGGGTCTCAGTCTCCATAAGCAACTGAGTTAAGATGAGTCTCATCCCCAAACCTTAGGCACACATAAGACCTACCCTACATTCAAACCTTAGGCACACATAAGACCTACCCTACATTCAATCCTTTTAGGCACACATAAGACCTACCCTACATTCAATCCTTTTAGGCACACATAAGACCTACCCTACATTCAATCCCTACAGGCACCCATAAGACCTCCCTTATTCATTCACTTTAGGCTCGACGTAAGTCCTAGAGTCATCCCTTTAGGCTCGTAGTAAGACCTAACACCACTCCTTAGCTTACCCGCTTCCATTAAACATATTGCATTCATTTCATTCATTATAGGTAGTCAACGCCTCAGAATAGCTTGACATCATTTCATTCATTTTAGGTAGTCAACGCCTTAGAATAGCTTGACATCATTTCATCCATTATAGGTAGTCAACGCCTTAGAATAGCTTGACAACATATCATCCCTTTAGGTAGTCAACGCCTTAGAATAGCTTGACATTTACTTCATCATTTCATTTTTAGGTAGTCAACGCCTTAGAATAGCTTGACATCATCTCATTACTTCATAGGTAGTCCATGCCTTAGAATAGCTTGACATCATCTCATTACTTCATAGGCAGTCAACGCCTTAGAATAGCTTGACATCATCTCATTACTTCATCTTATTACTTCATAGGTAGTCAACGCCTTAGAATAGCTTGACATCATATCATCATTGTAGGTAGTCAGCGCCTTAGAATAGCTCGACACAGTTTATCAGTTTTTTTGGTAACATGCAGGGTCTTGGAAACATTTGAAATTTTGGGGTATCACTCAAGCATCAACCAGTCTTTTCATCTTCATTACAAAGCCTAGTTGACGGGGGGCAATCTGTTATACCCAAAATTTCAACCCCCCTGGAAGAAAGTCTCTACTAATAGGCTAGTAGCAAGGGTTCCCAGTTCGATCGGCACGTTTCAGAGTACCAGGGACAGCTTAGTCATCTCCAGGGGCATTTTCGTAATTTTTCAAGGCTCCTAAGCCCCCTATAGGCTTTCTCTCTCCTCCAAATAAGGGTCAAATCAATTCAAAATGCTTTGAAATTTTAACCCATGATAAAGATGACATTTGAAGCATAATGGCGTTGGAATTTTGATTTTTCGAATTTCCAATAATTTTCTAGCAATTTCTGATTGATCTGACGGGAAATTGAATTTAAAAATATTCCAATATCCAAAAAATTCGATCTCACTTTAGAAAAATCAGAATTATCATCCTTTACCCATGTGTGAAATTTCATAATCAAATTCCTTTTGGAAGCCCTTGAGCTAAAACGTCGGTAAATCTCGGTTTTGACCGGATTTTTCTATCTTTAAGGAAGTCTATATAAGGAACCTTATCCCATGATCAAATCAGAACCTCAAGAACCCTAAGCAACCAGAAAACCTAGCCGTCTCATTCTCCTCACGTTTTTACACATCCAAGCACCAAAATCACATCAAAATCTCTCGAAATCACCACCTAAACACACTTTTCAATTCCTAACACATCAACAATCATCAAACATCAACCAAACCACCTCCAAAACGTGAAGAATCATCAACAATCAACAACCAGAAGCCCGGGTCGAACTCAATCCGGAACCGGCATCATCGGAGCCTCCGAAGAATCCCAACGTGAAGAATCATCTTGAATTCGAAGGTAAAACAGGTTACAATCCCACTTTTCTGATTCCCCACGACCTTGTTAACTCTCTGTCAAAGTTTGGGTTCAAACCAACCTGTTTACGCTTCTGTATTGACGTTTGTTTAAGCTTCTGTCCAATAACTTGTTTACCAAGTTTCGTGCTTAATTCGAGTTCAAATTGAAAACTTTCAATCACTAACGACTTGTAAATCTTTCAGGCTACACACCCATAAAATTTGAGCTCAAAACACCCTCGGGAACCTTCTGAAAACCCCTGTCCGTGGGTGGTCCGTGACCTCGGACCTATGGTCCGGGACCTCGGACGCGTTGTCCGAGACCACGGACACCCACGGACGGCGGCGGGATTTTAAAAAATTCAAAACTTAGGTTTTTCTAACGATGTCCGGGCCCACGGACAGCCTGTCCGTGGCCCCGGACTTTGCAAATTTTTGTTTTCCTTCAATTTCGACTTTTCTGTATATTTAGGTTAACTGGGGTCCGTGGTCTCGGACTTTTGGTCCGTGGCTACGGACGTAAGCAAAATTTGACCTAATTCTGCCTCCGAAACCCTAGTTTAGGTAGCTTTCAATTTCACTTTAATTTTCTGTCAAAAACGTTAAAAAATAAAAAACAAAGCGCGCACCTAGGTTAAACAACTTTGTAGAAAGCCGTAAACGAGCCAAGTAGAGGAAAAACGACCTAGGAAGGGTAATGAAAGTAATTGAACCCTAAATAAGTCGAATATCAAGCCCCCGAACCCGAACTCTCCTTTCCTAATTTGATCTAGGTTAAAATTAGGTGGCGACTCATAATAGGTTCCAGTGGGCTAGCTTAGGTTTTAATAATTATTGTATATGACATAGTTATTAATCTTAGGTTATAAGTGGACCTAAAACCCGATTAGATCCTAATCAACTTAATCCACATAGGATAAGGGTTTAAAATCGAGGCTCACATGTGGACTAGGCCAATGTTGGCATTATCATGATTCTTATGCCCCTGTGCTACCATTGCTACAGGAGGCATGGCGGTAATTAAGAACTCCGTCAATTGTATACTAGGCTGATGCTCTAGTGACAGTGACATTGAGTTGGCCATTACTCCAAGCCACTCAGGATGTTGGGTTTGAATTTATGGTCCAGTTGTTGATTTCTTGTCGTATGAGGCAATCTCTCTTGCAAGTCTTGTTACCAATGGTGTGGGTTTTGCAACCGTTTGAGTTCGTATAACGTATTTGGTTTACGGCTTCTGAGCCGTATTGCTGCAAGCTATACCCCTTGCAAGCTGCTTATACATGTCTCCACTCCATGTATACCATCATAGGTTTGAGGTATTATTGGGCTCCATGGTAAGTCGTGGCATCACGCTTCCGTTCATAGGAGGCCTTTTTAGGCAAATGGTATTAATAAGTGCCTCTCAGTACCTTAGGGCATTTCCTGTTAAGTGAAATCCCTTCTGTGTCCTAACCGGGTGTTCGTTTTAGCTCCCGTGCTCATATCATTACGCTTGTTCAACTGTTGTTAACGCAGACACCCTTCAAGGATCGCTCCTGGGTGTGGTAGCTGTGCCGTTACATCCGGCTAATGTTTTAACATGTGTTGTCCTCTATACCGTCTTACGGTATTGTATTAAGCTATTCCCCCTTTTGGGTCATAACGTCTCCTGTCTTTGGGTAGACCGTCTGTACCTGCTCCCAGTGCTTGAGACTAGGTTTACATATTCTCTCCAATTATGGATCGTGCTTCGTAGTAATCTTGTGATTGCTCTTGGGAGTTTTGTCCCGTTTGTTGAGCATTGTAGTGTTCACGTCGGCAACTGCCTTACAGTGTTTAGGTTGGGTATACCATCCAGCTGTCAGGTAATTGCTTGGATTATTTGAGACATATCCGATGTCTATACCTACTAGTATGTGCTCTTTGCACTTCCTAGTTCTTATTCCTCATCTTCAAATGGATTCTCTGAGTTCCTTGATACTTGATCGTCTAAGGTGTCCAGCTTTTCTGGCTTGAACTCACTCATGGTCCGTAGAACGGAGTTGACTACTTCCCGTGCGTCGCACACTACCATATTGACACGTTACCACTTACCCAACTATATGTCGGGCCCGCAAGCTCCTTCGGAGTGCGGTTGTCCCACATCCCGTAACGGGTACACTCGTAGTGTTCGTCACACGCCTAGGTGAAGTATTCTGTTGCCAACTCCTCTTGTATCATTCTATGATACTCACCGTAATGCTGTTGGTCTGGTTTTAAAATCCAAGGTTTTAAAAGAAGGTTTGTGGTTTTGAAAGAAAAACTTTGAGTTTTAAAATCGCGGTTCGGTGTTAAAAGAAGTCTCTCATGTCATAGCCATGCTTGAGGTCTTGACTAAGTCTAGCTTCTCGCTGACTAGTATGTTCTAAATACTGTGGTCGGGCCGTTAGGCCTTCCCAAGGTTCCATACGTCTGGTTGTTAGGGCGTGTGATCCTGTGGTTGTTTCTTTACAGTCACCGTACATTACTATGTACTTGTGACGTGTTAGTGTTCCTTTACATATCTCTGTCTTTACTGCACTTGCCTTGGCAAGTGCGTGGTATCGGTGGTTTTTGGATAATCCTATGCCAATCTCGGTATGGTTTCCATCTGTGTTTGTTAGTCTTGTTGACGCTTCCCTTGATCTTATTGATCTATAATTGGTATACTCGCTCCTTTAGGTAGCTTCTTGGTGGTCTAGACATGGCTGTCGTAGATCTGGGTACTCCTCCACTCCTTGGAGGTTCCCGTTCTATTTGGTTTAGTGTCGTTCCTTGTGGCTCGTTCCCACACACTTGTGGTGGTCACTAAGCCTTCCTTGGTTAGGCACTACTCTTGTAGTCCTATAGGATTATATCTCATGGTTGTTCTTGTAGTTGTCTGAGCTATATTGGCCAGGTATTGCAACCTTAGTGGCGTTGTAGCTTTGGAGTTAACCGCTTCCGACTATGTCCTTAGTCGGCTAGCATACCGTTGGTGGTATTATTCAAGTATTACTATCCCGTAGACTTGTGTCTCGGGTTATGTTATTGTTCCTTTTTCCGCTCTGTTGCGCTTAGTGCTTCTTTTCCTGATGCTGGTTGGTTAGCCAGGTTTCGCGACTGCTAAGCATGTCGCCCCATGCTGTTGTAGGTTGCGGCCTCCTTATGGTTGGAGTGCTCATTCAGCCGCTATTGAGTGTGGGTATTGTTGTTCAACCGGGATCCATCTCCGGGACTTCCATTTCTTGGAGTCTACTACTTGTCAAGTTCTTGTTTACTATGTGATTGCTTCACAACTGCCAGATCACGTTTTCCCGAGTATGAGAGGACTTTCCTTCTCTCTGGCGTACTTTCCAAAGTTATACAGTGGGTTTGTGGAGGGCGGGTCGGGTATTGTAGGTATCCGGTACTCACCGGTAGTTCTTAGCTAGCATATCTATAATGCTAACACTCAGCCCTTAGCCCTAAGCTTCTAATTCCTAACTCGGTATTTCCTAAACTCGGTATTTCCAGTCATCAGAGCGATACTTCACTCTGATACCACTTTTTGTAACACCCCTACCATTAATACACGCTTACCGTCCAATATCCTTACACGTCAGATACACTCAGCGGATACTTACTTATATACAATGGGTGATACAATGCCGTTAACCACCCACGTGGCTAACAAGGCTACTGCTACTGCTTACAGCATCTGTCTGACGGACCAGAATCCCGAGTACTACACTTCCACAACACATACTCCATTCATCAACGAATACTACAAGGTTCCATTCAATACTTTACTCCTTCGTAAACCATACAATACAAAATTCATAACCGAGTTTACTAAGTTCCCAATATAGTTACAATGCTTCTTCCAAGTTCATACATGCTCACTAAGAGACTACTTACTACCCGTTCCTCGCAAACTACTTGCTTCTAATTACAAGAGTGTGCCTCCAGTCTCTCATCTGGACCATATTCGCTTCGGTACCTGCACACTAAAAAAAAGTCCCCCGAAGGGGTCAGCTTTCGCCGAGCATGATAACCGCATACCCCGCGTACTAGTGAGGGTACGCCGACCACTTGGTCGAATACATGCGGTTCATTTTCATACAATCATACATGCATACATGCTCTTATACACAAGGTTACAATACACTGCGCAAGACATACACATATACATACACTTCAGTACATACACGAAGTACAGCATAACCATTCAATACATACTCACCTTTTCCCGAATTACACATACACAGGATACAGTTCTTGTTAGCTTCATTGGTCCACCCGGGTTAATCGGGTGGAGATTACTCTTTTACTCGTTACTCCATACATACGCATACATACTCATACATACTTACGGATCCATACTTACTTACTCTTACTCTTACTCAAGTTAAGTCGTCGGGACCTCCGGCCCTGGGGACTACACCGTCCCACCTCCGGGATTTACTTGACTCACCAATCCGGGATGCTACCCATTTAAGGGATTTGGGCCGCGGACCAGTTTAAGAGTCAGGAATTGCAGCCAACCTCTTGTGACTCCGCATCCTCACGCGTGGCCGAAGCTATATCGGACTTCTACTCATTCCGGTTTACTCACTTAGGTTAGGAGTTAGGTAGTTAGGAATTAGCAGAAGTCAACATTCAAGCCACAATAATACAATACCCATATACACATACATGCAATTACATTACATTATACAAGTACACTACAAAATACAATACACTTCATCATCATTCATATGTTTCATGAATTATACAAACTATTGTTCAAGACAAATATCAAGAACAATGTAAACAAGCACAAGTAGGTGCAATATAGTCCGATTCATGCATTTATCTTATTAGGTGATCAAATAAACACACAAATCGGGGTAACCAGATTAGGATACAGGGCATGAAGAAATCATACCTTTCATGTTGTACTTGCATCCCAACGTTCCTCCGGTATTCACAATTCAAATCCTATGATATACATGCAACCGAATAATTAATCTAACTACCATTAATTTAATTCGGTTACCCTTACGCTTCCTAACTCATACTTACTAAGTCTTCACATTCTTATACTTATATTTTATTTACTTACTTTTAATTACTTAACAATGGTTTACTTACATATATGCACATATGTATAGGTGGGTATACATATACATACATACATATACTAACCATAGTCTTATAGTTTTTTTTTTTTTGACCCGACCGAACTTGCGACCGACCTTGCAAGTTCGGTCCAAGTCAGTAGGCTACATCAGGTGAAAATTTCAGGGCCGACCGACCTTGCAAGTCCGGTCCCAAGGTCGGTCCATTCCAGTGAGTTACTTAACGGAAAATTTTAGCCCGACCGACCTTGCAAGTCCGGTCGCAAGGTCGGTCCATTCCAGTAGCTTACAAGACGGAAAATTTTAGCTCGACCGACCTTGCAAGTCCGGTCGCAAGGTCGGTCCATTCCAGTAAGTTACAAGACGGGAAAATTTTGCGTCGACCGACCTTGCAAGTCCGGTCACAAGGTCGGTCCATTCCAGTAGGTTACAGACGGGAGAATTTCTCTGGTCCGACCGAACTTGCAAGTCCGGTCGCAAGTCCGGTCCATTCCAGAAGCTTTCCCGTCTTTGTAAATCTGGGCACGACCGACCTTGCAAGTTCGGTCCCAAGGTCGGTCCGGCCCAGTATTTGCATTTTTATTTCTGTTTTCAGTTCCATACTTTACGCATTGTTTCTCCAATCTTCTTACATGTAATCCCACATGTTTAAACACTACCTAGGCCCTCCAAATTGCCTTAGTTCATCCACCAAATTCTTTACTAAATCCATCAATCAATCCTACACAAATTCCTCACTTCTTTTCCCACCAATGTAACAGTTTTTGTTTTACCTATGCTACAGATTTCCAACTTACTTCTACCATTCAATACTTCCTCTACCAATGTCACTCCTAGCATCCCAAATACATCTCCAACGACTACAATATCTATACCCAAGTCCAACGCTCTTTTTACCAATTCTTACACACTAATTTTTCCTAACTTCTCCATACATCCTTATACCCTTTTGCTACAGATTTTCACACCTCTTGTTTCTCATACTACAACTACCTCTTCATCACTACTAAACATGTCTACCAACTCCAATACACACCTTGGTTCTCCCATTCACCAAGTCATCCATAAGTGTACATTTCCTACCAAAAATTTGCCATAACCTCCCCTATATTTTTACACTCTCACCACATATTCTAGTTAACAATTCAAAACTTATTTCACCTGTTTCACACAAAGACAATATACAAGCTCCCATACACGATTCCAATACTAAAACACTCTTAAAAATTCCTGCACTCAACATCTCATTTCCAATCCAATTGTGACAGTTTTTAAATGTCTTTTAAGGCTTGAAGATACTTATATTCTCCTACACATTACACTACTAATACATTGCCATTTTACAATACACATTTTCATTTTTAAAATCTGTTACATTACTCATTACCAAGCTATACAAAAGAGCATTCTTACCTTGTTTCTCCTCTAGATTTTCTTTCTCCTTCTTTCTTCTTCCTTCCTCTCTTTCTCCACCGGTTTAGCCAACACAAATTCTCTACTCTACAACCCATATACATACACATTTCAATACACTAAAAACTAACCCTAGCTATTATTAAGCTTTAAGTAGGTTTTTGGGTTTAGAATTCTCATTACCTTGCAAGGGTGTAAATGAAGCTTGGAGTGGTTCAAGAACAAAGTTTCCAACTCCACCAAGATGCTAAAATCAGCTAGGATACAAGGAGCAACAAGGGTTTTAGTTTTCATTTTCGTTTTGCCCTTGAGGCTAGAAAAAGATGGAGTTTTTAGGAATATTTTACCTTAAAAGAACAAGGAGAAGGAGGGCCTTCTAATGGTGGTCTTGAAGCTCCAAATGCTCCATACCCATGGAGATGAAAGTTGTTGTTTTCGATTTTTGAAAAGGTGGGAATGTAGCTCTTGATGAGAGGATTCCAATGGTACACTTTTTATAATTTTTGGAAGAGATTTGAGGGAGTAACAAGAGGAGAGAAGAGAGGTTTTGTGTGGTTGCTTCAAATCTCCATGGAAATCGCATGGAAGAAGAAAGGAAGAAAAGAGAGTGTGAGGGTGAGTGGTATTACGTGAGAGAAGAGAACAGAATAGGAGAGAGAGTGTGAGGGTGAGGTGAGTGTTTACTTTTTGATTTTTAATTGCTTTTGTCCTTAGTGAGTAAAAGAGAATAGGGTGTGTGTGTGAGTAGGAAAATCGGACAGCACACAGTCCATGAGGGTTTGTAAAATTTTATTTACAAAATTGGACACATAAGTTTGTGTTATTTATATTTCTACCCCACAACTTCCCGTTTTTTTGACAGTTTTTACTAATCTCTCGTTTTATTGATTTTATTGGTTCTAAAGCTTCACTAATATTTATTAATGGTCATAGGTCAGTACCAAAATTTTACGAGTCTACTTGACCGCTTAGAGACACGTTTTCCCGGTTACCTCAAAAAACGCGCTTTAAGGTTCGTTAGTGATTTAATCCGTTTAAGAGCATGCTTTCTTCGGGATTTGTTCCCGTATATTAATTTAGGTCTTTATTAAACCTTTGGATCCCTATATCCGCTAAACCGAGGTCTCATACCTCCTATGTTATTTTACGCTTATTTAGCGTCTTTCGCTCTTTAAATGTTTCTTTATTTCTTTTTTTAGATTTATTCTCTTACCAATATTAATTAGGTACCATTAGGCCCTTAATACGTATTAGATTAATTTAACCCTTACGTTTAAGTTCGGGGTATTTCACCTAGGTTTGAGATTAAACTACAACCATTCCCTTCTAGGAACGGTTTGTATGAGAATAGCGAATGTTAAGAGTTAAGAGGTTAAGATAAGTAACTGAGGTTATGGAAATCAGGACTAAAGAGGGGGTTACTAACCCGCTTGATAAGGGAACGCTTGTGTCGTTCATTGTGTGTGAACTATGTATGTTCATCAGTGGATTGTTGTTTATTGCACTTCATATCATGCTTGTGTACTTAACCAATTTCCATGCTATCGACAATTAGTCGTCGTAGCCCCGTTAGCTTGGGGGCCATGAGAGGGAGTACCAGCATTCGTGCTGACCCCCTTTGGGGGCTGTTTTTACACTTGCAGGTAAGAGGCCCATGAAGTCACTCCACGAGAGTAGGAGCGGTTAGACTTAGGATGTGTTGTTTATTTTGAGTACGGGTTGCGCTTGTGCTCCCGTCTGTTTATATGGAAACTGATGTAAGTTTGTGGCTATGACTTAGATACTTAAACTCGGTTGGTTGGTGGTATTTTGGATGGTGATGTTTGGTCGGTTGTTTACTTTGGATAAGTGTTGTAATATATAAGGCCGGTATGTTCTAACGATCAGACCGTGGAGAGGTCCAGGTGTTTGTTATTTCCGCTGCGACGAATTCGATTAAGTGTTAAGTTTTGCGATAACCACGATTGGCTTTGGACGGGGTGTTACAAAAAGTGGTATCAGAGCGTAGTTACGCTCTGATCAAGAAATACCGGACATGAGTAACCACCGAGTTAGGATATAGTTAAGAAATAGGTGATGGGTTAAGGGTGTGAGAAGTTAGTGTGAGTAGAGTCAGACGACCACTAATAAGTGTGGATCGTCTTTACCGTCTACGGACATTATAATTCGTTAACCGAAACAGTGGTGGATACGAATCTAATGTGAGTTGTGATTGTTCAGATGTCAGGAAGGAGAGGCCGAGGGCGTCCCAGAGGCGACGAGACTGAGATACCGGAGGGGCCGATCGCAGAGATCGTAGCTGCCGCATTAGGGCATATGGGCTATCAGCCTGGTGTCGGTGCACCACCTCCACCGCCACAACCCCGGAACCGAATTGGGTGAAGAGCCTTGCAGATCTTCGACCCGCACACTTTAAGGGGGAGACCGATCCCGCCAAGCTTGAGGTATATCTCCGAGCTGGAGACCGCCTTTGAGACCCTTGACGTCCCTGCTGGGATCAAGGTGCGTCTGGCTACTTTCTATCTGAAGGGGGCGGCAGGCGATTGGTGGAAGCTGGTGAGGGCCGAGCATGTGGACAATCCAGAGTTCAGCTGGGAGCAGTACACTACCTTGCTACGAGCAAAGTACTACCCCGCCCATGTCCAGACGAAGAAGCGCTTGCAGTTGGATGCGCTTAAGCAGACCGACAAGATGACGGTGGACGAGTATTACTCAGAGTTCACCACCTTGCTCCATCTTCTGCCAGGTCTTGGATATTCAGACCAGATCCTGGTGGACCACTTCTATGGCGGGCTTAGCCATCGACTCCGCTACGGCATGGGGCCGACGAGTTACACTACCTTGCAGGTAAAAAGAGTGATTGAGATTTGAGTAAGTAAATGAGTAAGATTTAGATCATGAGAAACAAGAGTGACTAATACTGTGGAAAGCAGGAGTGCTATCATGCCGCTGCTAAGGTTGAGATAACCGTCCAGCTGAGGGACGAGGAGAATGCTAAGAGGAAGAATGCTGGTAAGAGCACGGAGAGCCAAGGGCAAGGTGGGTACAAGAAACAGAAGTACCAGCCGCAGGCCCAGAAAAATCAGAACCCAAAAGGGAAGGAGGAAAAGGAGGGCTCCGGAAGAGCCATTGAAGTTGACGTACGCATACGCAGCTACACCCCTGCGCTCTAGGGCGCCAAAGGGTAAGGGATTGATATTGAGTGAGTTATGAGACAACTAATAACCGTTTGAGATATGAGTACTAATATTGTGAATGATCAGGATCTGAGACTGAGAAGGGAGCCGGTGGTGGCTACCAGCGACGCTATTGTGGGGTATACGGACACCGAGCATATGAGTGCTTCCGGAACCCTGCTAGCAGAGCCTATAGGCCCGATACTAGGGGCAAGGGCAAGACCGATCAGGGAGCTGGATCTGACGATCAGAGGAAGGTGCAGCAAGCTGCAGACAAGAACCCACGGGTGACCCAGAAGTCGGGACCCACACTACACATGGTGGACCGGGACGATGAGCCTGAACCCTCATCGAGGCCAGGTACCGCTATAACCATTTAGTGATAAAACTACCTGCTTACCGCATTATCATGCATGTTTGGTGAATAATTGAGTTAAGTAAGAATGAGTTGAGATTAGAACTTAAGTAAGATATGACCTACTACCACTTTAGGAAGCTTCAACTTCTGCTATCCAATACCATCTACACCTAACCCGGAGTACACCGACATCGAAACCATAAACTTTCCAACCGAACAATGTCAGGTTATCCGCCCAGGTATGATTTTATTAAGGGGATACCTGACACCCGAAGCACAAATAGCCGTCATCAGAAGATGCAATCAACAAGGAGTGGGACCGGGAGGTTTTTACACACCGGAGTACCCAGGGGGAGCAAGGATGAAATTAAAAATGATGAGCCTAGGCAAGGATTGGAATCCGTATGCCAAGAACTACCAAACCACGAGGATGCAAGATGGAGTCTCACCACTGGGAATACCCAAAGAGTTCCATCCAGTTATTACACAAGTCGTGGAAATCGCTCAGCAGTTGGAAGTTGAACCTATTCCAGACATTCAAGCAGACATTTGCATTGTGAACTTCTACGAGAAGGAGGGGCGACTTAGACTACACCAGGATAAGGACGAGACAACAGAGTCTCTCGAAAGAGGGATACCCGTAGTGTCTTGGTCCATAGGGGATGATGCAGAGTTTTTATACGGCGAGCAGAAGTGTGCGGACCGTGCGAATAAGTTGGTACTTAAGTCTGGAGATGTATTAGTTATGGGAGGAGAATCAAGGATGTTGTACCATGGGATTAAGAGAATCAAGCTGAATACAGCACCGTCAACAGTGATCAACGCGACACATATGAGACCAGGAAGATTAAACCTAACCGTTAAACAATATTAGTCATGTAATGCTTTAGTGTGGGATAAGGAATGAGATGTAAGATTTAAGCGCATGTTGTAAATAGGTCGGTTATGAATAAAATAACAGTGTTGTTCACATATATTGTTACGACTCTTGTTATACCATCAATACTCATGAAGCTTGTGAACACAATTAGGTTATGGACTCGGTACGGAAGGTGCGCTAAGCATACTTACAGAGGCACAGGCCGACGCCAGCGGTACTATCCTCACCGGCACCTATCCGATTAATGGGATTGAGGCATCAGTTCTCTTCGACTCAGGGGCCTCGCATACCTTTGTCTCGGCATCTTTCACGAGCAGGTTGGGGCTAGACGCTGATGAGCTACCCAACTTCACGGTTACGCTCCGGTCTAAGGAGAAGGTTCGTTGCACTCGCTACTACCGAGGAGCCATTGTCAGAATTAAAGGGGAAGACTTCCCAGTCAGTTTTATTGAGTTCAGGGAGTTGGGATTTGATGTTATCATCGGGATGAACTGGTTGGAGCGGCACAAGGGACGTATCCTCTGCGCCGAGCATAGACTGCTGCTCAGGAGTCCGTCTGGGGTAACAATATCATACCGCTAGAGGCCCAGAGAGCCTTCGACTAAGATCATCACCACCATGGCAATGTATAAGGAATTAAGAAGGAAGGAAGAAGTGTACCTCTACTATGTGCAGGACATAGAGAGAGACCCTGAGTTCGACCCCGACTTACCGGTAGTGTCGGAGTTCCCCGACCTATTTCCACGGGAACTGCCCGGCATGCCACCCACTCGGGAGGTAGAGTTCACCATCGAGCTGCTACCTGGTACCGGACCGATAGCCAAGGCACCATACCGTATGGCTCTGGCAGAAATGAATGAATTAAAGGAACAACTGAAAGATTTGTTAGATAAGGGATTTATAAGACCAAGTGTGTCACCATGGGGAGCGCCAGTCCTCTTCGTGAAGAAGAAGGATGGTAGTCTCCGCCTCTGCATCGACTACAGAGAGCTAAATGCAGTGACAGTGAAGAATAAGTATCCACTACCCCGCATTGACGATCTGTTCGATCAGTTGAAGGGAGCATCTGTGTTTTCCAAGATTGATCTCAGATCGGGGTATCATCAGATAGCCATTAAGGAGGGAGACATTGAGAAGACGGCATTCCGGACACGTTACGGCCACTACGAGTTTACAGTGATGTCGTTCGGTTTGTCGAACGCACCGGCGAAGTTTATGGATCTGATGAACCGCTTGTTCCGGGAGCAGCTGGACAAGTCGGTTGTGGTATTCATCGACGACATATTGATATATTCGAGATCTAAGGTTGAACATGAGGAACACTTGAGGAGAGTATTGGAGATATTGAGGGAGAACCAGCTATATGCTAAGTTCTCCAAGTGTGAGTTTTGGCTTGACCTGGTCTCCTTCCTAGGTCATGTCATCTCAGATGCTGGGATCTCAGTGGATCCAGCAAAGATTGATGCCGTACGTACTTGGCCAAGGCCGAAGACTGTTACCGACATCCGGAGCTTTCTCGGTCTGGCAGGTTACTACTGGAGGTTTGTTAGGGATTTCAGCAAGGTCGCGAAACCGATGACCAGTCTGATGAAGAAAGATGCACCGTTCTTATGGACGGCTGACTGTGAGAGATCATTCCAGAGTTTGAAGGACTCACTGACCACTGCACCGGTTCTGACCATTCTAGACGGTACAGAGGGCTTTGAGGTTTACTGTGATGCATCCGGCAGAGGGCTGGGTTGCGTGCTCATGCAACATGGCAAGGTGGTGGCATATGCCTCACGCCAGTTGAAGAAACATGAGGAGAACTACCCCACACATGATTTAGAGCTGGGAGCTGTAGTCTTCGCTTTGAAGATATGGCGCCACTACTTATACGGGGTTAGTATGACGATCTACACCGATCATAAGAGCTTAAGATACATATTTACTCAGAAGGAGTTGAATCTCAGAGAGAGGAGATAGTTAGAGTTCTTGAAAGACTATGACATTGACCTCCAATACAAAGAGGGAAAGGCCAATGTTGTAGCAGACGCCCTGAGCTGTCGAGCACACTCACTCCCGATCGCTAGTCTCTTTCTCTAGCTTGGTTGATGAGGTGCGAGAGGCTCAGAGGACAGATGAGTACATGAGAGAGGTCAGACAGAAGCTGACAGATGGTACCTTTGAGAGTCAGAAATATGACTTCAGACTTCACGACGATGATCTGATCAGACTTAAGGGCCGGTTATGCATACCACGGGGCAACACGGATTTGAAAGACCGTATACTTAGAGAGTCACACTGTTCTTCAGTTTCCATCCATCCGGGAGCCTCTAAGATGTATAAAGACATGAAGAGGTACTTCTGGTGGTCGGGGATGAAGACAGATGTTACCGAGTTCGTCTTGAGGTGTCTCACATGCCAGAAGGTGAAATTCGAGCACCGACAACCGGGCGGAATGGTACAGTCGATGCCAGTTCCGGAGTGGAAGTTCCATGATATCTCCATGGACTTTGTAGTTGGACTCCCACCTGTTAGGGGAGGTCTCAACATGATATGGGTGGTGGTGGATCGCCTTACCAAAGTAGCCCGATTCATACTGATGAAGGATACTTGGAAGGTGACCAAATTAGCTGAGTTATTTGAGAAAGAAATAATGAGACATCACGGGATACCAAAGACCATAGTGTCAGATAGAGATACCAGATTCCTTTCGAGGTACTGGAGAGCTACCAGAGAAGCGTTGGGTACAGAACTCAAGCTGAGTACCGCGTTCCATCCTCAGACAGATGGTCAGACTGAGCGTACTATTCAGACACTCGAGGACATGCTGAGGGCATGTGTCTTAGACTTCCAGGGCAGTTGGATTGACAGACTACATCTGATCGAGTTTTCATACAACAACAGCTATCACGCTTCGATCAAGATGGCACCTTTTCAAGCGTTGTACGGTAGACCATGTCGTACACCGCTCTGTTGGGATGAGTCGAGTGAGACGGTCATTATAGGACCAGAGTACTTATAGCAAGTTAAGGCTGAAGTTCAGCAAATCAGGGAGAACATGAAAGCTGCTCAGGATAGGCAGAAGTCGTATGCTGATGTTTGACGACGGGACCTGGAGTTCGCAGTGGGCGACCAGGTATTTCTGCGAGTTTCACCGATGAAGGGTGTATTCAGGTTTGGGCAGAAGGGCAAATTAAGCCTGAAGTTTGTTGGTCCTTATGAGATTACGGAGCGGGTGGGCCCGGTTGCTTACAGGTTGAATTTACCTGCTGAACTGGGTAAAGTGCATGATGTTTTTCATGTTTCACAGCTAAAGAAATACACGCACCACCCCTCCCATGTGTTAGAACCTGAGAGGTTGACATTAGAACCGAATATGAGATCAGTGGAGCTTCCTCAGAGAATCTTGGATAGTAAGACTAGGGACACTCGCCACAAGTCAGTACGACTGGTGAAGGTTCTCTGGTCTAACCAGGATGTCGAAGAGGCCACGTGGGAATTAGAGGATAAGATGAAGGCGAAGTACCCTTCTTTGTTTACTGACTAGATCGTCTGTATAGGGTACGGGGCGTACCCCTTTTTATGGGGGGTAGAGCTTCCTCGCTTTTGAGTTAGGAAACGAGCATGTTTGTCGTTTGTTTGGTTGTGTAAGATGTGATCTTGTGTGAGTTGCTACACTTTGGTGATAAGTTTGGGTTATATAATACTTATGTATTGTATTTGTGGTTGACCTTTGAGTCTTGAGATGTGAGAATGTGAATATAAGATGTGGTGTTAAGATTAAGAGAATTGAGTACCGTGAATGCTTAGCATATATGTGAACTTTGGGGACAAAGTTCTTTTAAGGGGGTGGATTGAAATACCCCAAACTTAGATATGGTGTTTAAGTGACAAACTAAGTTATAAGGAGGCTAAATAATGCCTTAGAAGCATTAAGAAACATTCCTAATCAAAGAAAAATAAGGAAACACCAAAATAGCAGTTTAAGCAAAAACGTGCTCTAAGCTTGGAGAGACTTGGGTGAGTACCAAATATTGTTCTAAGACCTTAGTAATATAATGGTCATTTTAAGTTAATCACCAAAGAAAACCAAGCTTGAAAAAAGTTAAAACACAAATGTGCTTTAAGGAGTTTAAGCACATTTTTGAAAAATTGTCTTCTAAATAGGTTTAAGTGGCTAAATGCCCATGATTACTCCTTAATAACATGAGTATTAATTATTATCACATTAGGGAGTCTAAATCAATGGGAAATCAAAATTTCACAAATATGTGCACTAATTTTGTGATTAGTAACCAAATAGTGCCTAGTTTAGTCTTTAAGCAATTAAGTTTGATTAATGTGGTCAACAAGACCATGACCAGCCTAATTAATGAAGGGGGCCGTTTTCTAAGGGTGGAGTCACCAAAAGTAGCCAAGTAATGTTAGAAGAAAAAGAGAAAAGTAACTTGTTACTATTTGCTTTAAGGAATCAAATATCTAATATGATATCTCTCTCCTCCTTTCTTCATTCTTCACCATCTTCATCGATTTCTCTTGCTCTCTTTCTTCTCTCTCACGTAAGAAGCAACCTCCATGCTAGCTCCATCTTTTTGGCCCACATCTTGCTCATTTAAGCTCCAAAATCAAAACCAAGCACATATATCTCTTAGTTAGCTCAAGCTCTTTCTTCCTATCTATTCAAAACTTCAAGAGCCTCATTTTGGAGCCAAGGAAAATCACCATTAGAGGAGGAAACTCAAGCTTGGAGACTCCATTAGCTTCTCCATTCTCTTAAGGTAAAGAAAATGTAAGAAAATCTAGGTTTCCATCATGTCTCCATGTCCGAAATTATCACTCATGGGGTTCCATTTTATGCCTTGTTCTAGCTGTTTTCTACTCTCCAATGGATCAAGGAGGTCCCTCTTGCTTCATATCCAATCTTGTCTTGAGAACCAAGGTAAAACAATCACCTTAATACCTTAAAGCACATTTTTAACCTAGGGTTTGTTCCTTAGGGTTAATGTATTATCTAGCACTCATTGGAGTCATGGATATTGGTTAGAACATTGGCAAGGAGAGTTTAAGTGGTGACCGAGATTGAGCAAAGAAAAAGTCTAAGGAGGAAAGTTTGTGAGCTTGTAAAAGAACAAGGTAAATACTTACCTTATGGTGTTTTATTGTTTAAGGGAATGGGATTTAGATATGTGATGAGTGTAGCTTAAGGTTTACATTATAAAAGGGCTATATACAACCTAGGAGAAACAATGACTATACTTGTGAACTTGTGACTAAGGAGCAAATGAGAAAAAAGATAGTCAAACAATGATGAGGTGAATTACAAGAAGCATTTTATTTCAATGGGAGCCTTGTTGTGTGTATTCGTAGGTCAAAGGCAAATATATGTGGAAATTCAGTGGTTAAGATTATTGTCATTTAAGGGCCTAAGTGCCAAGCATTTTAAGTTTATACAATATATGATGACGTGGTGTAGTTTTGGTGTAAATTGTGTGTTAAGATGTTGCAATGAGAATTTGAGTGATCTTGGTTGTTTGATGGTGAAAAACCAAGTGGTTGGGTGTAACAATATACTAGAGAACCCATGGAAAAATTTAGTGAAGAACTTAAGTGTTTAAGATGTTCTAAGGAGATTTCATGACTAAGGAAGTACTAGGAAGTTTTAGAGGTTGTCTTGATGAAAAAGGGGTGAGATTAAGGTGTTTTAATGAGTTATAATGAATTAGGCATCACTATGAAGGATTTAGGAATCAAAAGAATGTACTTGAGTATTTAGGACTTAGGCAAATGTTGGTAAACAACTAGGAAGGAAATAATGTATTGCTGGAGGGAAGCATAAACTTGTGAAGGAACTTTAAGTAAATGCATAAAAGAGTTTTAGATGGTAAAAGATGCTTGGGAGATGAGGTTATAGTGGTGAGGAAGCATTTGGCATAGTGGTTACATTAGGTATGAACCACCACCTAGAAACCTAGTGGAAAATATTACAAGTGTTGGCATGATTACAAGGAAAAATGCATAATGATTAAAGTGGATGTTGGTGAGTGATTTAAAGTGTTTAGTGTTGGCTTAAGGTGTATTTGAGGTGCCCAAATGAGGTTAGAACATATTAGGATATATGAGGAGAAGTTTGGAGTTAAATGGGAATTTAGAAACAAGGTTCTGGAGCCGACCGACCTTAGGGACCGGACCTGCAAGGTCGGTCGAGCTCAATTTACACTACCGGAAAGAGTCTCTGGAATCAACCGAAGTTGGGGACCGGACTTACAAGTTCGGTCGGGCTTGTATTTTGTGTACGAATTAAGTCTCTGGAATGGACCGACCTTGGGGACGGACTTGCAAGGTCGGTCATGCCTAGAATTTCGTACGGGAATAAGTCTCTGGAATCGACCGAACTTGGGACCGGACTTGGCAAGTTCGGTCGAGCTCAAATTTCCCACAGGGAAAACTCTCGGGAATGGACCGACCTTGGGGACCGGACTTGCAAGGTCGGTCGGGGTAGAATTTTCAAACGGTGATAGGTTCTGGAATGGACCGACCTTGGGTAAGGTCGGTCGGTAAGTTCGGTCGAGCCTAAAACATAAAAAAAAAAGAAATTTTAAATTCTAAGGATGATGATTGGTATTAGGGTATGCCATTGGTAGGGTAGTAATGATTAGGAACCTAAGAATCTAAGGGATTAAGCTAAGATAAGTATAAACTTTAACGTTTAAAGTTAAGTTTATAAGATTAAGTGGCAAAGACTTAAGAGGGTATTGAATGGGAATCTTTAGGGACTAAGTGAGTTAAGTAGGTGCAAATAACTGATGGCCTAAAAATGAATCAATGTTTTAGGTTTGTGAATTGGGACCGGAGAAGGTTAAACAAACGACGGGCGACGGTGAACGGTACATCTTTCTTGTGACCTGCTTGCTAACGAGGTGTCCCTCGGCTTGTGTGATCTGTTTACTTGCTATGACTATGACAAGATAAAGCATGCAACCGGTTATATTTTGTTCTTGTTGTGTATGTTTTTCTCTACACTAACCCACGAGACTTGAGATTGTTACTAACCAAGTTTAGTACTTACTGAGTAAGAATAAGAGTTAAGTATTGGTGATTGTTGGTTAATACCCGATAAGGTTTAACTAACACATGGTGTTAAGATTTCTACTAACTGGAACTTGAGTGAGGAAACCGGGACTGACTCCGGTCATGCATGCTAAGGAAAGGGGGGACGGTATCTGAATCAGATCCGCCCTCCGCTTAAGGACTTGTCTTCGGACTTGTAGCCTAGGGCCGGTTGTCGGCTCAGCTACGCTGGACTCCCGTCCAGGGTAGGTGGCATTAAGATGGTGCGGTAGGATCACCTAAATCCTAGGTTTGAGATTAAGCTACAACCATTCCCTTCTAGGAACGGTTTGTATACTGAGAATAAGTTAAGGTTAAGATTGAGGTAGGATAAGGAACTGAGGTTATGGAAATCAGGACTAAGGAGGGGGTTACTAACCCGCTTGATAAGGGAACGCTTGTTTTGTTCATTGTGTGTGAACTATGTATGTTCATCTGAGGTTGTTGTTTATTGCACTTCATATCATGCTTGTGTACTTAATCAATTTCCATGCTATCGACAATTAGTCGTCGTAGCCCCGTTAGCTTGGGGGCCATGAGAGGGAGTACCAGCATTCGTGCTGACCCCATTTGGGGGCTGTTTTTACACTTGCAGGTAAGTGGCCCATGAAGTCACTCCACGAGAGTAGGAGCGGTTAGACTTAGGATGGGTTGTTTATTTTGAGTACGGGTTGCGCTTGTGCTCCCGTCTGTTTATATGGAAACTGATGTAAGTTTGTGGCTATGACTTTGAAACTTAAACTCGGTTGGTTGGTGGTATTTGGATGGTGATGTTTTGGTCGGTTGTTTACTTTGGATAAGTGTTGTAATATTATAAGGCCGGTATGTTCTAACGATCAGACCGTGGCAAGGTCCAGGTGTTTGTTATTTCCGCTGCGACCAATTCGATTAAGTGATAAGTTTTGCGATAACCACGATTGGCTTTGTACGGGGTGTTACAGGTTAACCCTTAGTTCGTTGTTTATTTTCGTAGGGCTTGGTTAACCCTAGCCAGCAGCAGGACACTTACTGGCAATAAACAACATTCTTAAATTATTGGGGATTAGGCTAGATCCCTCCACGCCATCTTAGTATGCCTCCCTCCTAAAACAAGTAGTTCGAGGAGGTCGAGTCTATATGTCGTCTCTAGGCGACGAGTCTAAAGACAAGTCATATTTGGAAGTCGGTATCTGATAAGGATACCGACCTCCCCCAATACACATGTGTCGGTACCATTCCGGATTCCTCACTCCCCCCAAAGTTAAAGTTAGTAGTAGTCTCAATGCGACGTTTGTTTGTTTAACCTCTTTCGGTTATTATCAAACTAATATTAGGGAGTGTTCCTTAGTTTCACACAATTCCTTACTAAACGTTAGTTAGTAGGTTCTCACGGTAAGTTGTGTTAGTTTTCAAACATCACACAACAATACAATAAACTTAATTTTCCGGTTGCATGCTTTATCTTGTTTAGTGAGCACACAAAAACAAATAGCACACAAGCCGAGGGACACCTCGTTAGCAAGCAGGTCACAAGAAGAACTGTACCGTTCACCGTGGGTCGTTTGGTTGCTTACTCTCCTCCGGAGTCCAAACTCTCAAGTCCTAAAACATTGATTCAGTTTTAGGTTGTTAATCACTTAACTAATTCAACTTCATTAACTTATAACCCATAATGATTCCCCACCTAACACCTCTTAAGTTTTACAACTTATTCTTACAACTTAACCTTAAACTTTTAAGTTTATACTTAACTTAATCCCTTAGGTCTTTATACCTCTAATCATCAATACCCTCTTAATGGGGTACCATTAATACCTCTAACTTTCTTAGGGTTTCTTTCTTTTTTTTTTACAACTTAAGGGTCGACCGACCTTACCGACCGACCTTACCCAAGGTCGGTCCATTCCAGAACTTATTACCGTTTGAAAATTTTACCCGACCGACCTTGCAAGTCCAGTCCCCAAGGTCGGTCCATTCCCGAGAGTTTTTCCCTGTAACACCCCAACTCAATCCAAATGTGGTCTCGCAACTTAACAGCATATATATATACATGTCACAGTGGAATTCTTTACACTTCAGGACCTTGCCACGGTCTGACTACAGAATATACTGAACATTAGTACATAACAACCTTAACCAAATACATATCCTTCTTACAATCCCCTCACATCCTATACATCTTACTAACTCAATTGCCATACGAGTGTACATGCACAACTTGTAGGCCACGCTTAACCCGTAACACTTGTACCCCTTCTTACTCTCGCGACAGCCGCCTCCTGATGTACACCTGTGTAGTAAAAACAACCCCAAAGGGGGTCAGCACGAATGCTGCGATCCTCTCATGGCCCCCAAGCTAACGTGGCTACGACGACTAATTGTCGATAGCATGGAGGTTGATTAGATGCACAACATAATAGAAGGTGCAGTAAACAACAAACCAAATATGAACAATCAAAGTTCAAACATAACGAACGACTTAAATGTGTTCCCTTCATTAGAGAGTTAATTATCTAACTCCTTAGATTATATTTCCTCTTAATCTTAGTCCATCCTTTTCTCACCTCAATCTTAGTCTTAGAAACAACCATCCTTTAATAAGGAGTGGATGTAGCTTATCTTAGTCTTAATAATACAAACCATCCTTTAAAGAGGAATGGTTGCAACTTATCTTAACCTTACCTTAATCTTAACCTTAACTTATTCTCAGTATACAAACCGTTCCTGGAGGGGAATGGTTGTAGCTTAATTTCAAACCTGGGATTTAGGTGATCCCACCGCACCATCTTAATGCCACCTACCCTGGACGGGAGTCCAGCGTAGCTGAGCCGGCAACCGGCCCTAGGCTACAAGTCTGAAGACAAGTCCTTAAGCGGAAGTCGAATCTGCTATAGATACCGACCCCCTTTCCTTAGCATGCATGACCGGAGTCAGTCCCGGGTTTCCTCACTCAAGTTCCAGTTAGTAGTAGTCTCAAGACCATGTTTGTTGGTTAACCTCTTTCGGTTATATCAAACTCATATTAGGGAGTGTTCCTTAGTCTCACTCAATTCCTTACTAACATTTGTTAGTAAGTTCTCACGGTATGTTGTGTTAGTTTTCAAACATCACACAACAATACAAAAACATAATATTCCGGTTGCATGCTTTATCTTGTTTAGTGAGCACACAAAAACAAATAGCACACAAGCCGAGGGACACCTCGTTAGTAAGCAGGTCACAAGAAGAACTGTACCGTTCACCGTTGGTCGTTCGGTTGCTTACTCTCTTCCGGAGTCCAAATTCCCAAGTCCTAAAACATCCACTTAACTTAATTCAACTTACTTAACTTACTTAACCCTTAATGATCCCCACCTAACACCACTTAAATCTTACAAACTTAACCTTAAACTTTTAAGCTTACACTTAACCTAATTCCTTAGGTTTATACCCCTAGTAACCATTGCCTCCTTAATAGGGTACCCTCAATACCACTAAACTCTCTTAGGGTTTTCTTTTCTCTTTTTTTTTTAAGTATTAAGGGTCGTCCGACCCACCGTCCGACCCACCAACTGGGTCGGACCCTTCTAGAGACTCTCGGGTTTGAAGAACTCCACCTGTCCGACCCATGTCCAACCCAACCAACTGGGTCGGGCCATTCCAGAAATCCTCTCGTCTTTTAAAACTCCTCCGTCCGACCCACCGTCCGACCCACCAACTGGGTCGGACCATTACAGAAACTCTTATGGCGGCTTAACAGAGGTCCGTCCGACCCAGAACTGGGTCGGACCCTGGGTCGGACCACCACAGACCTTACTCTTAAGTTGTTCTTTCAATTCCAATTTTTTTTCCCCCAAACCTCCTAATGTATTCTAACATCATTTAGACCCTTAAATCCACCTTTAATCATCCTCCAAACTCATTAAAATAACCTCTAAAGATCTTCTTAAACATTTACTAAATTCTTTCAAAAACTCCTAACGCTCATCATATAGTTCCTTATATTCCCAACTTGCAACCTCTCCAAAACTTCAACCAACCCTAGTGCTCCCTCCTTAACGGTTTGACCACTTCATAAACATCATTTTCCATCCTTAATTCATCCAACTTTCCTTGGCTAAACCTTCCAAGGTCATCTTGCATGTCCATGCACAATTTCTCTTCTTTCCTTTTTCTATTCATCAACTAAACTCATGAACTTACCTATGCATTTCCCCCATCTTCTTAGTGCCTTAACCTTGTTCTTCTTTACTTAACTATCCTACACCCTCCTTGGACATTTCCATCTCCTTTTACTCACTTACTCACCATTCACATGATCATACGCTCTTTACATTCCTAGTCATTTTCTTTGACATTTGACAACATCCTCCCACACCTTTCTCTTCAATCACCTAAGTCCAATCATTAACATCTAAACTAAACCTCATTAGTCCACTACTAGCATCATCACACTTACACAAGCTATCCAAACTCCTCATTGTTTTATCTCTAGTTCATACCTAAATCACCTTAAAGCATTATACACCTTTCCATCCAAATCTTTGCTCAAGTCTTAGCATTCCTCATCACATGATTTCGGTGTGTTTAATACACCCACCTAACCTCTAATTCCTCCTAGACAACTCTAGGCCATTCTAAGCCTCAAGAACTCCTTAATTAACTCATTACCACTCTAGTTCCTTCTAATGACTCCTAGTGAATCCTAGGTCATATCAACTCACCACCACCACCTAAACACCTAGTTTTCTACTCAAATTTTGCCATAGCTCCTCTAGTATATTCTCATGCCCAAATGCATTGTTTTTCTCACACATTAATCTCACACACACCAAGTCCTTTCTCATCTTATTTTCTCACCCAAATCAACTCATTCACAACAAACTCAATATAGTGCAATAATCTTAAATTGCATAGCACTAAGCCTCTTAAATGACATGGCTCTTAGGCCCTTAAATGACTTAAACTTAAACACTGAATTTCCCACATATATAAGCTTTCAACCTGCAAATACACCCATCAATCTCACAATAGTTTTAATGCTCTTAAAATCCCTCTTAAACTTATATTACTAACTCATTCCCGTTGGCTCCTTAGTCACAAGTTCACAAGCTTGTTTAAACTCTTTTTCCTAGGTTATACAACCCACTGCCTAATGTAAGCCCTAGGCTACATTGGTACTCATCTAAAACTCATTCCTTAAACGTTAAACCACCATTAGGTAAGTAATTTACCTTGTTTTCTCAAGCTTATCTTATCTTCCTCCTTAGACCTTCTTCTTGCATGAATATCGGCCACCACTTAAACTTCCTTTGCCAATGTTCTAACCAATATTCAATGACTCACATGAGCAAAACAATACACTAACCTCAAGGAATGAAAACCTAGGTTAGAAATGTGTTCTAAGGCATAAAAGTGGATGATTACCTTTGAAGTCTCAAGGTAGACTTGGGCATTGAATGAAATAGGACCTCCACTAGTCCTTGGTGAATAAATCAAGCTAGAACAAGGCATAAAAACAAGGCCCATGAGTGATGATTTTCGGCCATCTAAGAAAAAGGTTTGAAAGTTGATTTTTCTTTCACTTTTATTACCTTAAATGAATGGAGAAGATAATGAACACCTCAAGCTAGCTTTTCCTCCTCCAATGGTGATTTCCCATGGCTCCAAAATGAGGCTTTTCAGATTTTGAAAAGATAGGAAGCAAGGTCTTGGTCTAACTAAGAGATATATGTGTGCTTAGTTTTTGATTTGGAGCTAAAATGAGTAAGTTGTTGCCAAAGCAAGGTGGTGGTGCCATGAGTGCTGCTTGGAGACGGTTTAGAACAGAGAGAAGAGGAAGAAAATCATGGAAGAAGAAGAGAAATGAAGAAGAGAGGAGAGAGGTAGGTTAATATAAGGTATTTTACTTTAATAAAGCAAATAGTACTCCTTTTACTTATCTCTTCTTTTCTTCCTTATTTGATGAAGTCTATGATGACTCATCCTTATAAAACCGGCCCCCTCATTATAACCAAGATATTTATGGTCTTGGTTGACCAACTAATTGACTTATGTTAACTTAAGCTTAATTTGGGCACTATTTGGCACTATTCACTAATTAGTGCACATATTCGTGAAATTTTTGGTTTCCCATTGATTTAGACTTCCCAATGTGATACTAATTAGTACACATGTTGATTAAGATGTAATTATGGGCATTTAGCCACTCAAAACTCAATTCTAAGACAATTTCTCAAAAAGGTGTTTTAAGGAGTCTTAAAGCACATTTTGTGTTTAAGCTTGTTTTTGAGCTTGGTTTTCTTTGCTAATTGATTTAAAATGTCCATTAGCATATTACTAAAGTCTTATAATGGTATTTTGGTGCTAATCAAAGTCACTCCAAGCTTAGAGCACGTTTTTGCCCAAATTGCCCTTAAGGCACTTTCTTGTGTTTTCCTTGGTTTAAATTGTCTACCAATCTTGCTAAGGAATATTCTAGCCTTACTACATCATAATTTGATGTTTACTTAGCATAATTAGGTTGGGGTATTTCATTCTCGTGGGAAATTCAAGCCCGACCGAACTTGCCAAGGTCGGTCCCAAGTTCGGTCGATTCCAGAGACTCAATTCGTACACAAAATACAAGCCCGACCGAACTTGTAAGTCCGGTCCCCAAGTTCGATCGATTCCAGAACTCTTTTCGGTAGTGTAAACTGAGCTTGACCGACCTTGCAGGTCCGGTCCCTAAGGTCGGTCGGCTCCAAAACCTTGTTTCTAAATTCCCATTTGACTCCAAACTTCTCCACAAGTTCCCCCATGTGTCCTAATACCACTTAGGCACTTCAACTCACCTTAGAACTTCTACCAAACTCTCCAAAACAATTTCCAAAGATCTTATGAAACAATTTCCAAAGATCTTTTACACTCCTAGTCAATTTCCTCAACAATCGACAACATTCTCCTTCAACCTTCACTCCTATCACCTAAGTCCACTCATTACCATCTCAAACTAAACCCTTATTGTTCCACCCCTAGTATTCTCTTCACTTACACAAGCTTCCCAAAATGTCATTGTTATATTCTCAAGTTCATACCTAGATCACCTCAAAACATTATACTTTATTTCCTCAAGTCTTAACATTCCTCATACCATGATTTTGGTGTGTTTAATACACCCACCAATCCTCTAATTCCTCCTAGACGTCTCTAGGCCATACTAACCCTCAAGAACTACTTAGTTAACTCATTTCCACTCAAATTCCTTTTTATGATCCCAAGTGAATCCTAGGGCATCTTAACTCACCACTACCACTTAAACACTTTGTTTTCTACTCAAATTTCGCCATAGCTTCTCTAGTATATTATCATGCCCAAATGCATTATTTTCCTCATTCAACCATCTCACATACATCAAGTTCTTTCTCATCATATTTTATCACCGAAATCAACTCATTCATAATGAACTCAATATAGTGCAATAAATCTTAGATTACATAGCACTAAGGCTCTTAAATGACATGGCTCTTAGGCCCTTAAATGACTTAAACTTAAACACTGAATTTCCCACATATAAAAGCTTTCAACCTGCAAATACACCCAACAATCTTATAGTAGTTATAATGCTCTTAAAATCCATCTTAAACTTATCTTACTAACTCATTCCCATTGGCTCCTTAGTCACAAGTTCACAAGCTAGTTTAAATTCTTTTTCCTAGGTTATATAACCCATTACCTAATGTAAGCCCTAGGCTACATGGGTACTCATCTAAAACTCTTTCCTTAAACCTTAAACCACCATTAGGTAAGCAATTTACCTTGTTTTCTCAAGCTTATCTTAACTTCCTCCTTAGACCTTTTTCCCTTGGGAATCTCGGCCACCATCTTAACTTCCCTTGCCAATGTTCTAATCAATACACAATGACTCTCATGAGTGCTAAATAGTACACTAACCTTAAGGAGTAAACCCTAGGTTGAAAATGTGTTTTAAGGTATTAAATTGAATGCTTTAACTTGGATTCTCAAAACAAGCTTGGATATGAATCAAGTAGGACCTCCTATAGCCCTTGGAGAATAGAATCAAGCTAGAACAATGGATAAAACAAGGCTCCATGAGAAGGTAATTTTCGGTCATGAAGAAGAAGTGATGGAAACATGGTTTTTCTTACATTTTCCTTACCTTGAATGAATGGAGAACCAAATGGGCTCTTTAAACTTGATTTTTCCCCCATCAATGGAGTTTTCTCTTGGCACTGAAATGGTGCTTTGAAGGATTTGAAAAGATAGAAAGCTAGAGCTTGAGCTAACTAAGAATAATATATGTTTAGTTTTTGATTTGGAGCTAAAATGAGCAAGTTATGAACATTTGAAGATGAAGCAACCATGGAGGCTGCTTGGGACGGTTTGGAACAGAGGAAAAGAAGAAGAGAACCGTGGAAGAAGAAGAGAAATGAAGAAGAGAGGAGAGAGGTAGGCTAATATAAGGTATTTTGCTTTTATAAAGCAAATAGTACTATTCTCTCTTTTCCTCTTCTTTTCCTTTAATTGCTTTGTCATGTGGTGACTCCCCACATCAAAACCGGCCACCCCTTAATAACCAAGATATTTATGGTCTTGGTTGACCAACCAATTGACGTATGTTGACTAAAACTTAAACTAGTCACTATTTGGCACTATTCACTAATTAGTGCACATATTCATGAAATTTTTAGTGCACATATCCAAAAAACCATTATCTGAAGCAGTTAGTTAAACAAGCCACCAGCGCAAGTCAAAAGTATTCAAGAATCACCACTGCCTAAGGGTTAAAGGGGTGGGGTAACAGAGTTAGTCATCTCCTCCATCCATTCCTGTGTCCTCATCCCGTGCTCCATCTTCCCCCGAAGTCCCAGCGCCATCCAATCGCTTAGCCGCTTCCAGAGTTTCAGCAAATGTTTCCCGGAACTCTTCTGCCAGCTTTTCGACTCCCCCTGCAATTATATTCATCGTCTGTTTGTGGTTCTTGTTGAGGACGTCGATGAGCATGTCTATCTTCTTGGATAGAGTGGCGAGGTTGTCTTCAACCGCTGCTACCCTTTCAGATAAAGAGACGGAGTCAGGGGTGATGCGGGTTTTGGTGGGGCTAGCTTTTTGGAGGGATGGTTTGTTTTGGAGACTGATTTGATCTGGAAGGATGGGGTTTGTTGTACAGGATCTGACCAAGTATGTCGGTATCCATTATCCGACTGGCTTTGGAGGGATCGAGGACAACATCACACTGGGTAAGGATTTTTGGGAGCCAGAATACGTACCCCAGGCTGTGTCGGGGTGAGGAGATAGTTGAGGCTATGTGGTTGAGGATTAACTTTGGAAGGTTGATTTTTTGGTGGTGGATCAGACAGTACATAATAGCAAGATCAAGTGGACGAGCAAACTGATTTCCTTCCTTTCTAGGGACTAAGTTTTTGATCACCAATGTGTGGAGCATTTGGTGGGTATTGGACAGAGCAGGTCGGTCCAGAGAGTGACCGACTCTGCTGTTTGGTAGGAAGAAGTCATAGACCTCTTTCGCACTTATGAACCCTAGATCAGGAAAACCAGCCCTATCATAAAATTCTAGTCCACTAGTTGGAATTGCCAGATGGGTTGCTATGGAGTTTGAGTCGAGAAGGATGGGTTTACCGTGTACCTCTGTCATTATCTTCCCTTTGTGAATGATGCAATTTGGTAGAACTCATACGCCTCTGCCTCATGGTAGGTCTGAATGCCGTGGAAGAGATGTATCCAATTTTGGAAACGGAGCATCTCCTCGAACATGTTGAAGGCCATCGATTGGAGCCAGTCCAGGTCGAGTAGCTTTCCCTTTACCAAGTGCCGTGATTCAGCAGAATCGTCTGGTGGTAAGGAGTAGACGGCAGAGTGGGTGTCAATCAGACCTAGTCGAGTAGTAGGTGTAGGTGGGACAGACTCGGAGCGAGGACGGAGTCGCTTTCTGGTGGAAGTTGTTGCCGTGTCGGAGTCTGCCTGGGTAGAAGAGTTGGTGGTACTGCGCGGCTTTTCTTCAGTAGTTGGTGCCGTGACTACGGGAGATGGTGCAGGAACAGGAGCATCAGAAGTGGATTTCGAAGATGACTGAGGGTTTTTGGCTCGAGAACGAAGAGTTCGAGTAGCTGGAGGGCGGGGGACGTTGGATTTAGCACGGCGGGTTTTCTTGGGTGGAGGTGAACACTCAGGAGCAAGTGGGTTGGCTTCGAGGTCAAGTACCTCGGTGGGTTCTTTAGTAGAGGAGAGGTAGGTTGTTGGTTCTTTGCTTCTTCATCAGCGGGTGGAAGAGAGCCGAACTGAAGTTTAGTCGGAGATTTTGTGATAGTATCGGGGGTGGGTATGATTGGAGTGGTGGGAGGCGATGTTTGTTTGGTTGGGGATGGGGTTTCTTCCGATTTTGTGGATGCCGTAGTGTGAACTATGGCGGTTGTTTCAGTTGTGACAGTGGGTAGTGTGGTGGTGATGGGTGCAGTGTCGACGGACATTGCAGGGGCTACAACGGTTGAGTCAGAGGTGGAAGTAGGGGTTTGTTTGGCTTGGAGGATAGTGAGTTTGTTGATGAGAGCTTGGAGGAGCAGAGGGTCGTTGGGTAATTCGGCGTCGGAAAACATGGGGTTAGGGTTAGGGTTGGAAGCCATGGTGATTGGAGGTTGATCAAGGTGAACAAACGAGTGTAGAAGACGAAGAGAAGCAGAGAAATTGGGCGTAGGGGTGATTTGAGATGGGGGTGGGTTGAGAGATATAGGCAAACGTCGTGTGTCAGGGTACTGTGAGGTGATTGGTTGAGCTGGGGGGTGTTGCGGATAATAGGGCGAGAATTTCGCGGGATGAGTTATCAGAAACTGAACACGCGTGTTGTTGCGCTGGTGTTTTGTTACTTAAACAGACAGACTAGGTCGGCAGATATATTCATACATTTCACCCAGAAATTAACAAAACACGAGAAGGAGATACGACCGTAGCTAGGTCATACGGGTCATACCTAGTTGTGAACGGAGTGCTTCAAAAGGACCTCGTTGCAGTGGCTTGGTGAATATGTCTGCAAGTTGCTCTGAAGTAGGAACATACTCTAGTTGTATCTGTCCTTTTTCAACGCAATCCCTTAAGAAATGGTGACGAATTTCAATGTGCTTTGTCCTGGAATGATGGACAGGATTTTTAGATAAGTCAATAGCACTATTATTGTCACAAAAAATTGTAGTACAAGTTGGACGAATGAGATAGTCCTGTAGTTGTTGTTGTATCCAGAGAATCTGTGCACAGCAAGCAGCGGCGGAGACATATTCGGCCTCAGCGGATGATAGTGCTACTGTGTTTTGCTTCTTTGAGCTCCAAGCGACAAGACATAGTCCTAAAAATTGTGCAGTACCAGACGTGCTTTTCCTGTCTAATAAGGAGCTTGCAAAATCAGAATCACTATAACCCATTAGAGTGAAATCAGGAGTACTTGGGTACCAGAGGTACAAGTCTTGAGTACTTTTCAGATAGCGAAAAATTCGCTTTACGCCTTGTAGGTGTGATTCTTTTGGGTTTGCCTGAAATCTCTGTATAGCGTAGCATCAACCGCAATTCCTTTTTCATCCATATGTAGCTTCTCTGTTGTTGTCATTGGAGTGGGTGTGGCTTTTGAATCCTGCATCTTGTATTTGATTAACAGCTCGTGAATGTATTTCTGTTGATGAATTTGAGTCCCGTTTTCCTGTTGGGTGACTTGTAGACCTAGAAAGAATTTCAATTCTCCAAGAGCACTCATTTCAAACTCTTTACTCATGAGATCAGAAAAGAATGAGCATAGTTCAGGAATAGTGGATCCATAAATTATGTCATCCACGTATATTTGCACAATGAGTATGTCTTCACCTTTGGTGAGAGTAAAAAGAGTTTTGTCGACTTTACCTCGAATGAATCCATGGGACAATAAGTAAGATGAAAGACGTTCATACCATGCCCGAGGTGCCTGCT
Source organism: Limonium bicolor (assembly GCA_023374045.1). Classification (NCBI taxonomy): domain Eukaryota; kingdom Viridiplantae; phylum Streptophyta; class Magnoliopsida; order Caryophyllales; family Plumbaginaceae; genus Limonium; species Limonium bicolor. The sequence continues at coordinate 462,236,512 of CM041776.1, forward strand.
TCAGGCCATATAATGCTTTATCTAACTTGTAGACATACTCTGGGTGATGTGGATCTTCAAAACCCGGAGGTTGAGCAACATATACATCTCTGTCGATGTATCCATGTAGAAAGGCAGTTTTTACATCCATTTGGTAGAGTTTTATACCTCGATGTGCTGCGTAGGCCACGAGTATTCGAATTGCCTCAATTCGAGCTACTGGAGCATAAGTTTCATCGTAATCAATTCCTTCAGCTTGAGCATATCCCTGAACTACCAGTCTGGCTTTGTTGCGAGAGATATTTCCTTGATCATCTAACTTGTTGCGGAACACCCATTTTGTACCAATTGGTTTATGATTGGTTGGGCATGGAACAAGTCGCCAGACAGAGTGTCTTTGTAGAGGTGTATTCTTCTTGCATGGCGAGTATCCAGTCATGATCCTGTAGAGCTTGGTTGACATTCTTAGGTTCGATTTTGGATATGAAGGCATTGAAGGCACATAGATTCTGATGCAGTTCACTACGTGTTTGCACACCTTTGGATGGATCACTCAGGATTTGAGAAATGGGGTGAGCGGAGGCTTGTTGAAATTTTCTTGTGGAGGATGATGGAATACTATTGGAGTGATCTGGTGTTGGGTGATCGTTAGGTGTGGGTGTGGTTGTGTTTTGTGGAGGAGGTAGTGGTTCCTGTGTGGGAGTAGGTGAGGCATCTTTAAATGATCATCATGGTCGTCGTCGCTGTCAGAGGATGAGTCTGTTGCAAGAGGTTTTTGGTGCAGGGATAGTAGCTACTGGTATTTCAATGAAGGTAGTATCTGCGGCATCTTCATGTGGTTCGTTTTGTGTGTGGTCAGTCACTAGAGTTAGAGAGTTCTTCAAACGAATATGAGGGCTTTCTTCAAGGCAGGCTGTCGCTTATTGAATACTCTGTAAGCTCGACTTTGTGATGAGTAGCCAAGGAATATTCCTTCATCACTCTTAGATGCAAACTTGCCGAGATCATCTTTGCCATTGTTATGTATGAAACACTTGCATCCGAAGCGCCGTAGATGTGGACTGAAGGAGGACGGCCTTTGATAATTTCATATGGGGTTTTGCCGATGAAGGGATGAATTGATGCTCGATTTAGAATGTATGCTGCAGTGTTATAGCTTCTGCCCAGTATGTGGCTGGAAGGTTACTATCGATGAGCATTGTTCTTGCCATTTCTACAAGCGTGCGATTCTTTCGTTCTACTACTCCATTTTGTTGTGGAGTACGAGCAGCTGATGTTTGATGCATGATTCCCTTTTCCCTGCAGAAGTCTGAAAACTGAATATTGCAAAATTCTGTACCGTTGTCAGATCGAATGTCTTGACAGACGTGGACATTTTGTTAGTAATCAGTTTAAATAAGGTTTCGAATTCGAAAAAAGTTTCCGACTTGCTCTTAAGAAAGAGTACCCATGTCCAGCGCGAATAGTCATCGACGATGACTAGAACGTACTTCTTACCACTTTTGCTTTGAACACGCATTGGTCCACATAGATCCATGTGTAGCATGTCCAGTGGAGATGAGTAGACATATCTGTTTTACCTGGAAAGCTTGATCTAGAATGTTTCCCTTGTACGCATGCAGGACAGAGGAGTCGGTCTGGAAAAGTTCGTCTGAGGAAGTCCCACTACAAGATTTCTGCCCTTGATTTTGTTTAGAAGTTTGCCGTGTGCATGACCTAGGCGAAAGTGCCATAAGGAGATATTCTTGTCCTGTACACTAAGACAGAGAGTACCATCTAGGTTAGGGTTTTCAAGAGATAGCTTGTAAAGATTGTTCACCCTTATACCAGTGGCTTTCAGAAGACCTGTTTGCTCGTCAAAGATTTTGCAGTCAGAGGCCGAGAAAAGAACAACATTAGAGAGATCACAAATTTGAGAGATACTTAGAAGGCTGTGTCCAAGTCCATTTACTAAATTAACATTTTCTATTTTAAAGAGAGAGGGATTACCGACGGTTCCAATACCAATGATTTCACCATGAGCATTGTCGCCAAAAGTGACTTTCCCCCCGTTGTGTTGAGAGAGAGTCGTGAACTTGTCAGGGTCTCCTGTCATATGTCGTGAGCATCCACTATCCAGAAACCAAGAGTCATTGTCCACGGTCTCTCCCTGCAAGAGAATCAAAAGTTAGACTTGGGAACCCAGGCGAACTTGGGTTCCCTCTTTGAAAGAGAGCTATAACCATCTCGTGCTTAGACAAAGTATGTAAACGTTGCATATTAAAAGACAAATCTTTGCCAAGCTTATGACACGAGGAGTGAATATGCCCGTCGTAACCACAGTAACCACAAATTAATAAAGAAGGTAGATGAACGTACTTCCTTTGCCAACGGAATTTGTTTCAAATTTTTCTTTTTGGAGTTTCTTCTTTGAAGTCATTGGGTTTTGTGGCTATTTTTGGTAGGTTTACTTTGCCTTTATTTCTCAGCCAACGAGGAGGATTGGATGAGGAGACCGATTCCATCCGTGCCTTTTTAAGGGCGATGTTCAGGGATCGACCTCTTTCTCAAGTCGAACTTGTCTTTCTTTTGACTCACGGAGTTCGTTTTCAAAGAATTTTGGCTTTTGCATTGCAGCAACCTCACGAACAAAGGTGATTGGTTTGAAGAATTTTTGTGGAATTTTGGAACGATTTTTCTGAAGAGAAGAGACTTGAGTTTGTAAGGAGTTGATGAGGTTGTGAGCATCTTTTAGCTCTTTTTCAAGTCGTTCAGCCTTTTCTTCAGATTTTTGCAATTTTAGACGATCGTTGTTAACATGACCTTTTAGCACATGGATTTCTTCATAAAGAGAGGCTATTCTGTCTTGTTCTTCAGTTAATCAAATTCAGGATGATTTGGATCGATATAATAGTAGATAAATCTAAAGAGGGAATAGCACATGATCTGAGAAATATTCAGTTACCTCTGAAGAGGGACTCTTGCATGCCTGACTTTGTGAGCCATGAGCATATTAGGCTTGACGTTCCTATCTCAAGTTCTTCTGAGTCGGAGTCTCCCCATGCTGAATTTGCCATTAGTGACGATTGCTCGCGATCATCTTTCTTCTTGAGAGGACAGTTATTGGCGTAGTGCCCCGGCTTCAGGCATTTAAAGCATACTCGGTCTCCAGTTCCCGCAGTACCTTGCTGATTACGGTTGTAGGATTGATATTGTCGGTTTTGGTTTTGACTGAACCTGTTTGGATTGTTCCTTTCTGATCGATCTCGCATGAATCTCTTAAAGTTCTTGACCAGCATGGCCATGTCTTCAAAGGTGTTCGCTGATCCTTCTTCTATTATGCCGTCAATCAGAGTGTCCCGAAGCTGCTGGATTAACTCCTGATTTGGAGAGGTAGTGTCATAGTGGAATGACTCATTCTGGTGAGCTGCTATCTGGCTGGGCGTAGTCTTTACCTGCAAAGCTTGATTCACATTGGAAAACGAAACAGCATGGTTTGGGTGAGAATTATTACCTCTGTTTTTGATATTCATCTTGTACTTGTTGATGGACTGAAGATAGGATCCCAAGTCGGTCAGAGTCCATTTCTCTAGACTTTTGGACGCCTTCGTGGATAACGCTCTCGGTCCATTCCTCACCCAGACTGTCCAGAAATTTGTTGTTGATGTTTTCATTTGACTCTCCAATCTGTAGCTCTTCCATAGTAGCGGTGAGTTCTGTAAATCGAGCGAGCATGTCGCTGAGGGATTCTCCAGGCTTTCCTACGAAGTTTTCGTAGTCCATCTTCAGTTCTTGTATTTTGATTTTCGAAGCTCAGTATTTCCTTCGTGAACAGCTCGAAGATGATCCCAGATGTCTTTGGCTATTTTGATGTGATACACTCTTCTTCTTTCAGGTGGAGAGAGACTGGTGTAGATGACTCGTACGGCTTGGGCATTTAGCTCAACGCATCTGCGCTCCTCAGCAGTATAGGAGCTAGGATCTTTCCCTTCAGGTACTGGGAAGTTGCCTTTCGTCACTACCGTCCAGAGTTGTTGATTCAAGGACTGGAGGTGTGACTCCATCTCGTTTTTCCACATGTAGTTTGTGGAAGTTAGCTTTGGATTCTCCACTTGCATTCTGTTGTTGTTGTTGGTGTTTGAGATTTCCGCCATTTTGAGAGATTGTCAGCCAACGCAGGCTCTGATACCACTTGATGGGATCGGGGTGCTGACCGAGTAGGTCTGAGGTGTTAGTCTCAGACCAACTCTACTTGAAGAATAAAGGTGTAAAAATAATGCGGAAGCTTTTGTTTAAACTTAACAAGATAGGATTCTGCTTGTATTGAAACTCAATATGAATTACAACCTAGCTTCCTATCTTGGGATTCGACAGAAGTATTCTGTCTCATCCAACACTCGCTCTACTCTCGGCTTGATCAATGCGTACAAGGAGTAAAGGGGAGTGTTCTATGTGTGCTCTCTAGGTAATAAATACCTAAGCTAATTGACACTATCTCACTAAGATCTCTCAAGAATATTTTCTCTCTCAAGGGCGGTGTATCTCTCTGAATAATCTCAAAATGCATCTTAACTAATTACAATCGCATGCTTATATACTTGTAACTATCTCCTAAATCTTCGGTGGAGTCTTCAAGTGTAACGACTCCTTGAGTTGGTTCCGCAAGTATCGGGGTTGTGGTCTTCCTTGTGCATCACGATCTCACGTCTTGCTAATGCTCCCACGATGCGGGATTTCCGCAACTGCTTCAGCAACGTCGCGCTTCTTGTCATACAGAAGCTCGTGGACAGATGCTTCTGCAGAGGTACTCGAGCTGGAACAACTTTCCGTATCGCGCCAAGTATCTCTGCATCGCTACTATCACTGAGGAGGCAATCATCTGCAAAACCTAAGTCTTCAACAGTTTCCCATTGATTTAGGCTTCCTAATGTGATACTAATTAGTACACATGTTGATTAAGGTGTAATCATGGGCATTTAGCCACTCAAAACTTATTTCTAAGACAATTTCTCGAAAAGGTGCTTTAAGGGGTCTTAAAGCACATTTTGTGTTTAAGCTTGTTTTTGAGCTTGGTTTTCTTTGCTAATTGATTTAAAATGTCCATTAGCATATTACTAAAGTCTTATAATGGTATTTGGGTGCTAATAAAAGTCACTCCAAGCTTAGAGCACGTTTTTTCCCAAATTGCCCTTAAGGCATTTTCTTGTGTTTTCCTAGGTTTAAATTGTCTACCAATCTCTCTAAGGCATATTTTAGCCTTACTGCATCATATATTGATGTTTACTTAACATACTTAGGTTTGGGGTATTTTAGTTATAAGGAACTTAATTGTAACCATTTGATACTACTTGTGGTTAGTTTGTAATTAATAAAAGATATGGGGAATAATATGCCCTATAAGTGGTTATGTCATTTAGACAATTATAATCATATATAATAAATAATACATGTGTATAAAACATATACATTTAAGATTTTCAAGTAAGTCAAAAGGAAATGAATATAAGGAATTTAATGTGCGAACATCAATTAATGCTTGGAAATTATAGTAAATTAAATATAAAGTTAAGAGGAGAATTAATTAAAGTATGACCAATAAATGTCATTGACGAAATTGTAAACTGTTATGTCGTTTGGATAAATACAACATGACATGTGAATAATACTTGAGTATACAAAAATTACATTCAAGGGAATTATATAAGTTAAGAGAAAATATTTGATGCGGTACATAAAATCATGGAGGTAATTAAAAGAGAATTACCATACAATATAAGTCTTATAAGTAAAGACTACGATGGTTTAAATTATATAGGTAAACCTTAAACATAAATAAGGTTAAGAGGATTAAAGAAATTATCTAAGTGATAAAAATAAACCTCACATGGAATAACGAATACGAGGACATTTCATGATACGATAAATTATCATACGAGAGTAACATAAATTAACACTCTCAGTTAATCTTATTCTAGGACCTTGTTTGACCAGACGTTGACCGGGAATTTATCAAGTACAATCTACAATGAACGGTATGGATTCTCGAACCTGTTTGCTAACGGATTACACCGGCTTGTGTGCTATCTGCTGTGTGAAATGACGACCAAGAAAATTGCATGTAATATGTTGCACTTGCGTTTTAGCATAGACATACACTTTTGTTGCACTGTGATCTGTATGTTTACATGTGTGACTCAGTGATTACTCTATGATTCTATGAACTTTACTTACTGATGTGTACTACGTTACACTGGCATGAATGAATTATGTGTACTACGTTACACTATATTGAAGTTACTTTGGTACTACGAGATTATGTGTACTACATTACACTATATTGGAATTACTCTGTAATTGCGTGATATGTACTGTACTACACTACTATGAATGAATTATGTGCACTACGTTGCACTACATTGTAGTTATTATTGGTGATGGCCTTTCATGATCATTACACTATATAATATGTTGAATATATACTACGAACTTAAAAGTAGTGGAACTTGGGACTTAATCCCTAAAATAGAATTGAGTTGTGGATGCTTAAAGGATAAACCATTTCTGCATGCAAACGTTTACGTAAATATTATTACGTGTGCGCATGCAAACTCACGCACACAAACGTAACGTAAAAATAGTCGTTTTACCGTAAAGCTAACGGGCGTAATTTTACGAACGTCTTAACATACTCGTACAAAACGCTCATGTACGTTTATTAACAAGGATTAAACTCCTAACATAACGAGCTTGATAAAGAGAGCGACAACAAGGAAAGATCAATACGAACGTTTATACAACTCATAACACAATAATGTTCGATCCACGAACGTTAATACAATGTCGTCTACACGTACGCATATAAACGCTTACGTACGAACATTAACGGGCATTAAACCCTTACGAAACAAGCTCAACTAGGAGAGCGTCATCTAGGAAAAATGTATACAAGCGTTTATACGACTCGGTACACAATAACGTTCATTGTAAAAACGCGAAAAATACTAAGATCAACATAAATATCTTACGATTTCCTAAGCATTTATAAATGCTAAAGTAAATTGATATACACATTTAGACAATGTAACAACATATGTTGAATAATCTTAATATTTAATATCCATCATAAATACTTAGGAAATGTTATAACATTAATTATAACACAAAGTTTACAAGACCAAAAATCTGTACATTAATGCCGGTTTTATATGGCATATTTGGACTTTTTTTATACACTTTCACTTAGTAAAACAATTAACTATCTAATGTACCTACTTTATATAAGAGTACATATTATTATGACAAATTAAACCTACAAATATATACCTAATATTACTGGTTATACACTTGAAATTAACCAAAAAAATCTGGAGCAATTACCATGCAATTAACGGTAATACTCTAGCTTTTAATTAAGCAAAAAAAACTGTAGCAAATTACCATATAATTAACATTAGTTCTTGTACTCATATTAGCAACAAATAAATCTGTAACAAAACACCATGTAAATTAACGGTAAGTCACTTGCAATTAATCAAACAAATCTGTAGGAAGCACCCTATATTAACGTGAGTACATGTGCTCACAATTAACAAAAAAATCTGGAGCTTAATGACACTAGAAAACCGGTCACATACATCACATGAGACATGGTTTAAATTTCTTATTTATCATGTAAGCTTTATGAGTCACCTTCCCACCATTATACAACAATAATACAAGATTAGAACCCCATTGTAGAGCCTCCTATTACCGAAAATCCTGCAAGCAAACAAGGTTAGTTTAGCTTTAGTTAAAGTAGGAATTAACTAATAAAAAGTAGATCTATACCTTAAGAGAATACATGTTGCAATTAAACAAAGAAAAGGCAAGATAACATGCCTCCCTTACCAGCCACCATTGCCGAATTTGGAGCAAGATGGAAGACTTTTTGGATGCCAAAATCGAAGAATAATACCTACCTAATAACCCCATGATCTTATGTCTACTACAAGGAGAATTAATTAGCTAATTCTTAGCCATGTTCACTGAAAACAAAGAGCTAAAAGAGGTCACCAATGGCTTGAATGATTAGTCAATTATTCTTAAGACAAGTATAAACAATTACTAAGTGTTCTCCATGATTGAGTCCAAGCTACACCTAGCACAAATAAGTGCCAAAAAACACTAGGAAAAGGGGGTCATTTTTGTTGCAACCAATCTCTTAATTATGACATAAACAATTACCTAGAGACGAGGAGGGGGCCATACTAATACATTAAGAATTTAATTAACTAAAGCAAATCATTAAGAAAATTAACAAAACAATTCTTTCATTCCTACATATCAATCGGCAAGCATGGGGTTCATTCCATGCCTCATTTGGCCGGTTGGTAAGCTCCCTTCTACCTCCCTTTCTTCTTCTTCCTTTGAAGCTCCTAAGTCCATTAATGGAGTTTTAACTTCTATCTTCATTTTTGTGTTAATTTCCTAGCTTTCATCATCAAGTCTTGAAGCAAACATCAACCTAATACTACTACAAGAATTCGGCTAGCATTTATGCTCCAAGAAGTTAACTTGAACCAACATTAAACCAAGGATAATTCAAGGTTAACTTAAGGTTTTTTCATGCTTGAAAAATCCTTAAGACATGCTATATATAACCGAAAATTCCAACTCTTCTAAGCATGATTTCTTCATCAATTTCATGAAGGAAAAATGGTTCTCCATCCATCCTAGGAGCACCAAAAATTCAAGGTAAAATACCTAAGTTAAATCCTTGAAAACTACTTATAAATCTACTTAAGATCTTTGTTAAGATCTGACTCCTAAACCCCTTCCTTTCAATCATGAGAACCGAAATTGGAACATCAATTTCCATTGAAGGAGGCTTGGGAAATTGAAATACCCCAAACCTAATTATGCTAACTAAACATCAAGTTATGATTTAATAAGGCTAAAACATGCCTTAGAAACATTGGTAGACAATTTAAACCAAAGAAAACACCAGAAAACGCCATAAGGGCAATTTAAGTAAAAATATGCTCTAAGCTTGGAGTGACTTTGATTAGCACCCAAATATCATTATAAGACCTTATTAAAATGCTAATGGACATGTTAAATCAATTAACAAAGAAAACCAAGCTCAAAAACATACTTAAACACAAAATGTCCTTTAAGACTCCTTAAAGCACCTTTTTGAGAAATTGTCTTAGAAATGAGTTTTGAGTGGCTAAATGCCCATGATTGCACCTTAATCAACATGTGTACTAATTAGTATCACATTAGGAAGCCTAAATCAATGAGAAACCAAACATTTCACAAATTTGTGCACTAATTTGTGAATAGTGCCAAATAGTGCCTAGTTTAAGCTTTAGTCAACATAAGTCAATAAGTTGGTCATACAAGACCATAAATAACTCATTAATAAGGGGGTCCGGTTTTTATATGGTGAGTCACCATGAGGAGCCATCACTTTAAGGAAAAGAAGAGGAAATGAGAGAATAGTACTATTTACCTTTTAAAGAGAAATATCTTCACTTAAGCCTACCTCTCTTCTCTCTTCTTCATTTCTCTCCTTCACCAACGTTTTCTTCTTCCTCTCTCTGTTCCAAAACCGTTCCAAGCAGCTCCATTCATGCTCCATCTTCATTTGTCCACCAAATGTTCATTTTAGCTCCAAATCAAAAACTAAGCATAGATTTCTCTTAGTTGGAGCAAGGCCTTCCTTTCTATCTTTTCAAATCCTTCAAAGCTCAAGTTTGGTGCCATGAGAAAACTCCATTGATGGAGGAAACATCAAGTTTGAAGAGCTATTTTGGTTCTCCATTCATCCATGGTAATGAAAGAGAAAGAAAAATCTATTTTCCTTCACTTTTCTTCATGACCGAAAATTTCTTTCTCATGGGGTTTTTGTTTTACACCTTGAACTAGCTTGTTTTGATCACCAAGGACTATTGGAGGTCCTCTTTGATTCATACCCAAGTCTATCTTGAGACTTCAAAGGTAATTATCCACTTTTAAGCTTTAAAACATATATTTTAACCTAAGAATGAGTTCTATGAGTTTAGGCATTTCGCTTAGTGCTCATTGGATTATTTGAATGTGAATTAGAACATTGGCAAGGGAGATTCAATTGGTGGCCGAGATTCATTCAAGAAAAGCCCTAAGGAGGAAGTTAAGATAAGCTTGAGAAAAACAAGGTAAATTGCTTACCTAATGGTGGTTTAAGGTTTTAAGGGATGAGATTTAGATAAGTACTAATGTAGCTTAAAGCTTACATTATGTAATGGGTTATATAACCTAGGAAAAAGAATTTGAACAAGCTAGTGAACTTGTGACTAAGGAGCCAATGGAAATGAGTTAGTAAGATAAGTATAAGGTGAATTATGAGAACACCTATATTGCTATGGAAGCATCGTTGTGTGTATTTGCAGGTTGAAAGCTTTTATATGTGGGAAATTCAGTGTTTAAGTTTAAGTCATTTAAGGGCCTAAGAGCAATGTCATTTAAGAGCCTTAGTGCTATGCAATTTATGATTATTGCACTATATTGAGTTATTTATGAATGAGTTGATTTGGGTGAGAAAATATGATGAGAAATGATTTGAGGTGTGTGAGATGATTGAATGAGGAAACTATGTATTTGGGCATGATAATATAATAGAGGAGCTATGGCGAAATTTGAGTAGAAAACAAAGTGTTTAAGTGGTGGTTGTGAATTGATATGACCCAGGATTTACTAGGAGTCTTTAAAAAGGAATTTGTGTGGAAATGAGTTAACTAAAGAGTTCTTGAGGTTTAGATTAGCCTAGAGTTGTCTATGAATAATTAGAGGTTGGGTGGGTGTATTAAACACACCAAAGTCATGGTACTAGCAATGTTGAAACTTGGGCAAAAATCTGTAGGAAATGATGTATGGTACTTTGAGATGATTTAGGTATGAACTAGAGAATATAACAATGAGAATTTTGGGAAGCTTGTGTAAGTGGTGAAGATGCCAGTGATGGATTAATAAGGTTGTAGTTGGATAGTAATGAGTGGACTTGGGTGATGGAAGAGAAAATTGTAAGAGGATGTTGTGAATTGTCAAGGAAAATGACTAGGAATGTATAAGAGTGTATGATCATGAGAATGGTGAGTAAAATTGAGTAAAAGAGGTGGAAATGTCTAAGGAGGGTGTAGGATGGACAAGGTGAATGAAGAACAATGTTAAAGTTCTAAGAGGATGGAAAGAAATGTATAGGTACGTTCAAGAGTTTAGGAGTGATGAGTAGCAAATGGAAAGGAGAGAAATTGTGCATAGAGATGCAAGATAACCTTGGAAAGTTTAGTAAAGGAAATATGGATGGATAATGATGTTTGAGGAGTAGTTATATTGGTTGAAAGGAAACAGTTTGGTTAGTTGAAGTTTTAGACAAAATGTACATGTTGGAAGTGTAAGGAATTAAGTTATAAGTGTTAAGGACTTCGTAAGAACTTGAATAATGATCAAGGAATTTGGGGTGAGTTGATCCATGAGTTAGGAGGATTTAAGTGCTAAATGGTGTTAGAACATGTGTGAATACATGGGGAAAGATTAGAAGAAGATTTGGCAAAAGAACAAGTGTGGAATGATGTTCAAAACTGTAAAATTCGACAGTTGAAAGTGTGGTCCTGGACTTATTCCTTGGATAAAGTCCCAGACCAGCACTAAAAACATGCCGAGAGTACACCCCAGAACTGGTCCGGGACCTTGGGTAAGTACCAAGTCCTGGACCATAGTTAAAATGTAGCCGAGAGTGATCAGATACATTGGTTCGGGACCTTAGGTCCGGACCATGTCCCGAACCAGACCAATTTGCAAAGAGAATGTGATTTTTAGGTGGTAAATGAAGGGGGCTTGTTGGGTAATGCTATTATAAGGTTGTTAAGGGTTGTTTGGTGGAATTTTATGGCCATTAGAGATGTGAACAAGTGTGAGGTAAAATGAGAAGTAAGTAACATAAGTGGTTAAGTTTGAACTACAATGATTTAGCGGTATTTAGTTGGAGATCATTAGTGATGATATGAGTTAGGTTAACTAAAAGAAATTAACCACCCAATTCGATCAATGTTTTAGGGTTTGAGAATTTGGACTCCGGAGGAGAGTAAGCAACCGAACGACCAACGGTGAATGGTATGGTTTTCTTGTGACCTGCTTGCTAACGAGGTGTCCCTCGGCTTGTGTGCTATGTGTTTATGTGTGCCGACTAAACAAGATAAAGCATGCAACCGGAATATTATGTTTGTTGTGTGATTGTGATACACTAACACAACCTACTGTGAGAACTGACTAACAATGCTTAGTAAAGAATTGTGTGAGAATAAGGAACACTCCCGAATATTGTCTTCTTCGCAACCGAAAGAGGTTAACTAACAAACATTGACTTTGAAGCTTCCACTAACTGGAATTTGGGAGGAGTGAGGAATCCGGAATTGTTCCGGCACATGTGTTTTAGGGGAGGTCTGTATCCTTATCAGGTATCGACTTCCAAATATGACTTGTCTTCGGACTCGTCGCCTAGAGTCGACATAAAGACTCGGTGACCTTGATTTTTGTTCAAGGTGGGAGGCATACTGAGGAGGTGTGGTGGGATCTACCTAAATCCCAACTAATTCTAACAAATATTGTTTATGTAAACCAATGGAGCTGATAACTCATTGGTTAGGGTTACTCGACCCAACAAGATAAACAATGAATTAAGGAACAACCATTCTAATTAATGAATGGTCGACTTAATTGAGATAAGATTGAGATAAGGTTTGAGATAAGATACAACCATTTCTATTTAAAGAATTTTGTGTACTCTAAGATTGAGATAAGGATTAAGATTGAGGTAAGATAAGGTTGGACTGAGATTAAGAGGAAACATAACTTAAGGAGTTAAATGATTAACTCACTAATTAAGGGAACGCTTTTAAGTCGTTCATTGTGTTTGAACTTTGATTGTTCATATGTGGCTTGTTGTTTATTGCACTTTCTATTATGCTGTGCATCTAATCAACCTCCATGCTATCGACAATTAGTCATCGTAGCCACATTAGCTTAGGGGGCATGAGAGGATCGTACCAACAAAGGTGCTGACCCCCTCGGGGGCTACTGTTTATATTTTACAGGTGAATGTCAGAAGGCGACCGTCTTGAGAGTAAGATAGGGTAGATGTATTACGGGTTTAAGTGTGACCTACGAGTTGTGCATGTACTCTCATATGGTAATTTGAGTTAGTAAGTTGTATAGGATGTGAGGAGATTGTAAGATTGTTATGTATTTGGTTAAGGCTTGTAAGTACTAATGTTCGGTATATTCGGGTCCATCAGACCGTAGCTAGATCTTGGAGGTTTTAGTATGCCTAGTTGGTCACGTGGGTGACTAACGGCGGTAACACCAAATATTGTAAGAAATCCGCTGCAAAGTTAATGTAAGAGAATGGAGGTTCATGAGATAAGTATGGCTTTATGAGTTGGGGTGTTACAAAAAGTGATATCAGAGCGTAGTTACGCTCTGATGACAGGAATTACCGAACTTAGGAGAATACTGACGTTGAGTTGAGTTATGGGTTAAGGGTTAAGAGATAGAGCGAGAGGTGTGTTAGTTAGGACTTCCCGATGTTTACCGGATATCCATAGTACCTAAACCCGCCCTCCACATCCCTAACTTTGATACGTGGAACAAATGCCAGAGAGAAGCAAGCCTTCTCTTACTCGGGAAAACCCGCATCTGGCAGTTAGTAAAAGTAAGTAATACGAGAAACATCTTTTGTACAACAGTTTACGAGAACTTGAAGGTTTTAATTGGAACGCAACGTGGAAATAGTCGCTACCAACGAAATTTACCAGTAAGAGAACGGGAATTACCGGCAACATGGGTCGACATGCTACGCAGTCGAAATAACCCGCATATCAATAATAAGAAAGCACTACGGGTGCAATAGAAAGGAAAAGGGAAGCGACATGAGTACGGACAGTGGTCCGAATGAGCATAGCAGTGAGGATAATAACATACATGAGAATTAAGACTACTGAAAGGTCTAAGAAATGGGAACTCAATAACCCGACAAAATGTGTGAAAACGGGAACTCAATAACCCGACAAATGTTGTGAAAAAGGGAGTGAGATTAAGACATGAGTAAGTAACGAGGGTTCCTCAGAAAGAGGAACACCCTGACAATGACATACTGTCAACCAACAGGAAACTATCGGATGGGAGTTATCCAAAATAGAGAACATCGAAGGAGTCCGAGGAGTACCAAAGATATAGAAATTAGGTGGAAGTACCATACTAATGACGCCACACAGTACGCGTAGCCATCTTGCATGGCGCACTTGCCGTAGCAAGTGCTACCACGTTAAGCTTCAGGAAGTCATCATGGCGAGATAGTAGAACGCTACAGTTGTAGTACATTTTAATACCGGATTGTAAACCTAAGGAATGAGAGAATAAGACCTTGGAAAGGGCATGACGGCCTGACCATGATAAGATGAATCGACACGCCAGTCAGAAGGGGAGCTGAACTTGGACGGAATACTAATGGAACGGTACAACCTACTACAGTAACAACGACAGTACCGGTGGTAAGAACACCAATACGAACCTTGAAGGAGAAAAACCTAAGAGATCGCTCAGTGATCCGAGCAAAACACCAAGTAAGCAATAACATACAAGGAATGTTATAAGATACCATTGAGACTGTTGACACAACGTCTTCCAACGAGAACGGGATAAGACTCCCAGAATGATCACTAGGAATACCAGTAATAGACATTCTTCATTGAAGATGTTGGTAAACCCCGGAAGCAGGGACAGAGAAAGTGAACTTAAGTTATAACCTACTAAGGATTACAGACATACAATCCCGATAGAGGGAAGCTCAGAGGACTACACCATAGAGTTGGCATAGTCGAGCAGAATGCAGCAACTTACCATGAAACCCGATACTACATTTAATATGTAACCTAACGGTGGATAGTGTTCAAAGAACCATAAACTTATGAGGATAACCTACAGGTGAGTAAGAATACAAGGAGTGAACCGAGCACCGGCTCTCACCCAATGACATTAAGCACTAAGAGCCTACGAGCCAAGGATGTTAACCACATCAGAGCCGAGGCGCAGTAAGTTGTAAGAGAGCTTATTTAAGCCACGAAGGAACTACAATTCGTAGATATGAATGACTACCAAACCTATAACTTAGATTGTGGAAAATATTGCCAGGAAAGGGCACCAATGAGAATAATGAGATAGTACATTGTCAAGGGCGGAGAATGAACCATTCCTTTTAGGTTGGGATACCTCTCCTTGTTGTGAGGCCATGAGTGGGAATAAACCCCTCAAAAAGGGCTTTCACTTATTAGAGATATAATACGCTTTTGTTAGAGAATGGAAACCGTAAACCTTGAAATTACCTTAGAACATTCCAGATACACATAAATAATAAGGTAGGCTGCAGAGACAAACCTCATATCCAACACCCAGGATTTAAGAACCAATAATCGTCAGAGATAAACATGGTGAGTGCACAACATGTCACGCCAAGTGACCAACACTCCGAAGAGCTTGTGATTCAACGGATGACTTATTAAGTAACCGGTTAAATTACATGGTAAATAACATCATAAAGGATGAAAGCACCTTCATATTAAGAGATAACCATTTTACAACACGGCACGGCAACCGCCATATACCAGAATTAGAGTACTCCCAGTGTGTTTACACTAAGAAGGGATCGAGCACAAGATAAGATGTTAGAATAAGTGAGTAAGTAGTTGCACCATCAATGGGCAACATGGTAAAGGCCAACTACCACGGTAGCAGAGGTCATAAGGACAATACCTATATAAGTGGATGAAGTCATGGTGCGCAGTAAAGCGACCATTATGTATAAGCCGTCAAATATTGACACTGAGGCAATTAGATTTATGAGCTAAGACCGATATAAGTAAGGAAATAAGATGGAAGACAAACTATGCATTAAGGTCAGTAGTCTAGACCATGCGAGGTAAGATTTCACAGGAAGCACACTACCCATTCCTTAAAGAACTGGAAGTGCATTCCTAGTAGATCAAAATATGAGAAATAAGATAAGAGGCTCTATGGAAAAAGACCTCAGTTACTAAGAGATCAAGTCAGTACGGAATACGGAAAGAAGCTAGAGCATACCATACCCAAGAACACAGTAAATGGATTTTCCTTGATTAAGTTCAAGAAGAACAATAAGTGTTATTATGGAACGACGAAAGAGGAGATCGGCAATAGAATACTTCATAATTAGCAATAGCTAAACGTGTGACGACACTACAAGTTTACTAAAACGAGATGTGGGATGACTGCACCCCACAGGGGCTTGCAAGCCTGACAGGCTCATTTATGAGTTAGTGGGGTAAGTAGTAATGTACCAGTAAGGTACCCTATGCATGTAAACAAGTGCTGTAAGGAACACGGGAAGTAGTTGACTCCGTACCATGGTCAACGACGCAAAATCAGACAAGAGCAGCTACCACCACAACAGTTGAAGAGAAGGAATTCAGTTGAACCAACAACACAAAGGAATCAGAGAACAAATAATTAAGAATTATGAAGTGTGAAGAGCACGGATTGTTAAGTACAGACATTGGACATGTCTTAAGACGTTAGAGATCAAATTGTAAAGTGCAATAAGCACTAAACAGTAGTTTCAAATAAAGAATCATCTTGAGAGAACACTAAGAGTATGAACGTAAGATCTCCAGAAAGACTGGATAGACGAGCTACGACTCATTAAGGCCGTGTATATATAAAGATAACACGTGTCCATTTAGGGACCTTTAGTACTAAATTATAAGCATGCAAGAGAAGAATATACAATACTATGAAGGATAAGAAAAGCAGTTAAGCCTAAGATTATCAGAGTCATGCAGCGGAAGCTAGCAGATTACTACCTTTGAGATTAGACCAAACTAAGTTAAGAACATGGTATAAGTACCGTCAAGAATCCTCGTACCATTAACATAGTTATGACCCTTTGATTGAATTATAAGTGAGATACGACATGGAAGCTAGAATGCTAAGTGAGAATTAGACATCTTGAACCTATGTTCAAGGATGATATAATGTTGATTACGTGGGCGTAATCCATTTTAAGGGGGGTAGAGTGAAAACTGCTTAGCGTATGTTTATGTACTGAGTACGTAAACTACGGTGTGCATAGCACAAAAGAATTTGAGAATTTGTTTTACATAAACATTTTGAGATAAATTATGGTTATTGCGCACAGAAGATGTGAATACCATACATATTAAGTACCTATCTTGTTAACTCCAGTGTGAGTACAAGTTAAGAGAATTAGTGAAGAGGATTAAGGAGACTTAAGGAATATATGAGATATGAGTCGTTATGAAACTATGGGTGAGATAAGAATAAGATAACACTATGAGACATTATTGGATATGAGTATGAGGTAGGAACTAGTAATGCTATGAAGTATAAGATGGTGAGAATTGACATGAGACTGATATAGAACTTAGTAGGAATGAGAGTCCTGAGGTAATTACTAAGAGATGAATTGGGAATGTTTGATGGGCTGACCCCACACCTTGGAGATGTACTGATTATGACTAGAATCACTAAAAGATATAAATTGGAAATGAGTGAATTATTTGATGTTTGAAAATGACGTGGGAGGTGGAACTTGATTTTCTAGGGATTAAGGGAAACCGAACACAAATTGGGGTGGAAGGATGGTTTAACACTGATGCTAATCACATCAGGGTTAGATAATTCCTGAAACTCCCTACAAGAGGTCACAATTAAATCACGCTAAGGATAGAGGCATTAGGATAAAATGAAATTGGAGTTGATTGTATTTTTAATTAGAGGAATTATTCCTCACATGACCTCGTAAAAAGGATTTCCTTTTTACTGAGTCTCGCCCATGAAGTCGAGGACGCATGAGCCTTTGTCTTCGGACCAGTGACATGGGGAGAACAGAGTGGTTTTGTATTCTAGCCCATGGAGGCGAGGACAAATGTGCCTTTGTCTACAGACCGGTGACATGGGAGAATACGAAGAAAATAATGTGATTGTTTTAATCATCAAAAGGAACAAAGGGAATTTTGAGTGTTATACATGCTTAAGCATGTTGTGTGATATTTGAGTATAGGTATATGACAGACCTAATGAGTCAATAAGATTAAGTACATATAAGCATGATCTATATGATCTATGGAATGAGGTAAGCCATGTATTCTAACAAAATAAGATGCATGGGAACTTTAGGGACAAAGTTCTTTTAAGGGGGGTAGATTGAAATACCCCAAACCTAAGTATGCTAATTAAACATCAATTTATGATGTAATAAGGATAAAACATGCCATAGAAACATTGGTAGACAATTTAAACCAAGGAAAACACAAGAAAACGTCATAAGGGCAGTTTAAGCAAAAATGTGCTCTAAGCTTGGAGTGACTTTGATTAGCACCCAAATATCATTATAAGACCTTATTAACATGCTAATGTACATGTTAAATCAATTACCAAAGAAAACCAAGCTCAAAAACAAGCTTAAACACAAAATGTGCTCTAAGACTCCTTAAAGCACCTTTTTGAGAAATCGTCTTCGAAATGAGTTTTGAGGGGCTAAATTCCCATGATTTCACCATAATCAACATATGTACTAATTATTATCACATTAGGAAGCCTAAATCAATGAGAAACCAAACATTTCACAAATTTGTGCACTAATTTGTGAATAGTGCCAAATAGTGCCTCGTTTAAGCTTTAGTCAACATAACTCAATAACTTGGTCAACCAAGACCATAAATAACTCATTAG
Organism: Limonium bicolor; assembly: GCA_023374045.1. Taxonomy (NCBI): domain Eukaryota; kingdom Viridiplantae; phylum Streptophyta; class Magnoliopsida; order Caryophyllales; family Plumbaginaceae; genus Limonium; species Limonium bicolor. Next base: position 462,255,271 of record CM041776.1, read on the forward strand.
TAAGGGGGGCCAGTTTTTATATGGTGAGTCACCATGAGGATCTAGAACTTTAAGGAAAAGAAGAGGAAATGAGAGAATAGTACTATTTACCTTTTAAAGAGAAATATCTTCACTTAAGCCTACCTCTCTCTCTCTTCTTCATTTCTCTCCTTCACCAACGTTTTCTTCTTCCTATCTCTATTCCAAAACCGTTCCAAGCAGCTCCATTCATGCTCCATCTTCATTTGTCCACCAAATGTTCATTTTAGCTCCAAATCAAAAACTAAGCATAGATTTCTCTTAGTTGGAGCAAGGCCTTCCTTTCTATCTTTTCAAATCCTTCAAAGCTCAAGTTTGGTGCCATGACAAAACTCCATTGATGGAGGAAAAATCAAGTTTGAATAGCTCTTTTGGTTCTCCATTCATCCAAGGTAATGAAAGTGAAAGAAAAATCTATTTTCCTTCACTTTTCTTCATGACCGAAAATTTCTTTCTCATGGGGGTTTTGTTTTACACCTTGAACTAGCTTTTTTTGATCACCAAGGACTAGTGGAGGTCCCCTTTGATTCATACCCATGTCTATCTTGAGACTTCAAAGGTAATTATCCACTTTTAAGCTTTAAAACACATATTTTAACCTAAGAATGAGTTCTATGAGTTTAGGCATTTTCCTTAGTGCTCATTGGATTATTTGAATGTGAATTAGAACATTGGCAAGGGAGATTTAATTGGTGGCCGAGATTCATTCAAGAAAAGCCCTAAGGAGGAAGTTAAGATAAGCTTGAGAAAAAAAAGGTAAATTGCATACCTAATGGTGGTTTAAGGTTTTAAGGGATGAGATTTAGATAAGTACTAATGTATCTTAAAGCTTACATTATGTAATGGGTTATATAACCTAGGAAAAAGAATTTGAACAAGCTAGTGAACTTGTGACTAAGGAGCCAATGGAAATGAGTTAGTAAGATAAGTATAAGGTGAATTATGGGAATACTTATATTGCTATGGGAGCATTGTTGTGTGTATTTACAGGTTGAAAGCTTTTATATGTGGGAAATTCAGTGTTTAAGTTTAAGTCATTTAAGGGCCTAAGAGACATGTCATTTAAGAGCCTTAGTGCTATGCAATTTAAGATTATTGCACTATATTGACTTATTTATGAATGAGTTGATTTGGGTGAGAAAATATGATGAGAAAAGATTTGAGGTGTGTGAGATGATTGAATGAGGAAACTATGCATTTGGGCATGATAATATAATAGAGGAGCTATGACGAAATTTGAGTAGAAAACGAAGTGTTTAAGTGGTGGTTGTGAATTGATATGACCCAGGATTTACTAGGAGTCATTAAAAAGGAATTTGTGTGGAAATGAGTTAACTAAGGAGTTCTTGAGGTTTAGATTGGCCTAGAGTTGTCTAGGAGGAATTAGAGGTTGGGTGGGTGTATTAAACACACCAAAGTCATGGTACGAGCAATGTTGAAACTTGGGCAAAAATCTGTAGGACATGATGTATAGTACTTTGAGATGATTTAGGTATGAACTAGAGAATATAACAATGAGAATTTTGGGAAGCTTGTGTAAGTGGTGAAGATGCTAGTGGTGGATTAATAAGGTTGTAGTTGGATAGTAATGACTGGACTTGGGTGATGGAAGAGAAAATTGTAAGAGGATGTTGTGAATTGTCAAGGAAAATGTCTAGGAATGTATAAGAGTGTATGATCATGAGAATGGTGAGTAAAATTGAGTAAAAGAGGTGGAAATGTCTAAGGAGGGTGTAGGATGGACAAGGTGAATGAAGAACAATGTTAAGGTGCAAAGAGGATGGAAAGAAATGTATAGGTATGTTCAAGAGTTTAGGAGTGATGAATAACAAATGGAAAGGAGATAAATTGTGCATAGAGATGCAAGATAACCTTGGAAAGTTTAGTAAAGGAAAGACGGATGGATAATGATGTTTGAGGAGTAGTTATATTGGTTGAAAGGAAACACTTTGGTTAGTTGAAGTTTTAGACAAAATTTACATGTTGGAAGTGTAAGGAATTAAGTTATAAGTGTTAAGGACTTAGTAAGAACTTGAATATTGATCAAGGAATTTGGAGGTGAGTTGATCCATGAGTTAGGAGGATTTTAAGTGCTAAAATGGTGTGAACATGTGTGAATACATGGGGAAAGATTAGAAGAAGATTGGGCAAAAGAACAAGTGTGGAATGATGTTCAAAACTGTAAATCTTGACAGTTTAAAGTGTGGTCCAGGACTTAGTCCTTGGATAAAGTCCCGGACCAGCACTAAAAACATGCCGAGAGTACACCCCAGAACTGGTCCGGGACCTTGGGTAAGTACCAAGTCCCAGACCATAGTTAAAATGTAGCCGAGAGTGATCAGATACATTGGTCCGGGACCTTAGGTTCGGACCATGTCCCGGACCAGACCAATTTGCAAAGTGAATGTGATTTTTAGGTGGTAAATGAAGGGGGCTTGTTGGGTAATGCTATTATAAGGTTTTTAAGGGTTGTTTGGTGGAATTTTATGGCCATTGGAGGTGTGAACAAGTGTGAGGTAAAATGAGAAGTAAGTAACATAAGTGGTTAAGTTTGAACTACAATTATTTAGTGGTATTTAATTGGAGATCATTAGTGATGATATGAGTTAGGTTAACTAAAAGAAATTAACCACCCAATTCGATCAATGTTTTAGGGTTTGAGAATTTGGACTCCGGAGGAGAGTAAGCAACCGAACGACCAACGGTGAACGGTATGGTTTTCTTGTGCCTGCTTGCTAACGAGGTGTCCCTCGGCTTGTGTGCTATGTGTTTATGTGTGCCGACTAAACAAGATAAAGCATGCAACTGGAATATTATGTTTGTTGTGTGATTGTGATACACTAACACAACCTACTGTGAGAACTTACTAACAATGCTTAGTAAAAGAATTGTGTGAGAATAAGGAACACTCCCGAATATTGTCTTCTTAGCAACCGAAAGAGGTTAACTAAAAAACAATGACTTTGAGGCTTCCACTAACTAGAACTTGGGGGGAGTGAGGAATCCGGAATCGTTCCGGCACATGAGATATATGGCTCATATGTATTTATGTATAATTACTATGAGTTATAAATCAAGTTTTAAAAATTATATGGCATCATATAATTATGACCAAATTCAATTGGTGAAAAATAGGTTTTAATGAGCTATATATGTATAAATTCATATTATGAATTTTGGGTAAGATAAAAATAATTACTAGTGTTTAAATGACTAGTTTAATAAGTTATGTGGTAAAAATGTAATTTTTAGAAAGTTATGGGGATATATAGCACAAGCCGAGAATAATATGTGTTCTTGGCATAATTATGACATATTATAGTATAAGAATTAATATTATGAATTTTGGTTAAATTAAACAAGTGCTTAAGTATTGAAATAACAATTTATAAAGTTTTGGGGCTATTTTATGATTTTTGGAAAGATTAGTGTAAAACCGAGAATTATAAGAATTTCTGGGTATATTAATGTATTAAGTATTAAATTAAACTTTGGTCAAAGTGTTGACCAAAACTTTGGGTTAAAATATTAATGATTTATGACATAAAATAATAAGTTTATAAAAATTATGGGGTGAATATGTAATTTATAGAAAGTTATAAGTAAAACCGAATGGTATTTGGGGTTGAATCATAATTTATAAAATTATTTGTGTCATTTTGGTAATTAAGAGAATTAAATAATTAGACTATAATTTATAAGTTAATATATAACTATTATAAAGTTTTTGGGGTTAGAATGTAATTATAAGGAAATGAATGTTAAAGCCGAAAGTTTATGTGTCTAATTGGTAATTTACAAAAGTAGAGGTGTTCAAATACTAAATACCGAATTTATGGTGGTGGTGTAGTGAATTAATTAATTAAGAAAATAAAACTATGTAATATAAAGTATTTTGGGATTTAATGTAACGATTATAAAAGTTATTGTGGTTATAATGTAATAACCGAAAGGTTTAGTGTAGTTATTGGAAAATAAAATTACTACAAGACTTATATGGATATTTTGTGGAAATAGAAAAGAAAATTATGATTTAAGGATTTATGAAATCTAATCTATGGGTTATATAGTTATAAGGAATTTAATTGTAACCATTTGATACTACTTGTGGTTAGTTTGTAATTAATAAAAGATATGGGGAATAATATGCCCATGCGTGACATGTAAATACAATTTGAGAATTTATAAGTGGTTATGTAATTTAGACAATTATAATCATATATCATAAATAATACATGTGTATAAATCATATAAGTGGTTATGTAAATACAATTTGAGAATTTAATGTGCGAACATCAAATAATGCTTGGAAATTATAGTAAATTAAATATAAAGTTAAGAGGAGAATTAATTAACGTATGACCAATAAATGTCATTGACGAAATTGTAAACTGTTATGTTGTTTGGACAAATACAACATGACATGTGAATAATACTTGAGTATACAAACATTACATTCAAGGGAATTATATAAGTTAAGAGAAAATAATTGATGCGGTACATAAAATCATGGGGGTAATTAAAAGAGAATTACCATACAATATAGGTCTTATAAGTAAAGACTACGATGGTTTAAATTATATAGGTAAACCTTAAACATAAATAAGGTTAAGAGGATTAAAGAAATTATCTAAGCGATAAAAATAAACCTCACATGGAATAACGAATACGAGGACATTTCATGATACGATAAATTATCATACGAGAGTAACATAAATTAACACTCCCAGTTAATCCTATTCTTGGACCTTGTCTGACCAGACGTTGACCAGGAATTTATCAAGTTCAATATACAGTGAACGGTATGGATTCTTGCAACCTGTTTGCTAACGGATTACACCGGCTTTTGTGCTATCTGCTGTGTGAAATGACGACCAAGATAATTGCATGTAATATGTTGCACTTGCGATTTAGCATAGACATACACTTTCGTTGCACTGTGATCTGTATGTTTACATGTGTGACTCTGTGATTCTATGAACTTTACTTACTGATGTGTACTACGTTACACTGGCATGAATGGATTATGTGTACTACGTTACACTATATTGAAGTTACTTTGGTACTACGAGATTATGTGTACTACATTACACTATATTGGAATTACTCTCTAATTGCGTGATATGTACTGTACTACACTACTATGAATGAATTATGTGCACTACGTTGCACTACATTGAAGTTATTATTGGAGATGACCTTTCATGATCATTACACTATATATTATGTTGATTATATATTACGAACTTAAAAGTAGTGGAACTTGGGACTTGATCCCTAAAATAGAATTGAGTTGTGGATGCCTAACGGAACTTGTTTTCCCTACAACCATTTGAACTTAGATATGAGACTTCGGGGTGAAGTCCTTTTAAGGGGGGTAGATTGAAATACCCCAAATCTAAATAACTCGTTAAACTATCAAATAATGAAGAATTAATCTAAGGATAAACCATTTCACGTACGCATGCTCATTTCTGCATGCAAACGTTTACGTAAATATTATTATGCGTGCGCATGCAAACTCATGCACGTAAACGTAACGTAAAAATAGTCGTTTTACCGTATACGCTAACGGGCGTAATTTTACAAACGTCTTAACATACTCGTACAAAATGCTCATCTACGTTTATTAACAAGGATTAAAATCCTTACATAACGAGCTCGATAAAGAGAGCGACAACAAGGAAAGATCAATACGAACGTTTATACAACTCATAACACGACAACCTTCGATCCACGAACGCTAATACAATGTCGTCTACACGTACGCATATAAACGCTTATGTACAAACATTAACGGCATTAAACCCCTTACGAAACAAGCTCAACTAGGAGAGTGTCATCTAGGAAATATATACGAGCGTTTATACGACTCGGTACACAATAATGTTCATTGTAAAAACGCGAAAAATACTAACGAGCAACATAAATATCTTACGATTGTCTAAGCATTTATAAATGCTAAAGTAAATTGATATACACATTTAGACAATGTAACAACTTATGTTGAATAATCTTAATATTTAATATCCATCATAAATACTTAGGAAATGTTATAACATTAATTATAACACAAAGTTTACAAGGCCAAAAATCTGTACATTAATGCCGGTTTTATATGGCATATTTGGGCTTTTTTTATACACTTTCACTTAGTAAAACAATTAACTACCTAATGTACCTACTTTATATAAGAGTGCATATTATTATGACAAATTAAACCTACTAATATATACCTAATATTACCGGTTATACACTTGAAATTAACCAAAAAAAATCTGGAGCAATTACCATGCAATTAACTGTAATACTCTAGCTTTTAATTAAGCAAAAAAAAACCTGTAGCAAATTACCATATAATTAACGTTAGTTCTTGTACTCATATTAGCAACAAATAAATCTGTAACAAACACCATGTAAATTAACGGTAAGTCACTTGCAATTAATCAAACAAATCTGTAGGAAGCACCCTAGATTAACGTGAGTACATGTGCTCACAATTAACAAAAAAATCTGGAGCTTAATGACACGAGAAAACCGGTCACATACATCACATGAGACATGGTTTAAATTTTTTATTTAACATGTAAGCTTTATGAGTCACCTTCCCACCATTATACAACAACAATACAAAATTAGAACCCCATTGTAGAGCCTCCCTTTACCGAAAATCCTGCAAGCAAACAAGGTTAGTTTAGCTTTAGTTAAAGTAGGAATTAACTAATAAAAAGTAGATCTATACCTTAAGAGAATACATGTTGCAATTAAACAAAGAAAAGGCAAGATAACATTCCTCCCTTACCAGCCACCATTGCCGAATTTGGAGCTAGATGGAAGACTTTTTGGATGCCAAAATCAAAGAATAATACCTACCTAATAACCCCATGATCTTATGTCTACTACAAGGAGAATTAATTAGCTAATTCTTAGCCATGTTCACCGAAAACAAAGAGCTAAAAGAGGTCACCAATGGCTTGAATGATTAGTCAATTATTCTTAAGAGAAGTATAAACAATTACTAAGTGTTCTCCATGATTGAGTCCAAGCTACAACTAGCACAAATAAGTGCCGAAAAACACTAGCAAAAGGGGGTCATTATTGTTGCAATCAATCTGTAAATTATGACATAAACAATTACCTAGAGACAAGGAGGGGGCCATACTAATACATTAAGAATTTAATTAACTAAAACAAATCATTAAGAAAATTAACAACACAATTCTTTCATTCCTACATATCAATCGGCAAGCATGGGGTTCATTCCATGCCTCATTTGGCCGGTTGGTAAGCTCCCTTCTACCTCCCTTTCTTCTTCTTCCTTTGAAGCTCCTAAGTCCATTAATGAAGTTTTAACTTCTATCTTCATTTTTATGTTAATTTCCTAGCTTTCTTCATCAAGTGCTGAAGCAAACATCAACCTAATACTACTACAAGAATTTGGCTAGCATTTATGCTCCAAGAAGTTGTCTTGAACCAACATTAAACCAAGGAGCATTCAAGGTTAAGTTAAGGTATTTTTCATGCTTGAAAAATCCTTAAGACATGCTATATATAACCGAAAATTCCAACTCTTCTAAGCATGATTTCTTCATCAATTTCATGAAGGAAAATTGGTTCTCCATCCATCCTAGGAGCACCGAAAATTCAAGGTAAAATACCTAAGGTAAATCCTTTGAAAACTACTTATAAATCTACTTAAGATCTTTGTTAAGATCTAACTCCTAAACCCCTTCCTTTCAATCATGAGAACCGAAATTGGAACATCAATTTCCATTGAAGGAGGCTTGGGAAATTCAAGAGGAGTTCAAGTACTTAATCATCCTTGATTAAGAGTAAGTTTATTAAGTTAATCCTTAATGTTTAAAGCTTTGTTTAAGCTCATAAATTTTGTACAAAATTTTGTACACATCTCCAATTAATAAAGGCCGAATTAGTGAGGTTATTTACCAAGAAAAATAATTATAACTCTTAAGTTAAAGTTGTTACCATAAGATATAATTTTATGTCACAAAAATTATTTATGAAGAGTTTATATTATGGCCGAATTATCAAGGAGGAAAATACTCCATTTTGAGCTAAAAATATGTCTAAGACATTACAATAATTTTTACATGAGATATATGGCTCATATGTATTTATGTATAATTATTATGCGTTATAAATCAAGTTTTAAAAATTATATGGCATCATATAATTATGACCGAATTCAATTGGTGAAAAATAGATTTTAATTAGCTATATATGTATATAAATTCATATTATGAATTTTGGGTAAGATAAAAATAATCACTAGTGTTTAAATGACAAGTTTAATAAGTTATGTGGTAAAAATGTAATTTTTAGAAAGTTATGGGGATATATAGCACAAGCCGAGAATAATATGTGTTCTTGGCATAATTATGACATATTATAGTATAAGAATTAATATTATGAATTTTGGTTAAATTAAACAAGTGCTTAAGTATTGAAATAACAATTTATAAAGTTTTGAGGCTATTTTGTGATTTTTGGAAAGATTAGTGTAAAACCGAGAATTATAAGAATTTCTGGGCATATTAATGTATTAAGTATGAAATTAGACTTTGGTCAAAGTGTTGACCAAAAACTTTGGGTTAAAATATTAATGATTTATGACATAAAATAATAAGTTTATAAATGTTTTGGGGTGAATATGTAATTTATAGAAAGTTATAAGTAAAACCGAATGGTATTTGGGGTTGAATCATAATTTATAAAATTATTTGTGTCATTTCGGTAATTAAGAGAATTAAATAATTAGACTATAGTTTATAAGTTAATATAGAACTATTATAAAGTTTTTGGGGTTAGAATGAAATTATAAGGAAATGAATGTTAAAGCCGAAAGTTTATGTGTCTAATTGATAATTTACAAAAGTAGAGGTGTTCAAATACTAAATACCGAATTTATGGTGGTGGTTTAGTGAATTAATTAATTAAGAAAATAAAACTATGTAATATAAAGTATTTTGGGATTTAATGTAACGATTATTGAAATACCCCAAACTAATTAAACATGGATTAAACATCTAATCACATTAATTAAGGCCTAAACATACCTTAAAAGTCAATTGAGAACAACAGTGGTCAACACAAAGCAAGACATTGCACCCTTTGACTGTTTAGGGTAAATAAATACCCAAATGAACTTCTCAGGACCTAAAACTTTGTCCTAAGCTTATTAACACATAACTAAACATATTACAATTGTTGGACAACACCCCAACACAAAGAACAAGCATTTACATGCTTCAAGGTCAAGTAGGGCAAAAATGTGCTCTAAGAAAACCTTAAAGGTCTTATGACCTCTAAATGATATAAAATTAGATTCCATGATCAAATATCATGTAAGGAACACAACAAAACTGTTCCCAAGGAAAACTAAGCTCAGAAACACCTTGTGACACAAAATGTGCACTAAAACACCTTAAAACACGTTTTTGTGTATGAGCTCTAAGATAATGACTTTTTGTCATTTTAAAGACTATAGTATATTCTTTGTAACATTGATGTGACATGATAGACTGTATTATAAAGTTTAAATCAAAGTTTGAAAATAAAATCAAAATGGGTAATTTTGGATGAATAGTACCTAAAAATAACATTTAATTACTTAGTCTTAACCATGGTCAAATGTCATCCATTGACCATACTACCCATTTCCAACCTCCTTTTGGCTGTCACACCCATCCATTAATCAATCTCCAAACAAATATCTAGCCAATCTAATGAGTCACCTATTTACTATTCATAAAGTAACATTTAATAACATAAAAAGCAAATCTAGCTTATTTACCTCATTTGTCTTCCTTCCCAGCCGACACCCAGCTCATTCATCCTCTCTTTTGCTTCTCCAAACCGTGGGAACACTCCATATTCAGAAGAGAACAACAATTGACATAGGTAAGCTTATTAAGCCATTTTATGTTCATTCTCTTCACAATTCTTTCCTCTTTTCATGGAGCTAAGCAACAACCATTTCCATCCATGGTTCTAGGTTGTTTTGGAGGTTAAAATAAGGGTGAATCTAGGCTGTAACAAGGGAATGTGATACCCAGAGTAGGGGTCACCTCCCACATCGATCGGGAGAGAGCACGAACCATGCCTTATAGGTGTGGGGATACTCTTCCCTTGTGTGAGGCCTTTTGGGGATGTTACCCCGAGAACAAGACCGTGTGGGCTGCGGCCCAAAGCGGACAATATCACACATGTGGGTTAAGACTGGGCTGTTACAGATGGTATCAGAGCCAGGCACAGGTCGGTGTGCCAGCGGGGACGCTAGGCTCCCAAGGGGGGTAGAGTGTGATACCCAGAGTAGGGGTCACCTCCCACATCAATCGGGAGAGAGCACGAACCATGCCTTATAGGTGTGGGGATACTCTTCCCTTGTGTGAGGCCTTTTGGGGATGGTACCCTGAGAACAAAACCGTGCGGGCTGCGGCCCAAAGCGGACAATATCACACATGTGGGTTAAGACTGGGCTGCTACAGATTGAAATACCCCGAACTTAAATATAGTGATTAAGATTAGTCTAATCCGTATTTAAGGGCCTAACGGTGCCTAATTAATATTGGTAAGGAAAAAATAAATCCAAAAGAATTAAAGAAACACTTAAAAAGCGAAAAATGCTAAATAAGCGTTAAATAACCATAGGAGGTATGAGACCTTGGTTAGCAAATTATATGAATTCTAAAGGCTTAATAAGGCCCAAATAATAAATGGGAATGATTCCCGAAGAAAACGGATCCTTAAAATGGATTAAAAGCATAAACGAACCTTAAAGCACGTTTGTCGAGGAAACCGGGAAAACACGACTTTAAGCGGGTCAAATAGACTTGTAATAATTTTGGTCAACCAAATAGCCATTAATAAACATTAATGAAGGTTTAGGACCAATAAAATTAATTGAACGAGAAAATTCCAGAAAACGGGTTCCGGTTAGTAAAAACTGTAACAACCGGGAAGGTGTGGGGTGAGAATGTAAATAAGTAAAATAAATGTGTCCACTTTTGCAAATAAAAAGCACAAGCTGATTGGGTGTGTGTGAGTGGGCCGGCCAGCTCCCTTTCTCACTCTCTATATCCCTTTCCTATTATGCTAAAAGAGAAAGTCAAAAAGCAAATAAGCTACCTTGACTCTCTCTCTCCTCTGTTTCCCTTATCCCCACCGTAATGCACCCCCCCTCCTCTCTTCTGATTTTCTTTCCTCCTCTCTCAGCCATTAATGGCGATTTGTGAAGCCACCACAAACACCCTCCTTCTCTCATATTTTTGAAGGGCCAAATCAACTCCAAACACAATAAAAATTACACCATTGGATTCCTCTTGTCAAGGAGAGTATTCCCCTATTTTCAAAAAGTGAAAACCACTTCTTTCATCTCCATGGGTATTCTCCATTTGAAGGTTTGAGACCACCATTGGAAGCACCTTCATCTCCTTATCATTTTGAGGTAAAAATAGTCTTGAAACTCCACCTTCTTTTAGCCCCTTTTGGCAAAACGAAAATTCAAAACTTAGCCTTGCCTTGTGCTTTGTTGTCCAGCCGATTTTGGCTCCCCATTGGTGCTGGAATCTTGCTCTCTTGCTAACCAAGAACTCCATCTACTCATTGGAAGGTAATACTCTTTTAAAACCTTAAACATGTACAAACCCTAGGTTAGTAAATATGGTTTTCTAAGTAGTGGTGTGTATTGATATGGGCTGTAGCATTGGAGTGTGGACTCCATTTGAAATCGAGAACAAGAAGGAAAGAATGGAGAAGAAAGAAGAAGGAAAGAGAAAGGGAGAAAGAAAGGAAAAACTAGAAATAACAAGGTAAATGTTCTTACCTTTAGCTAGTTTTGTGTATAGTATTGTAACAGATTTTAAATGCTTAAAATGAGTAATGAATGAGGTTATGAGTAGTAAGTATGTTGAAGTATGATGAGTAAGGTAATGTAGCTGTTTTGAAGCTTGTAAATGTTGCTTAAAAGCTTGGGAAAACCATGGGTAATGTATGTATGTGTGCAGGAAATTTGTGTGTTGTAGTGTAAGTAATGATGTGTGAATGGATATGGAGATTGGGATTGAATTGTGAGTTGAAATGGTATGTGAGCAAAGTGAGAATTTTAGGGGAACCTCTGCCCAAATTTATATGGAAATTATAGGACTTGGATGTGGAAGAAGAGGGAATAACCTAGACAATAACTAGGTGTGTTCTAGTAGATGTTGTGAGTAATTAATCATGTTGCAAACAGATTGAAGAGGATTTAGGTAATGGGAAGAACTAGAGTGGTAAAGTAATGCATTGAGGATGCTCGGAGTAGCATTGGTAGAGGGAGTATTGAATGGTAAAGGTTAGAGCAAAAATCTGTAGCAAGAAGGAACCAAAATTGCTATGGGTGCTGGAATGGAAAGGAGGAAAAATTGTGTAAATTAGTATAGGAATGGGTAAGGGATTAATGGATGAACTAAGGTGTATTAGGAGGCTTAATTAATGTTAAAACATGTGGGAATAAATGTAGGAACAATGGGGAAACAATGGGCAAATTATAGAACTGAAAACAGATTCTAAAACTGAAGTACTGGGCCGGACCGACCTTGGGACCGAACCCGCAAGGTCGGTCGCGCCTTAAAATACACAGACGAGAAGTCTTCTGACTTCGACCGACCTTGGGGACCGAACTAACAAGGTCGGTCGAGTCGTAAATTGTGAAGGCCAGAGGTCTACTGGAATGGACCGACCTTGGGACCGAACTTGGGCAAGGTCGGTCGAGTCCAGAAAACTCGAACCCAGAACATAATGGAACGGACCTACCTTGGGACCGGACTTGCAAGGTCGGTCGGGCCTGAAATATTCACGTAAGTAACTCACTGGAACGGACCGACCTTGGGACCGGACTTGCAAGGTCGGTCGAGCCTGGAATTTTGCCTTAACGAAACTTACTGACTTCGACCGACCTTGGGTCCGACCCTGGGTAAGGTCGGTCGAGCAAAAAAAAATATATATGATTATAGCAATCATAGGTATAAGTATATATATCTATACCCATATGTATATGTATATATAGTAGTACATCATTAATATGATAAAAATGGTAAGAAAGTATGCACAAGAGTAAGAAAACAAGTTTGAGAAAATTGTGAATCTAGGAATATTAAGTTGAACCGAATTAACGGGATAACAGGGTAAGTATGGGAATAGTAACTATGTGGGTAGTGTAATGCTTAGTATTAATGGAAGCATTTGGCATGTAGCCGGAGGTTCGAGAATAAGACTCGAGGAACGAGAGTGAACCAAAGGAACAAGGGAACGCCCGATAGAGTAAATCAACGGTGAAAGGTATGATTTCTTCATGCCCTGTATCCTAATCTGGTTACCCCGATTTGTGTGCTTATTTGATCACCTAATAAGATAAATGCGTGAATCGGACTATATTGCACTTACTTGTGCTTGTTCACATTGTTCCTGATATTTGTCTTGAACACTAGTTTGTATAATTCATGAAATGTATGAATAATGACGTGTGTGTGCCTGTATTTGTATCTCGTTAGTGCACTTGCATATGCTATTGTATTTGTGTATGGATGTGTATATGAGTAATGCATTTGTGTATGTGGCTTTAATGAATGACTTCTACTAATTCTTAACTACCTAACTAACGAAAGTATATGGATAAATTGAATGAGTAGAAGTCTGATATAGTTTCGGGCAGCTGTGAGGATGAGGAGACACAAGAGGTTGGATCCGATCCTGGTTCTATAAACTGGTCCACGGCCCAAACCCCTTAAATGGGTAGCATCCTGGATTGGTGAACCAAGTAAATCCCGGTGTGTGGGACAGAGTAGTCCCCGGGCCGGAGGTCCGCCGACTGAACGATTGAGTAAGTAAGTAAGTAAAGTATGAGTATGTATGCGTAAGTATTGTGTAACGAGGTAAAAGACGTAATCTACACCGATAACCCGGGTGAGAAAAAAGAGGAGCTAACATGTATTGTGTATGTATGGAATATGTATGGTGGTGTATGATTGAGTATGTATGGTGTTATGCGCATTTCAGGAAAGGTAAGTAAGTATCAATGGCTCGTATGAGATACTCTGTATGTATGAAATGTATGAGTCTTCTTGCGTAAAGTATTGTAGTATTATGTATGAAAGCATGTATAACATGTATGTATGAATAAAATGAATCGCATGTATTCGACCAAGTGGTCGGCGTACCCTCACTAGTACGCGGGGTATGCGTTATCATATGCAGCGAAAGCTGACCCCTAGGGGGAACATTTTTAGTGTGCAGTGGTACCGAAGCCAGACATGGTCGCAATGAGAGACCGGTGGACAATGTAGATTGTAGAGAATAATATCGAACTTGTAGTCTTGAAGTAGTAGTGTACCAAGGGGGTACACCTTGTGCATTGTAAGTATGTAGACGTGAGGATGGGTAGATGTAGACTCTGAATGAGTATGAATGGATTTGAAAGAGGTATTGTATTAGTATGAAGAACTTAGTAAACTCGGTTATGTATATGTATTGTATGGTAATGTAAAGGAGTGTAAAGTGTTGAATGAAGCATGTAGTATTTCCTTGGTAAATGGGTAGTATGTATTGTAGATGTGTAGTACTCGGAATTCCGGTCCATCAGACCGATGCTTGTTGTAGTAGTAGTAGTAGCTTTGTTAGTCACGTGGGTGACTAACGGCATTGTATCACCCACCGTATGTAAGTATGTACCGCTGCGTGAATCTGGAAGTACGAGGAGATTAGACGGTAATGACAGTATTAACGGTAGGGGTGTTACAGGGAAGGAGGTGGAGAAATCTAATCTTGTTCTTAAGGTATAAAAATGTGCTTTAAGCACTTATCTTTTGATTCTCTACAAATCCGGTTGAGAAACTTTGTTTCCTAGGCTTATAATATTCATCTTAACATACTTATTCAGTTGGTATATCAAGAGCTTCAAGGTATAGCCAAATCCAAGCCAAAAACACCATTTTTGGCATTTTAATCAAGGTAAAAGTTAGCCATCTTCTAATCTGAGTTATACCAGTTTTAAAGCTTGGTTTAGTAGCTCTTTTGATGCTCTTTAACTTCTGTAAATATAGGCCGAAGACAACCTTGGTTACCTTGGTATTCTAAGGTAAATTTTACCTTGAAAATATACATTAAACACTTCTTATGGTTAGATCTTGCTTGGAGAGTAATCATTCCTTAATTGTTGTTTGAAAACATGTAAACTAAGTTGTGGAAAATTAATCTCCAAATAGCCGTGGCCAAACAAGGCCTAATCTTGGCAAAAATAAGGTATAAATCACTTAAACCTTCACTTGGTATATTAATATGTGTTTATACATATGTATATATATATGTGTGTGTGAGTGTGTGTGTATGTCGTGAGTGAATGGGTTTATTAAGGTCTTATTTTGACCTTAGGCGATTAAGGAATGGTTTAGTAAATTTTATAACTAATTAATTAACATAATTGTCAAATTTAAGACATTATATGGAAAATTGGTAAATATGGAAAAGATATGTGTAAGGTCGAGAGTTTAAAGCATTTTTGGGCATTTATGTGTAATTCATTTTATAAGCTAATGTTTGTAATAAGGCCATGTACTTTAGGCCATTTTATTTATGTATTTATAAGGTTTTAATTAAGTTTAGGTAATATATATATATTACCGCAAGGAATTAGGGGTTATACCATAATTAAATTAAATTTGGGGGCTATATAGTAATAAAGCCGAAAATTAGGGGTTTAAATGAGTTTAAATAAAAATTATAAGATTTTATAAAGTTTTGGGGTTAAATGGTAATTTCTGAAAAATATGGGTATAAACCGTGATATATGGAGATTGATGGTCAAGGAAATATTAAGGTGGTCAACCTTGACCATATGGTAGGTTTTGACCAAATTAAATAAGTTAGATAACTTATTTAAGGTTTTATAATAAGATAAGTATTTAATTGTAACAATTTTATAACATATGTGGTATATATGTTATTACCGAAAATAAAGGGTATAAAATGGTATTATAAACACCCATGGGCTATTAGGAAATTTTAGGAATTTATTAGGTTTTTTTTGGAATTAAAATAAACTATATATGTATAATATATAGTTATTATGTCATTTTGACACTTTGGATAAATATATGTGGTGGAATCGTAATAACCAAGTATATATGGGTTAATAATGTTAATTATAACCCTTGGGTGAAATTTGGTGATTTTTGGAGTAATATAAAGTATTTTAATAAGATATATGTATAATATATAGTTTTAATGTTAGTATAAAACTATATGTTATAAATTGGGTCAAATGGCAATTATAGAAACTTGGTGGGTTAGAAAAAATAATTTAGAACAGCACATGGGTCTGTTCGGAAATTTTACAAAAATTAAACCATAGGTTATACCCTTTTATAAGGTTTAAAATGTTATATTATATGATATGTATAACATGTTATAAATAATGGGGTGATTTTGTAAATAAAGGAAACTATGGGATATGGAAAGAATAAGGTATAAATGTTTATGCCTATGCGGCAGTATAATATAGTTTTGTATAAAAACTATAGGTTATAAATTAAAGGAGATAAAAATGTCATATTATATGATATTAGTATGTGGTATAACATTACATAATGTTATGTGGTCAAAATGGAATTTAAATAAATTAAAGGGCTGTACCAAATTATAAAAGTTTGGAATATGAATTTTAGACTATGGTCTACAATGTTATAAATGTTATAACAATTATATGGTGTTAATAGTTTTAATGGAATTAATATAAGTAAGGATATTCACATTAAATAATGTGACAAACTATGAATAAATAAGATTTATAAACTAAGGTATTTATTGATTGAACCTTAGGAGTTGTAATTTTACAACATAAAATGTTACATAATATTAGGATAATAATCTTAATATAAGTTGTATAATATAATACAACTAATGGGAATAATCATCTAATATAAGATGATAAAATGTAACATATAATATGAGAGTTTTATAACTCATGAAACTTACTTATATGGTAAATATATACATATACAAGAATAATGTATATAAGGAATGATATATATTATGGTTGGAAACCATATAATATAATGGTGGTGGTTATTACAAAAAAATAGTTACAAACTATAAGTTATGAGTTTTTGAATGCAAATATAACTTGCTAAGATAATGGATTATATAATACAATGTATTATAATGGATGGTGGGAGAATGATACAATATAATAAATAATACAATATAATAAGTCATGCATGCATACATGCAACTATAGGTTATATACCTAAATTAAATGATGGATAAGATTAAAGAAATATAATGAATTAAACTTAACAGTCGAAACAGTTCGACATACGAGTTTTAGTAACGAAGCCGACTGGTTTAGAGAAACCCGTAACAAATAACTGTAGAAATCCGAGGATGAACTGTCGGGGTTACTTGTTATTCGGAAATACCGGATGTATTTAGTCATGGAGACTGACTTATAGTTTTATTACCGTTTAGATCATACTTCAGACGAAGGCGCTTGACGAGCTAGTGGTCTACACTGCGCATCCTTGGTCTAAGGTGTACGGTATGTAAAGGGGTTTGATCCGAGTTGTCCTAAGGAATTCCTTGGGCTCGGATTTGGTTGATATCACTTGTGTGTTAAGTGTTTTGGATACGTGTATGTGATTATGTGTGTTACTGCATTAATTATTTATGCACGAGCGTCCTACGGGACTAACACTACGTCGACTATAGATCGGCTTATATAAACATACATATACGTTATTGTGATGACAAGACTGTTACTTGATATAATACCATAGTATTAATATTAAGTATATGGCAACCTAAGTAAAACACTTAGGAACGAGTCACGACATTGTCGGTCTCTAGAGCATCGATCTCGAACATGAATATGACCTAGATTACTTCTAGGTATGCGTGAGACCCATTGGGCAGCTAATTAATAAATTATATTCTCCATAAGACTAAGAGCAGATCTTAAACATTATGAGAGAGAGATGGTGTGAGTTGAGGTGAGGAATCCAGTGTAGTTTACGAACTATCTGGTTGCGCATTTGTGATCACTGAGGGGTTCCCGATCGGGTTCCGCTCCAGGTTTATACCCAACGAGCCCTATTCGGATCGTGGGTCAGGTGGCTACGGCCTTTTATATGGACGCCTTACGAGGCAAAAGAGAATAGTCAGGGGCCTCCGGACCTCTGGCGAAATGAGCACCTTTGTGTGTATGGGAGGACTACTGTCCATGGTGAGGTTATCGGGTTGTCCTAACATGACGCCCAACTGGTATTTAATTAACATGGTTTGGATGGATGGGGCCTTGAAGGCCAAATTAAATTAACAAAGGATGGTGTTCGCTACGGCGTTTATTCAGGATTATTATTCGATATGTTCGATATACATTTGTTGTTTGGTGATATCAAATGACTGTTTGAATAGGATGGATGGTTGAGTGATATGAATGTTTGGATGGAGGATTATGTATATTATACATGTATAATACAGTATCGATTATAACTGTAAAATGGTAAAGCATGAAACCAATCTAAAAATAAGATGGTTAAAATGACTAAGTGACCATTAGGGTCCAGGCCCGGCATACTCAGCGTTTATCGCTGATACTGCACCATTATGCAGGTTGTTGATTATTGTCGAAGCCGAAGTGCGGGATCAGGGTAATTAGGGTTTACTTTAATTACCGCACATGCAGTTTGTTTGTATAGCAATGAAGATGGTGTATTGTATTATGGTAAGGTTATGTATATTTGGGATTGGGTAGACGCTCACTTGTCGATGTTTATGAGTATGGACTTAGTATGATGTATAGGAGTTATCTCGTTATCACAGCGGTTAGCAGTTTGTTATGTTGGTTGTTGGATATAGTTTGGCTTCGTTGCTCGCATGGGCGAGTAATGGCCGGTGACACCCGAGTGAGTATTGTTGATATTGTTTATTCTTCCGTTGTAAGATGTTTTATTTATTGCTACGTGAGAGATTATTACGTGATTATGGAGAGGGGTGTTACAATTATAAAAGTTATTGTGGTTATAATGTAATAACCGAAAAGTTTAGTGTAGTTATTGGAAAATAAAATTACTACAAGACTTATATGGATATTTGGTGGAAATAGAAAAGAAAATTATGATTTAAGGATATATGAAATTAATCTATGGGTTATATAGTTATAAGGAATTTAATTGTAACCATTTTATACTACTTGTGGTTAGTTTGTAATTAATAAAAGATATGGGGAATAATATGCCCATGCGTGACATGTAAATACAATTTGAGAATTTATAAGTGGTTAGGTCATTTAGACAATTATAATCGTATATCATAAATAATACATGTGTATAAAACATATACATTTAAGATTTTCAAGTAAGTCAAAAGGAAATGAATATAAGGAATTTAATGTGCGAACATCAAATAATGCTTGGAAATTATAGTAAATTAAATATAAAGTTAAGAGAAGAATTAATTAACGTATGACCAATAAATGTCATTGACGAAATTGTAAATTGTTATGTCGTTTGGACAAATGCAACATGACATGTGAATAATACTTGAGTATACAAAAATTACATTCAAGGGAATTATATAAGTTAAGAGAAAATAATTGATGTGGACCTTAAACATAAATAAGGTTAAGAGGATTAAAGAAATTATCTAAGCAATAAAAATAAACCTCACATGGAATAACGAATACGAGGACATTTCATGATACGATAAATTATCATACGAGAGTAACATAAATTAACACTCTCAGTTAATCCTATTCTAGGACCTTGTTTGACCAGACGTTGACCGGGAATTTATCAAGTACAATCTACGGTGAACGGTATGGATTCTTGCAACCTGTTTGCTAACGGATTACACCGGCTTGTGTGCTATCTGCTGTGTGAAATGACGACCAAGATAATTGCATGTAATATGTTGCACTTGCGTTTGTGTATCGTTGTGATTATTTTGTGCACTGCTAAGTTATTTTATGTGCGTGAACGATACTAACTATAACGTGTATGTGCCACGCATGCAACTCTACATTACCAGTGGATTAAATACCTACGTATTATTATACCGAGAACTTGTACTCAAGTTTCTCACTAACTTCCTTTATAAACAACGTCGTTATCCAGGGGCGGAGCCAGAAATACAAGTTGAGGGGGTCAAAGACAGAATTATAAAAAATTATGGGGTGTTTTTACTTAATTTTTCTAAAAAATTTTTTTTTACACTACAAATTTATGTAATTTAACAAAGTTAGGGGGTGTTTTGCTCCCTCCAGGCCGGCTTTGCCTCCGCCACTGGTTATCCTTAAATGTGACAGCTGACAATACACAACAGTGTGCTTGTTTAACATCCTTGTGTGACGTCTAACATATTCAATGCTACAAGAAGCGTGGCCCAGATGTTTCTGGCCATGCATGCAATTATGGAGGTTGTACCTATCGCAGGTCGTCCTCAATACAGTATACATCATGATGGTGGTTTTGGGTGTAGACTTTGTCCACTCACCAGGTTAGTACCGGAACATTTTAAGTTGGGAGAAGGACTGCATTCTCTCGAGGGTACGATACCCACATATAATTTTGAAGTTGAGAGTAAGATTTCATTCTCTCGAGGGTACGATACCCACACCTATATTTAAGTACGGGAGTAGACTATGTTCTCCCCTGCGGGATTTATTACCCTACCATTAATGCGAGAGTCTTATCTCGTCTGAAGGGTTTATCACACCCGATCCAAAATTAAATTACTAACTTGACCTCTGCTGTCATGTTTCTCATTGTGATGTTATTGACCTTGTATGGATACTTGTGTGAATTATATATGTTACATGTTTTCTGTGTTTGATAAAAATGAACCGCATGCTTACGTCAAAGTAGTCGTGCGTGGCCCGCTAGCTTATGGGCTGCACAGGTTCATACCAGCATTATTTGCTGAGCCATTTCGATGGCTCTGTTTTTCAGGTACCTGAAGAAAGAAGAGATTACCCGACCGAGAGTAGGTGGGGTAGAATTAGGACATGGGATATTTACTAACTATATCATTTTACATAATGGTGGCCATTGGGCCCGGTTCTACCCGGAACCGGTGGTTCTACCCGTGTAACACCCCCACAACGCCCTTATCAACTACTGAAATCGCAGCGGAAAAACCAACCGACGATAATTTAACGCTTTGGTGTTACAACGCCGTTAACCACCCACGTGGTTAACTAGGCAGAATAAATACAAGAGTATCGGTCTGATGATCAGACTCCCGAGCATAGATCCTAACATCCACATATATATATATATAGCCAACAATACCGAGTATTTAATTTACATCACAACTACCAACCGTAAACATCCACCACTGTTTAACAAACGGTACCAAAATGTAATGCCTCGGGAGCACAGGCGCATCCCGGGCTCAACAACCAAAACAACCAAAAGTACATCATCGACCTAGGATCTAGAGCCACTCCGCTTCTTCGATCCTCATCCTGCAGTAAAATATGGAGCCCCCGAGGGGGTCAGCAACCTTTGCTGGTATGGTTAACGCGCAGCCCATCGGCTACCGGGATACGCGCAACCAATTGTCATGATAACATGGCATTCATTTTAAAACATCCAACATAAATATACCATAGCATAGCAAGGGAAATTGCATAGCACAACAACAATACATAACACCATAAAATCGGTTCTCACAAGGAACCTTCCACCATAGTTAGTATACATAGTGAGCCTAGAGATAATGCCAATCTCATGCTAAGCTCGTTACCAACCTCGTTACCGTCCAGTTATATTGAACGGTTAACTTATACCCAAGGTGTGTCGGATATAGTAATCCCAAGCACACCGAAATAACATTCGTATGCCCCTGTGGCCCGACGTGAGTCAGTAACTAGCTTTGGATAAGCTAAGGGAAGGTAGAAACCAAATTGGAATACAACCTATACATACACCAAGAGAGCCGAACCGATATGATATCGACTCCCGTCCTCACACGCGTGGCCGGAACATGACCGGACTCCTCACTCCCCCGGTTAGCACTTGTTAGTGATCACACAATATATTGTTAAGTCACACACAAGCAAGTGTTTAGGTCTTGTTAGACACACCAAGGGAAGGGAGTCACAATAATACAACATTATAATATAACAACCGTAAACTCTTTTCATGCTTTAATCTTTTAAGGTCGTAACACACAGAAAAGCAAACAACACCCAAGCCGGTGTAAACCGGTAGACAACAGACTGCAAGAAAACCATACCTTGGTCCTTGCCTCGTTTCGTTTCCACCTTGAGAGAATCCTAAACACATTAGTAACGTCGGTTAATTATTTATTTAACTTCACACTTACTAAGTATTTAACATGATTGTATGACATGTTTTAATGTCTAACTTACCCTAGGTTACCCTCATTATACACCCTAGGGTTAACTACATAAGTCACATTCTTTTCTTTTTTTTTTTTACAAGTTTTGGTCCGACCGACCTTACCGACCGACCTTGTACAAGGTCGGTCCATTCCAGAACATATTCCCGTCAAAATTTTCTACTCCGACCGACCTTGCAAGTTCGGTCGCATGGTCGGTCCATTCCAGAGAGTTTCTTCCCTTGAAATTTAGCCCGACCGAACTTGCCAAGTCCGGTCCTATGTTCGGTCGATTCCAGTAACTCAATCCGTACACAAAATACAAGCCCGACCGACCTTGCAAGTCCGGTCCCCAAGGTCGGTCCATTCCAGAGGCTAATTCTCGCAGGGTAAACTGGGCTCGACCGACCTTGCAAGTTCGGTCGCAAGTTCGGTCTGGCCCAGACCCTTGTTTTCCTTTTTACATTCAACTCCAAACTTCACCCCATATAACCTAACCCCCTAACCTCATTTGGGCACTTCAAACACACCTTAAGACATCCTCAAACACTCATAAAACTCATTTTCTAATTCCTTAAGCCTTTACTTATATCTCACAAAATTCCTAACACTTACAATGTTTTCTCCTAGTCTCCAAGTGGTGTTTCATACCTATGATAACTACTATCTCAAAATACTTTCTCTTCATTTTAACATCATCTTTCAAGCATCATTTCTTACCATTAACTCCTTATGTCTTTTCTTGAAATCCTTTTTCAAGTTCACACTTTCTCCTTATTTTACCAAAGTTTGCCTAAGTCTTTACCTAAGTCCAAAATGACTTTGGTACATACTAAAACTTCAAGCTCATGCCTAAGTCCTTGTCACACTCTAGAACACTTAAGACATTATACTTCTCTTGTAAAACACCTAGTCATTTCCTAACACCTCTAATTCACCAAACCTTATGTAAACACTTAGAACTTCTTGCTTCTTACCTAAATTTTGACATGGATTCCCCTAGAACATTACTAAGCCTAAACACTTTGTTTTCTCCATTAAACACACAAGAACACCTAGAATCACCAAGAACACTCTCATACACAACTTCACCAAATTCACACTACATCACAATATAGTGCATAATTTAAATTGCATGGCACTTAGGCCCTTAAAATGCATGGCTCTTAGGCCCTTAAAATGCATAACTCTTAAACACTGAATTTCCACAATATATATGCCTTTGACCTGCAAATACACTCAACACACATATGCCTTTTACTAGTCTTGAGAGCATTCTTCTAAGTCATTCATTTGCTTAGATATTTTCATAAGAGATAGCTCATTTCTCCTAAGGCATTAAACAACATTAGGTTAGTATATTTACCTCTTTTCCAAACAACTTCTTTCTTGTTTCCTTTATAAAACCGGCAAGGTATTTGATTCCTTGTCAAGTTCTAAACAATATACAAACATTATAATGAGTATTCAAGCTATAAGCTTCATCTCATTGTAAACCCTAATTTTACATTGTTTCAAAAACATTAATGTAGTTGTTTTACCTTGTCTTTGAAGAGAGTTTGAATATCTATCAAGAGAGGACTCCACCTAGTCCATGAAGAGTTGGAATGAAGCTAGAACAAAGTCACAAAAGCTCCATCAATGGGTATTTTCGGTCACAACAAAACATGAGGAAATGTAGTTTTTATTTGAGATTCCTTACCTAGAAGCAAAGGAGAGTAACAATATGTAAAATACAAGCTCAAGCTCCTTCCATGGTGGAACTCCTTGGCACCGAAATGGGGCTCTTGAAGTTTTGAGAAGATAGGAATGAAGAGCTTGATGAGAGGAAGAGATTGGTGGTGTTTGTTTTTGATTTGGACAAGTGAGCTAGATTTTACAAGAGGTCAAAGATGGAGATGGTGGTGTGTACTATTGCAAACCGTGAGAGAATGAAGAAGAGAGGTTGAAGATGGTGTTTGGAACCGTGGTAAATGAAGGAGAAATGAGAGAATGAAGATAGAACTTACTTTTAGGAGATATTTATGCTTTATAAAGTAAAAAGGTAACTTAATTAGTTTCTTTATTTACTTATCATATTAACTGGAGAGTGGTGAGTCACCACACTTAGAAAACCGGCCCCCTATAATATAATGAGGGTATTTTGTCTTTGTTTGCCAATTTAATTACTTATGACAACATATGTTACAAACTAGCTTATAAAAATCACTATTCACCAAAAACAAGGCACTTAGAAGTGAAATTTTGATTTCCCATTAATATAGCCACCCAAATGTGATACTATATAGTACACATATATATTTAAGAGTAATGATGGACATTTAGCCACTCAAAACTCATTTACAAGACAATTTTTCAAAAATGTGCTTTAAGACTCCTTAAAGCACATTTTGTGTTTAAACTTGTTTTCAAGCTTGGTTTTCTTTGGTAATTGGTTTAATATGTTCATTAGTATATAAATGAGGTCTTGGTAAGTTCATTAGGTCTTAACCAAGCTTATCCCAAGCGTAGAGCACATTTGGCTCTTATTGACTTTAAAGCACATTTTGTGTTTTCTTTTGTTTAAATTTGTTTACTAATGTTTCTAAGACATTTTCTTGTCTTAATAAATCATGTTTTAATGTTTAAACAACATACCTAGGTTGGGGTATTTCAATCTACCCCCCTTAAAAGAACTTTGTCCCCAAAGTTCACACTTCCCACATATCATAATATTAGAACACGGGGAAAATCTTATAACGCAATACTTCCAAAACATCATTACCAACATTACCATCATTCTTACACCACAACGGACTCAAGGTCCAGACCACATAATACCATTCAGACACAACGGTCTGTAACATAACATAGACAATGTATATAATACATGTCAAACACATCCACAACCGAAACGGCTCTACCCCCCTTAAAAGGGGTACGCCTCGTACCCTATACATATAAACACTAAGAAGCAAACAATGACGGGTGCTTCGCCTTCATCTTATCATCCAGCTCCCAAGTGGCCTCCTCAACGTCCTGGTTAGACCAGAGGACCTTCACCAGTCTCACGGACTTATGGCGAGTGTCTCGAGTCTTAGTATCCAGAATCCGTACGGGAGTCTCCACTGATCGCATGGTCGGCTCTAAGGTTAGCCTTTCCGGCTGAAGCACATGAGATGGATGAGACAAATACTTCTTCAACTGGGACACATGAAATACATCATGTACCTTGCCCAGTTCGGCGGGTAAATCAAGTCTATAAGCTACCGGGCCGATCCGCTCCATCACAACATAAGGCCCCACATATTTTGGGCTCAACTTGCCTTTCTGGCCAAAACGAAATACTCCCTTCATGGGGGATACTCTAAAAAACACCTGATCGCCCACGGCGAACTCCAGGTCAGGTCTGCGTACGACTTCTGTCTATCCTGAGCTGCTCTCATGTTAGCCCGGATCTGGCGAACTTCTGCCTGAACCTGTTCCAGATACTCTGGTCCTATAATGACCGTCTCACTCGACTCATCCCAGCATAAAGGCGTGCGGCATGGTCTACCGTACAATGCCTGGAAGGGAGACATCTTGATCGAAGCATGGTAACTGTTGTTGTAACTAAACTCGATCAGATGTAACTTATCAATCCAGCTGGTCTGAAAGTCAAGTGCACATGCACGTAACATATCCTCAAGTGTCTGGATGGTGCGCTCACTCTGACCATCTGTCTGTGGGTGAAACGCTGTGCTCAATTTCAGTTCAGTACCCAGTGCCTCTCGTGTAGACTTCCAATATCTGGATAGGAATCTGGTATCTCTGTCAGATACAATCGTTTTCGGAACCCCATGATGTCTTACAATCTCTCTGTCGAAGAGCTCTGCAAGCTTAGCCACTTTCCAGGTGTCCTTCATCGGTATGAATCGAGCCACCTTGGTCAGTCGGTCTACCACAACCCAAATCATATTCAGACCTCCCCTTGTAGGCGGAAGCCCTACCACGAAGTCCATAGATATGTCATGGAACTTCCACTCGGCACTGGCATTGGCTGTACCATACCACCAGGCCGTCGGTGCTCGAACTTGACCTTCTGACAAGTGAGACACCTCAACACATAATCATTAACATCTTTTTTCATTCCAGCCCACCAAAAAAATAACGTTTCATACCCTTATACATCTTTGAAGCTCCGGGGTGAATCGATGTCGTAGAACAATGTGATTCACTCAATATGCGCTCCTTCAGCTCAGCGCTACTCCTCGGTATACATAGTCTGCCGTTGAGCCTAATCAGGTCATCATCGTGGAGTCTGAAGTCGTACTTCTGACCCTCGAATGTGCCATCAATAAGCTTCTGTCTAATCTCCACCATATACTGATCCGTCATCTAAGCACTCCGCACCTCTTCAACCAAGCCAGTATGAGAGACTAGCGAATGGAGAGAGTGTGCTCGGTGACTCAATGCGTCAGCTACCACATTCGCCTTACCCTCCTTATACTGTAATTGATGTCATAATCATTTAAGAACTCGACCCACCTTCTTTGCCTCATGTTCAACTCTTTCTGAGTGAACAAGTATTTCAAACTTGTGGTCGGAATAGATTGTCACGCTTACCCCATATAAATGATGTCGCCATATCTTCAATGCGAAGACAATGGCACCCAATTCTAAATCGTGGGTAGGGTAGTTCTCTTCATGCTTCTTCAGCTGTCGGGAGGCGTAAGCCATGACCTTCCCGTGTTGCATCAACACACAACCCATACCCTTGCCTGATGCGTCGCAATAGACCTCAAAACCATCTGGACCGTCTGGTAGTGTCAGAACCGGTGCAGATGTCAGAGCATCCTTGAGACTCGTGAAAGAACTCTCGCAGTCGACTGTCCACTCGAATGGTGCGTCCTTCTTCATCAAGGAAGTCATCGGCTTCGAGACACTGGAGAAGTCCTTCACAAACCTCCTATAGTAACCTGCCAGACCGAGGAAGCTCCTGATATCGGTAACTGTCTTCGGCCTAGGCCAGGTGCGCACTGCATCTATCTTTGCCGGATCAACAGCGATCCCGGCTCAGAAATCACATGTCCAAGAAATGATACTTGGTTCAACCAAAATTCACACTTAGAAAATTTAGCATACAGCTGATTCTTCCTCAATGTTTGCAATACATCTCTCAGGTGGCTTTCATGCTCACCTCTCGATTTCGAATACACAAGTATGTCATCGATGAAGACTACCACTGATTTGTCCAACTGATCTTGGAACAAACGGTTCATTAAGTCCATGAACTTTGCTGGTGCATTTGACAAGCCAAACGGCATAACTGTGAACTCATAATGCCCATACCTAGTTCTGAATGCTGTCTTTTCGATATCACTGTCACGGATGGCAATCTGGTGGTATCCGGAACGTAGGTCTATCTTGGAGAATACTGATGCTCCCCTCAGTGATCAAATAGATCGTCGATGCGTGGTAAAGGGTAACGGTTCTTCACCGTAACAGCATTCAGCTCTCGATAATCAATACACAGGCGGAGGCTACCTTCTTCTTCACGAAGAGGACCGGCGCTCCCCATGGTGAAACACTAGGGCGGATAAAGCCCTTGTCGAGTAGGTCTCTCAGCTGCTCCTTGAGCTCTGTCATCTCTGCTGGAGCCATACGATAAGGTGCTTTCGCAATGGGTCCGGTGCCCGGAACTAAGTCAACCTCAAACTCAAGCTCTCGTACTGGCGGCATGCCCGCAGTTCCTTAGGAAATACATCAGGAAACTCCGACACTACCGGCACATCTGGGCTAAACTCAGGGTCTCTCTCTATGTCCTGGACATAGCAGAGGTACACATCATTTCCTCGTCGTAACTCACGATACATGGCCATGGCGGTGATGATCTGTGTCGAAGGCTCCCGGGCCTCTGGCGGTATGATATAGTAACCCAGATGGACTCCGAAGAAGCAGTCGATGCTCGGCACATAGGATTCTACCCTGTACCGCTCCAACCAGTTCATCCCGACAATCACATCAAAACCTAGTCCGTCGAACTCTATCAAGTCGATCGGAAACCTCCTCATCCATGATTCGAACAACAGCATCTCGGAGTAGCGGATACACCGATCCGCTCTTCGACGGGATGAGAGTGACCACAAAGTCTGGCATCTCTTCACCGTCTAACCCCAGCCTCTTCGCAAACGATAGCGAAATGAATGTATGTGAGGCTCCAGAGTCGAACAAGATCGATGCATCCACGCCATTCACTGGAAAGGTACCGGTGAGGATTGTGCCGCTCTTGCCGGCTTCTGCCTTATTGCAGACACTCAGTATACCTCCCGTTCCGAGTGCACAGCCTAATTCATTGGCAAACTCATAAGTATACGGTAGTAACACGTTGATACACTCCAAAACAACATCCCTTTATTCATTAACACAGTCTTTACACCATAGGTTGGTTACATTGTAGACATGGCTAGATATAGCTCCCTTATCAAACAACTGGCTTAATACATTACATGATTACACAAGGCTCAAAACTGCCTGAAAGTCAAATTCAAACGTCCAGGTTTCAGATGTGTGGCATTTACCACTGTCGATGGTGCGGTATTCAATTAATCTTCTTGATACCGTGGTATAACATCCTTGATTGTCCTCCCATGATTAATACATCACCTGACTTCAACACTAGCTTCTTTGCGAGATCACCACGCTTCTGCTCGCCGTACATAAAACACTGCGGTATCACCA
Organism: Limonium bicolor; assembly: GCA_023374045.1. Classification (NCBI taxonomy): domain Eukaryota; kingdom Viridiplantae; phylum Streptophyta; class Magnoliopsida; order Caryophyllales; family Plumbaginaceae; genus Limonium; species Limonium bicolor. The sequence goes on from CM041776.1 coordinate 462,284,383, forward strand.
ATGGACCAAGACACCACGGGTACTCCCTTACTTAGAGACTCGGGTGACTCGTCCTTATCTTGGTGTAACCCTAACCGTCCACCTTTCTGGTAGAAGTTCACAATGCATAAGTCTGCTTCCACGTTCGGAATCGGTTCCGATTCAAGTTGCTGAGCAATTCCCACGGTGTGGTTAACAACCGCAAGGAACTCCTCAGGTATGCCTGGTACAGTTGCTCCGTCTTCAGCTCGCATATCCTGATATGACTTGGTGTAGGATTCCAGTCCTTACCCATGCACATCATCTTCAGCTTCATCTTCGAACCGCTCGGGTATTCGGGTGTGTAGAAACCTCCTGGTGCTGCTCCAAGTTCGTTGCAACGTCTGATGATGTGGATTTGTGCTTCCGGTGTCAGGTATCCATTTAAGAGTATCATACCTGGTTGGATAACCTGACATTGCTCCAGTGGGAATTCGGTGATGCTGATGGTGGTCTCTTCAGGGTTTGGTGTGGGCGGGATTGGATAACAGATATTGAAGGTTCCTAAGTTTTCCACATTGTCTAATTTAGGTGTCTCTCACATCATTATTTAACTCATTACTTAGGTGGTTGTACATTAGACTCACTAATACAACACTCATGCATGAAATGCGGTAAGCAATCACTTTTTCATTTAACAGTTTAGGCGGTACCTGGTCTCGAAGAGGATCCTGGTGCCTCAGACCGGTCCACCACATTCAGGGCGGCCTTGCCGGACCCGTACCCTTCCCCTTCTGGGATTCAGTGTACTTCTTGTCAGAAGTCTGCTGAATGATCGCCTTCGGGCTTTCAGTGGTCGTGGTAGTCTTACCCTTCCACTGCCCCTTTGGCTTATAGTTCCTGCCACTAGGGTTCTGCCAGCACTCGAACTCACGGTGCCCCATCTTCTGGCAGTAATGACACTTCACGTCATTCCCCTTGCAGTCTTTGTGGGGTGGTCTCCGTTACACCACTTACAGTAAAAGTGGCGCTCCGGTCCAGAACCCGCGCTAGCTGCTATAACAACACACAATCAATACTCACTTCCCATCTTAACAACATACACCTCAACTAGATACACATGATTTAGTAATTACCCTTAGGCGGGTAGGAGCGTAGAGGCTTCGCCGCATACGCATACGTGAGCTTCAGCGGCTCATCAGCTGTGGTCTGCTTGCTGGCCTTGTCACCCTGTACTGACTCTTCTGGGGCTGAGGGTAGGGTTTCTTTTTCTTTCCTCCCCCATACCCTTGCTGACCTGGCCCTCGCGTGGCCTTGCGCTTGTGCGCATTCTCCTCGTCCCTCAGACGGACGGTAATTTCAACCTTAGCAGCGGCATGATAGCACTCCTGAATTTTAGGATGTCAGTCATGCCCCGCAAAAACAACTTACCAACTCACATTAACATTCACTCATGGTATAAATTGATTCACAACAAGGTACTCTAATTACCTGCAAGGTAGTATACTCAGCTGGCCCCATCCCGTAGCGGAGACGGTGGCTAAGACCATTGTAGAACCGGTTCACCAACACTCGTTTGAGTACCCAAGGTCTGGTAACAGGTGGATAAGGCGGTGAATGCGGTGTAGTAGTCATCAACCGACATCTTATCCCCCTGCCTCAGACTATCCAGCTCGAGGCGCTTGGCCTCCTGCACATGTACAGGGTAATACTTGGCTCGCAGTAGAGCCGTGTACTCCCTCCAACCAAACTCAGGATCAGCTATCCTGTCCTCTCTCACCAACTTCCACCAACTCTGTGCCGAACCCTTCAAGTAGTAAGCGGCAAGACGGACCTTAGCTTCAGCAGGTACTGCCAAGGTCTCGTAGGCGGTCTCCAGCTCGGAGATGTACGCCTCCAGCTTTCGAGGGTCGGTCTCCCCATTGAATGACGGCGGTCTCAAGTCAGCCAACGCCTTGACCCAATTGGTCTCTCGTGGCGGTGGTGGTGGTGGCTGAACTCCGGGCTGTTGCCCTTGCTGTAATGCAGCAACCATCTGGGGTACCATCTGGGCTACGGCGGCTGCTACTGCCTCAGCCATGGTCTGTGCCGTAGTATCATCGCCCTGGTCACCCATACCTCCAGTACCGCGCCCGCGGCCTCTACCTCGTGGTCTACCTGCCATCTGAATTCATATGAACATTTCATTAGCATTATGCTTGCACACTTATCGGTCCAACGGTTGTAGCATCTTCCCGACAACAAGGTATTTCCACACTTAGTTAGTGGTTAACCTTTCCAAATCTGTTCACTTAGGTATCTATGGTTAGGTTTCCTAACTCGGTATATTCCTAGCTCGGTATTCTAGTCATCAGAGCGATACTTCGCTCTGATACCACTTTTTGTAACACCCCTACAACGCCCCTATCAACTACTGAAATCGCAGCGGAAAAACCAACCGACAATAATTTAACGCTTTGGTGTTACAACGCCGTTAACCACCCACGTGGTTAACTAGGCAGAATAAATACAAGAGTATCGGTCTGATGATCAGACTCCCGAGCATAGATCCTAACATCCACATATATATATATAGCCAACAATACCGAGTATTTAATTTACATCACAACTACCAACCGTAAACATCCACCACTGTTTAACAAACGGTACCAAAATGTAATGCCTCGGGAGCACAGGCGCATCCCGGGCTCAACAACCAAAACAACCAAAAGTACATCATCGACCTAGGATCTAGAGCCACTCCGCTTCTTCGATCCTCATCCTGCAGTAAAATATGGAGCCCCCGAGGGGGTCAGCAACCTTTGCTGGTATGGTTAACGCGCAGCCCATCGGCTACCGGGATACGCGCAACCAATTGTCATGATAACATGGCATTCATTTAAAACATCCAACATAAATATACCATAGCATAGCAAGGGAAATTGCATAGCACAACAACAATACATACCACCATAAAATCGGTTCTCACAAGGAACCTTCCACCATAGTTAGTATACATAGTGAGCCTAGAGATTAATGCCAATCTCATGCTAAGCTCGTTACCAACCTCGTTACCGTCCAGTTATATCGAACGGTTAACTTATACCCAAGGTGTGTCGGATATAGTAATCCCAAGCACACCGAAATAACATTCGTATGCCCCTGTGGCCCGACGTGAGTCAGTAACTAGCTTTGGATAAGCTAAGGGAAGGTAGAAACCAAATTGGAATACAACCTATACATACACCAAGAGAGCCGAACCGGATATGATATCGACTCCCGTCCTCACACGCGTGGCCGGAACATGACCGGACTCCTCACTCCCCCGGTTAGCACTTGTTAGTGATCACACAATATATTGTTAAGTCACACACAAGCAAGTGTTTAGGTCTTGTTAGACACACAAGGGAAGGGAGATCACAATAATACAACATTATAATATATAACAACCGTAAACTCTTTTCATGCTTTAATCTTTTAGGTCGTAACACACAGAAAAGCAAACAACACCCAAGCCGGTGTAAACCGGTAGACAACAGACTGCAAGAAAACCATACCTTGGTCCTTGCCTCGTTTCGTTTCCACCTTGAGAGAATCCTAAACACATTAGTAACGTCGGTTAATTATTTATTAACTTCACACTTACTAAGTATTTAACATGATTGTATGACATGTTTAATGTCTAACTTACCCTAGGTTACCCTCATTATACACCCTAGGGTTAACTACATAAGTCACATTCTTTTCTGTTTTTTTTTACAAGTTTTGGTCCGACCGACCTTACCGACCGACCTTGTACAAGGTCGGTCCATTCCAGAACTATTCCCGTCAAAATTTTCTACTCCGACCGACCTTGCAAGTTCGGTCGCATGGTCGGTCCATTCCAGAGAGTTTTTTCCCTTGAAAATTTAGCCCGACCGAACTTGCCAAGTCCGGTCCTATGTTCGGTCGATTCCAGTAACTCAATCCGTACACAAAATACAAGCCCGACCGACCTTGCAAGTCCGGTCCCCAAGGTCGGTCCATTCCAGAGGCTAATTCTCGCAGGGTAAACTGGGCTCGACCGACTTTGCAAGTTCGGTCGCAAGTTCGGTCTGGCCCAGACCCTTGTTTTCCTTTTACATTCAACTCCAAACTTCACCCCATATAACCTAGTACCCCCTAACCTCATTTGGGCACTTCAAACACACCTTAAGACATCCTCAAACACTCATAAAACTCATTTTCTAATTCCTTAAGCCTTTACTTATATCTTCACAAAATTCCTAACACTTACAATGTTTTCTCCTAGTCTCCAAGTGGTGTTTCATACCTATGATAACTACTATCTCAAAATACTTTCTCTTCATTTTAACATCATCTTTCAAGCATCATTTCTTACCATTAACTCCTTATGTTTTCTTGAAATCCTTTTCAAGTTCACACTTTCTCCTTATTTTACCAAAGTTTGCCTAAGTCTTTACCTAAGTCCAAAATGACTTTGGTACATACTAAAACCTCAAGATAATGCCTAAGTCCTTGTTACACTCTAGAACACTTAAGACATTATACCTTCTTGTAAAACACCTAGTCATTTCCTAACACCTCTAATTCACCAAACCTTATGTAAACACTTAGAACTTCTTGCTTCTTACCTAAATTTGACATGGATTCCCCTAGAACATTACTAAGCCTAAACACTTTGTTTTCTCCATTAAACACACAAGAACACCTAGAATCACCAAGAACACTCTCATACACAACTTCACCAAATTCACACTACATCACAATATAGTGCATAATTTAAATTGCATGGCACTTAGGCCCTTAAAATGCATGGCTCTTAGGCCCTTAAAATGCATAACTCTTAAACACTGAATTTCCACAATATATATGCCTTTGACCTGCAAATACACTCAACACACATATGCCTTTTACTAAGCTCTTGAGAGCTTTCTTCTAAGTCACTTCTCATTTGCTCCTTAGATCATTTTCATAAGAGATACAAGCTCATTTCTCCTAAGGCATTAAAACAACATTAGGTTAGTATATTTACCTCTTTTCCAAACAACTTCTTTCTTGTTCCTTTATAAAACCGGCAAGGTATTTGATTCCTTGTCAAGTTCTAAACAATATACAAACATTATAATGAGTATTCAAGCTATAAGCTTCATCTCATTGTAAACCCTAATTTTACATTGTTTCAAAAACATTAATGTAGTTGTTTTACCTTGTTCTTTGAAGAGAGTTTGAATATATATCAAGAGAGGACTCCACCTAGTCCATGAAGAGTTGGAATGAAGCTAGAACAAAGTCACACAAAGAGCTCCATCAATGGGTATTTTCGGTCACAACAAAAACATGGAGGAAATGTAGTTTTTATTTGAGATTCCTTACCTAGAAGCAAAGGAGAGTAACAATATGTAAAAATACAAGCTCAAGCTCCTTCAATGGTGGAACTCCTTGGCACCGAAATGGGGCTCTTGAAGTTTTGAGAAGATAGGAATGAAGAGCTTGATGAGAGGAAGAGATTGGTGGTGTTTGTTTTTGATTTGGACAAGTGAGCTAGATTTTACAAGAGTCAAAAAGATGGAGATGGTGGTGTGTACTATTGCAAACCGTGAGAAGAGAAGAGAAGAGAGGTTGAAGATGGTGTTTGGAACCGTGGGAAATGAAGAGAAGAGAGAATGAGAGAAAGATAGACTTACTTTTAGGAGATATTTATGCTTTAAAGTAAAAGGTAACTTAATTAGTTTCCTTTATTTACTTATCATATTAACTAGAGAGTGGTGAGTCACCACACTTAGAAAACCGGCCCCCTATAATATAATGAGGGTATTTTTGTCTTTGTTTGTCAATTTAATTACTTATGACAACATATGTTACAAACTAGCTTATAAAAATCACTATTCACCAAAACAAGGCACTTAGAAGTGAAATTTTTGATTTCCCATTAATATAGCCACCCAAATGTGATACTATATAGTACACATATATTTAAGAGTAATGATGGACATTTAGCCACTCAAAACTCATTTACAAGACAATTTTTCAAAAATGTGCTTTAAGACTCCTTAAAGCACATTTTGTGTTTAAACTTGTTTTCAAGCTTGGTTTTCTTTGGTAATTGTAATTGGTTTAATATGTTCATTAGTATATAAATGAGGTCTTGGTAAGTTCATTAGGTCTTAACCAAGCTTATACCAAGCTTAGAGCACATTTTGGCTCTTATTGACTTTAAAGCACATTTTGTGTTTTCTTTTGTTTAAATTTGTTTACTAATGTTTCTAAGACATTTTCTTGTCTTAATAAATCATGTTTTAATGTTTAAAAAAAACTAGGTTTGGGGTATTGTCATGTGGAGAAGTTTGGAGTCAAATGGGAATTTAGAACAAGGTTCTGAAGCCGACCGACCTTAGGGACCGGACCTGCAAGGTCGGTCGAGCACAGTTTACACTACCGGAAAGAGTTTCTAGAATCGACCGAACTTGGGGACCGGACTTACAAGTTTGGTCGGGCTTGTATTTTGTGTACGAATTGAGTCTCTAGAATCGACCGAACTTGGGACCGACCTTGGCAAGGTCGGCGGGCTTAATTTTCCACGGGAAAAAACTCTCGGGAATGGACCGACCTTGGGACCGGACTTGCAAGGTCGGTCGGGGTAAATTTTCAAACGGTAATAAGTTCTGGAATGGACCGACCTTGGGTAAGGTCGGTCGACCCTAAAGATGAAAAAAAAAGAAAGAAACCCTAAAGAGGTTTAGAGGTATTAATGGTACCCCATTAAGAGGGCATTGATGATTAGAGGTATAAAGACCTAAGGGATTAAGTTAAGTAAAACTTAAAAGTTTAATGTTAGGTGTAAGAATAAGTTGTAAAACTTATGAGGTGTTAGGTGGGGAATCATTATGGGTTAAGTAAGTTAAATAAGTTTAATTAAGTTAAGTGATTAACAACCTAAAACTGAATCAATGTTTTAGGACTTGAGAGTTTGGACTCCGGAGGAGAGTAAGCAACCAACGACCAATGGTGAACGGTACAGTTCTTCTTGTGACCTGCTTGCTAACGAGGTGTCCCTCGGCTTGTGTGCTATTTGTTTTTGTGTGCTCACTAAACAAGATAAAGCATGCAACCGGAACATTATGTTTTTTGTATTGTTGTGTGATGTTTGAAAACTAACACAACTTACCGTGAGAACCTACTAACTAACGTTTAGTAAGGAATTGTGTGAGACTAAGGAACACTCCCTAATATTAGTTTTTAAAAACCGGAAGAGGTTTAACCAACAAACATTGTCTTAAGACTTCTACTAACTGGTACTTGGGGGGAGTGAGGAACCCGGGACTGACTCCGGTCATGCATGCTAAGGAAAAGGGGTCGGTATCTAAAGCAGATCCGACTTCCGCTTAAGGACTTGTCTTCAGACTTGTAGCCTAGGGTCGGTTGACCGGCTCAGCTACATTGGACATCCAGTCCAAGGTAGGTGGCTTTAAGATGGCGTGGGGGGATCTAGCCTACATCCCCAACAATTTGAGAATGTTGTTTATTGCCGGTAAGTGTCCTGCTGCTGGCTAGGGTTAACCAAGCCTTACGAAAATAAACAACGAACTAAGGGTTAACCAATTCCCAATGAGAGAACGGTTGGCATATATGAGATATGGTTTGAGATAAGTTGCAACCATTCCTATTTAAAGGACGGTTGTATTATAAGACTGAGATAAGCTACATCCATTCTTTTTTAAGGATGGTTGTTTTCTATGACTAAGATTGAGGTAAGATAAGGTGGACTAAGATTAAGAGAAAACATAACCTAAGGAGTTAAATAATTAACCCTCTAATTAAGGGAACGCATTTAAGTCGTTCATTGTGTTTGAACTTTGATTGTTCATAATTGGTTTGTTGTTTATTGCACCTTCTATTATGTTGTGCATCTAATCAACCTCCATGCTATCGACAATTAGTCGTCGTAGCCACATTAGCTTAGGGGCTATGAGAGGATCGTACCAGCATTCGTGCTGACCCCCTTTGGGGGCTGTTTTTACTACACAGGTGAACGTCAGGAGGCGGCCGTCGCGAGAGTAAGATGGGGTACAAGCGTTACGGGTTAAGTGTGGCCTACGAGTTGTGCATGTACACTCGTATGGCAATTGAGTTAGTAAGATGTATAGGATGTGAGGGGATGTAAGAAGGATATGTATTTGGTTAAGATTTGTATGTACTAATGTTCGGTATATTCTGTAGTCAGACCGTGGCAAGGTCGTGGAATGTATTTGAATCCGCTGCAGAGTTTGTATATATGGTGATAAGTTTGTGATAACCACGATTGGATCGAGACGGGGTGTTACACCAGACCACTGGCATCAATGCACAGTTCGTCTTTCATCTGATTCCCTTACTTATACTGGTCTTAGCTCATAAATCTAATTGCCTCAGTGTCAATATTTGACGGCTCATACATAACGGTCGCTTTACCGCGCACCATGACTTAATCCCCTTATAAAGGTATTGCCCTTATGACCTCTGCTACGGTGGTAGTTGGCCTTTACCATGTTACCCGTTGATGGCGCAACTACTTACTCATTTACTCTACACATCTATCTTATACTTAATCCTTTCCTGGTGTAAACACACTGGGGGTTCTCTCATTTTGGTGTATGGCGGTCACCGTACTGTGTTATAAAATGGTTATCTCCTAATATGAAGGTGTTCTTTATCATTCTCAGGTTCGTAAGTAGGGTAATTTCTCTCACGTTCTTTCATCCTTTATGATGTTATTTACCATGTAATTTAACCAGTTATTGACGAAGTCATCCGTTGAATCAAATGCTCTTTTGAGCGTTGGTCACTTGACGTGCCATACTGTGCACTCACAAAGTTTATCTCTGACGATTACTGATTCTTAAATCATGGGTGTTGGATATGAGGACTGTCTCTGCAGCCTTCCTTTATTCAAGTGTATCTGGTATGTTCTAAGGTAATCTCAAGGTTTATAGTTTTCATTCTCTAACGAAAGTGTATTACATCTCTAATAAGTGAAAGCCCTTTTTGAGGGGTTTACTTCCACTCATGGCCTCACAACAAGGAGAGGTGTCCCCACCCTAAAAGGAATGGTTCGTTCTCCGCCCTATCCTTAGCATTATCCCCTTATTCTCATTGGTGCCCTTTCCTGGCAATTCTTACACAATCTAAATTATAGGTTTGTAACCGTTCCACATCTACACATTGTAGTTCCTTCATGGCTTGAATAAGTTCTTTTACAACTTATTGCGCACGGGCTCTGATGTGGTTAACATCCTTGGCTCGTAGGCTCTTAGTGCTTAATGTCATTGGGTGAGAGCCGTGCTCGGTTCACTCTCTGTACTCTTACTCATCTGTGGGTTATCCTCACAAGATTCTGGTTCTTAGACGCTATCCACCGTTAGGTTACATTTTTAATGTAGTATCGGATTTCATGGTAAGTTGCTGCATCCTGCTTCCTGCTATGGAAGTTTATTCAGGTGATCTGAGGTTACTTAATTTCTTTGACAATACTGTCGTTTTATTAGACTTATGTCTTTTAGCAAATAAGGATAAGTTCGTATTAGGCGTTTGCCTTACGGTGTCCAAGTTGGATATCATCCTGTCATTCTATGCTTCCATCTCAACGCTTCGTCAACTTCCGTTGACTACGCCACCCGTTGATGATTGTTCACACACTTGGGTGTTAATGAGTTAGGCAAACAGTATTAGCTGTCATTCATCAGTTTGTTCGGCTTGACTATGCCCGCTCTGTGGGGGTAGTCTTCTGAGCTTTCCTTTTCCAGAGTTGTACGTCTTTAATCCTTAGTAGGATAGCTTACCTTCATTTCTTTTATCCTTGTTTTCTGGTTTTCCAACATCTTCCTTGAAGAATGCTTATTACTGGTATTTTTAGCGATCAATCTGGGAGTCTTATCCCATCCTTGTTGAAAGTTCTTATGTCGATGGTCTCCATTGTATTCCGTAATGCATTCCTTGTACGTTATCACTTACGTAGTGTTTTGCTCGCATTGTGGAGCGATCTCCTATGTTTTCCTCTCGGGGTTGGGATTGATGTTCTCACCGCACTGTCGGTTGTTGTTGTAGTAGGTTGTACTCTTGTTAAAATTTATATCATTTTATTTCGTCCAAGTTCAGCTCCCTGCTGTCTAATGTGTCGGCTCATCTTATCATGGTCAGGTCGTCAGACCTTTCCACGGTCTCATTTTCCCGTTCTTATGGATTTACAGTCCGGTATTACTATGTACTACAACCGTAGCGTTCTACTATCTCGCCATGATGGCTTCCTGTATAGTTTAGCCGTGGTAGCACTTGCTACGGCAAGTGCGCCATGCAAGATGGGTTACCGGTGTTTTGCGCATCAACAATGGTACTTCCTCCTAATATTTTATATCTTTGGTAGTCCTCGGGACTCCTTCGATGTTCTTTAGTTTTGGATAACTAGCCATCCGCCAGTTTCCTGTTGTTTTTGACCATACTGTCACTTATCCGGGCGTTCCTCTTTCTGAGGGAGCCCCTTATTATTTTCTTATGTCTTAATCCTCGCTCTCCGTTCCCATACATTTTGTCGTGGTTACTAAGTAATGATCTCCTTTAGGTACTACATCGTAGTCCTATTCTGGTGTACAGTTGTATGAGTTTCCACCATCGTCTGCGTTATGTCGGCCAGGTTTGCGACCTTCTTCATTGTATGGGGTTTGGAGTTCCCGTTCTTAACTAGACTTTCCAGTAATCTTATCCCTTAAGCTTTATATTATCCCACTGCTATGCTTATTCGGACCACTGTCCGGTACTCACATCACTTATCTTTTCTTACCCATTGCACCTTTAGTGCTTTTCTTATCATTGGTATGGCGGGTTATTTCGACTGCGTAGCATGTCGACCATGTTACAGGTATTTACCGTTCCCTTATTGATAGAATTCCATAGGTAGCGCCTGTTTCTCTGTTGCGCTCCATTAAAAATCTCCAAGTTCTCCGTAACTGTTGTGCAACAAGATGTTTCTCGTATTGCTTACTGTTAACTAACTGCCAGATCGGGTTTTCCCGAGTAAGAGAAGGCTTTCTTCTCTCTGGCGTTTGTTCCACGTATTCAGGGTTAGGGATGTGGAGGGTGGGTCTAGTTATGGATATCCGGTAAATACCGGGAAGTCCTAACTAACGCACCTCTCACTCTATCACTTAACCCTTAACCCATAACTCATAACTCAAACTCAACCTCAGTATTCACCTAAGTTCGGTATTTCTTGTCTTCAGAGCGTAACTACGCTCTGATACCACTTTTTGTAACACCCCATCTCAATCCAAATGTGTTTCGCAACTTAATAACATATATATAATGTCACAGTGGAATTCAATACACTCCAGGACCTTGCCACGGTCTGATTGTTAGAATATACCGAACATTAGTACATACCAACCTTAACCAATACATGCCCTTTTTACAATCCCCTCACATCTTATACATCTTACTAACTCGAATTGCCATACGAGTGTACATGCACAACTCGTAGGCCACACTTAACCCGTAACGCTTGTACCCCATCTTACTCTCGTGACGGCCACCTTCTGACGTTCACCTGCGTAGTAAAAACAGCCCCCAAAGGGGGTCAGTACGAATGCTGGTACAATCCTCTCATGGCCCCAAGCTAACGTGGCTACGACGACTAATTGTCGATAGCATGGGGGTTGATTAGATGCACAACATAATAGAAAGTGCAGTAAACAACAATCCAAATATGAACAATCAAAGTTCAAACATAATGAATGACTTAAATGTGTTCCCTTAATTATAGAGTTATTTATTTAACTCCTTAAGTTATGTTTCCTCTTAATCGTAGTCCATCCTATCTTACCTCAATCTTAGTCTTATCTTAGCCTTAGAAACAACCATCCTTTAAAAAGGAATGGATTTTGCTTATCTTAGTCTTAGAAACAACCATCCTTTAAAAAAGGAATGGATGTAGCTTATCTTAGTCTTATAATACAACCATCCTTTAAATAGGAATGGTTGCAACTTATCTCAAACCTTATCTTAATCTTAGAATACAAACCACTCTTTAAAATAGAAATGATAGTATCTTACCTCATGTTTATTTTTGTCGGGTCAAAAGCAACCCTAGTCAATGAGCTATTAACTCCATTGGTTGAATAAACAACTTATCTTATAATTTAGGAGTTTAGGTGATCCTACCGCCACCATCTTAATGCCTCCTACCTTGACTGTATGTCCAATGTAGCTGAGCCGGCAAACCGACCCTAGGCAACAAGTCCGAAGACAAGTCCTTAAGCGGAAGTCGGATCTGCTTTAGATACCGACCCCTTATTCCTTAGCATGCATGACCGGAGTCAGTCCCGGGTTCCTCACTCCCCCCCTTAAGTTCCAGTTAGTAGAAGTCTCAAGACAATGTTTGTTGGTTAACCTCTTTCGGTTAGAAAAAACTAATATTAGGGAGCGTTCCTTAGTCTCACTCAATTCCTTACTAAACGTTGGTTAGTAAGTTCTCACGGTAAGTTGTGTTAGTTTTCAAACATCACACAACAATACAATAAACATAATGTTCCGTTGCATGCTTTATCTTGTTTAGTGAGCACACAAAATAAATGCACACAAGCCGAGGGACACCTCGTCAGCAAGCAGGTCACAAGAAGAACTGTACCGTTCACCGTTGGTCGCTCGGTTTGCTTACTCTCTTCCGGAGTCCAAATACTCAAGCCCTAAAACATTCATTCAGTTTAGTTGTTAATCACTTAAATTAATTCAACTTATTTAACTTACTTAACCTAATGATTCCCCACCTAACACCTCTTAAGTTTTACAACTTATTCTTACAACCTAAACTTAAACTTATAAGTTTATACTTATCTTAATCCCTTAGGTCTTTATACCTCTAATCATCAATGCCCTCTTAATGGGGTACCATTATACCTCTAAACTTTCTTAGGGTTTCTTTCTTTTTTTTTACAACTTAAAGTCGACCGACCCTACCGACCGACCTTACCCAAGGTCGGTCCATTCCAGAACTTATCGCCATTTGAAAATTTTACCCCGACCGACCTTGCAAGTCCGGTCCCCAAGGTCGGTCCATTCCCGAGAGTTTCCCCGTTGAAAATTTAAGCCCGACCGACCTTGCCAAGGTCGGTCCCAAGTTTGGTCGATTCCAGAGACTCAATTCGTACACAAAATACAAGCCCGACCGAACTTGTAAGTCCGGTCGATTCCAGAAACTCTTTCCGGTAGTGTAAACTGAGCTCGACCGACCTTGCAGGTCCGGTCCCTAAGGTCGGTCGGCTCCAGAACCTTGTTTCTAAATTCCCATTTGACTCCAAACTTGTCCACAAGTTCCCCCATGTGTCCTAATACCACTTAGGCACTTAAACTCACCTTAGAACTTCCACCAAACTCTCCAAAACAATTTCCAAAGATCTTCTTAAACATTCACTCAATTCTTTTAAAACTCCTAACACTTAGGACTTATTTCCTTACATTTCCAACTTGTAACCTTACCAAAACTTCAACCAACCCAAGTGTTCCCTCTTAACAGTTTGAGCACTTCATAGACATCATCTTTTCCATTTTCAGCTCATTTACCAAAACTTTCTCAAGTCCTTTGCGTATCCATGCACAAATTCCTCTCTTTTCCATTTGTTACTCATCAGTCCTAAACTCTTGGACATACCTAAACATTTCTTCCCATCCTCTTAGCACCTTAACCTTGTTCTTCTTTACCTTGACCTTCTACACCCTCCTTAGACACATACATCCCTTTTACTCAATTTACTCACCATTTTCGTGATCTTACTCTCTTATACATTCCTAGTTGATTTCCTCGACAATCGACAACATTCTCCTTCAATCTTCACTCCGATCACCTAAGTCCACTCATTACCATCTAAACTAAAACCTTATTTGTTCCACTACTAGCATCATCACTACTTACACAAGCTTCCCAAAACTTTCATTGATATATTCCCTATTTCATACCTAAATCACCTTAAAGCATTATACAACTTCTCTCAAATTTTGCACAAGTCTTACCATTCCTCTTACCATGACTTTGGTGTGTTCAATACACCCACCAATCCTCTAATTCTTCCTAGGCAACTCTAGGTCATTCTCATGCTCAAGAACTCCTTAGTTAACTCATTTCCACTCAAATTCCTTTTAATGATCCCAAGTGAACCTAGGGCATCTTAACTCACCACTACCACTTAACACTTTGTTTTCTACTCAAATTTCGCCATAGATTCTATAGTACATTATCATGCCCAAATGCATTGTTTTCCTCATTCAACCATCTCACACACGTCAAGTTCTTTCTCATCATATTTTATCACCCAAACCAACTCATTCACAACAACTCAATATATTGCAATAATCTTAAATTGCATAGCACTAAGGCTCTTAAATGACATGGCTCTTAGGCTCTTAAATAACTTAAACTTAAACACTGAAATTCCCACATATAAAAGCTTTCAACCTGCAAATGCACCCATCAATCTCATAGTAGTTATAATGCTCTAAAAATCCATCTTAGACTTATTACTAACTCATTCCCATTGGCTCCTTAGTCACAAGTTCACAAGCTTGTTTAAATTCCTTTTCCTAGGTTATATAACCCATTACCTAATGTAGCTTAAAGCTACATTGGTACTTATCTAAATACCATCCCTTAAAACTTAAACCACCATTAGGTAAGCAATTTACCTTGTTTTTCTCAACTTTCTCCTTAGGCTTCTTCCCTTGAAAATCTCGGCCACCATTTAAATTTCCCTTGCCAATGTTCTAATCAATATACATTGGCTCTCATGAGTGCTAAATAATACTAACCTTAAGCAGTAAACCCTAGGTTAAAATGTGTTCTAAGGTATAAAAGTGGATGATTACCTTTGGAGTCTCAAAGTAGACTTGGGCATGAATCAAGAGGGACCTCCACTAGTCCTTGGTGAATGAAAATAAGCTAGTTCAAGGTGAAAAACAAAGTATCTTAAGAGGCAAATTTTCGGCCATGGTGAGGAAGTGATGGAACATGATTTTTCTTACATTTTTTTCTTTACCTAAGAGAATGGAGAGCTAATGCACCCCTCCAAGCTTATTTTTCCCCCTTCAATGGATTTTCCCATGGCTCCAAAATGAAGCTTTCCAATTTTGTAAAATAGAAAGCTAGAGCTTGATCTAACTAAGAATAATAGTGTTTAGTTTTTGATTTGGAGCAATATTGTGTATTTGGTAAGTGATTGAAGATGGAGAACCATGGAGGAGCAGCACTCTCGGTTTTGAATAGAGAGAAGAAGAGAAACCGATGGAAGAAGAAGAGAATGAAGATTGAAGAGGAGGGAAGTAAGCTAAGAGATATTTTTCTAAAAGGTGAATAGTTACCTTACTTTATTTCCCTCTCTTTTTCCAACTTAGCTAACATGTTGTGGTGACTCACCACCCTTAGAAAACCGGCCCCTTATTAAATAATCTAGTCATGGTCTTTGTTGACCAACTTATTGACTTATGTTGACTAAAACTTAAACTAGTCACTATTTGGCACTATTCACTAATTAGTACACATATTCGTGAAATTTTTGGTTTCCCGTTGATTTAGGCTTCCTAATATGATACTAATTAGTACACATGTTGATTAAGTTGTAATCATGGGCATTTAGTCACTCAAAACTCAATTCTAAGACAATTTCTCAAAAAGGTGCTTTAAGGAGTCTTAAAGCACATTTTGTGTTTAAGCTTGTTTTTGAGCTTAGTTTTCTTTGGTAATTGATTTAAAATGTCCATTAGAATATTACTAAAGTCTTATAATGGTATTTTGGGTGCTAATCAAAGTCACTCCAAGCTTAGAGCACGTTTTTGCCCGAATTGCCCTTAAGGCGTTTTCTTGTGTTTTCCTTGGTTTAAATTGTCTACCAATATTCTAAGGCATATTTTAGCCTATACAACATCATATATTGATGTTTACTTAACATACTTAGGTTTGGGTATTTCAGTAACTCCCTCCACAAGCTTTTAGGTTGAAATAATGCTCATAAAAGAGAATAAACAAGGCTCCATTAGAGACCAAAATCGGCCAAGGTATAAGATGAAGAACAAGACTTTTTCATGGATATTTTACCTTGATAGAAAAAGGAAGCTTCAAGCTTCAAGAATCTCTAACTTTCCCTTCAAATGGGCTATACCCATGGAGATGAACTTCAAGCTTTGGGATTTTGAAAAGAGGGAAGTGTAGAGCTTGATGAGAGGATCACAAAATGTATTTATTTTTGAGTTTGGAGCTTAAATAAAGCTTGAGCAAGGAGGAGAAGTGGAGGCATCCATGGAGGGCTCCATTCTCGTTCCACACAGGGAGAGGGAGGAAGAAATCGGTGGAGAGAGGTGATGAGGAAGAAGAAAGGAAATGGAGGAGAGAGAGGGAGGAAAAGGCTTTTAACCTTTTTTACTTTTTGCTTTTCCCTCTCTTTTCTTTTTCTTTCTTTCTTCTTTATTGTGTGTGAGTGGTGTGAGAGGCCATTAAAAACCGGCCCCACTACATTAATAAACTGGAGCGTTTTTCGGTTTCTGACAGAAAACGCTCATTATTATTACCGTTTTGGCACTATTCACTAACTGGGCCCGTTTTTCAGATTTTTTTTCGTTTCTTTATTTTTAATGGTTATTAAGCTTCCATTATTACTTAATTATAGTTATATAGTCAACCATAATTTTTACGGGTCCGTTTGACCACTTAAAGTCACATTTTCGGGTTTTCTCGAAAACGTGCTTTAAGACTCTGTTAGCGTTTTAATCCATTATTGGATCCAGTTTCTCCGGAATCACTCCTCCCATACTAATTAGGCCTAACTAAGCCTTAGGAATCCATCTCGGACCCTAACGAGATCATATATCTCTTATACTTATTTAATGCATGTTTTAGCGTTTTTCGCATTTTACGCGTTTTCTCTTTTCTTTTTTTTGTTTTATTTCCCTTACCAATACTCTTTAGGCACCATTAGGCCTTTAATAATCATATTAGAGTAATTTTAATCACTATTTTTAGATCCGGGGTATTAAAATCTACCCCCCTTAGGACTTTGTCCTCAAAGTTGGTGAATCTTATATTGTTACTCTCATGGGCACGCTATGCCAGGTTATAATACATGTATAACCTTACAGACTCCACAAGTCAGTCCCTCATTTCACACTACAACATACCACACACATATTACAGCATGTATAGCATCAAAAATACTCTTTGTACTCTCTCCATGGAATCGGTCCGAAGACAAGAAGGCATTACAGTCCTCAAATCCATATTGAGTAATATACTACTGAACCCTCAGGTACCGGTCATTGAAAACTTACTTCTTTCTGGTTCACGGCCGTTCATGACAAATGGGCACCTTACTCACTCTGGCCCACGGTCCCTTCGGTTCTAATCAAAACGTTACACATATACATATCCTTAGGCACTCTGGTTGACTCACTCAACACAGGAACGTCTCAGGTACTCTCCCCGTCCCGCTGCCTTTGGAAAGATCACACACTGTCACCGACCCAACCGGTCACTTAGGACCGCCGCATGTACGGTGAAATGGTTTCAAAACTAATACACGCCCACCGTTCTACCGGTCATCAAGACTTAAGGCCACAGCCATCGGCGGGTGATAGCGGTTTCAAAACCAATTTTCATTTCCATATTCATACTTGAAGAAAATTATTTTTTTTTTCAAATTCTGTTTGAAAATTCTTTTTAAAACATCACACAACTCCAACTCAATTTTATGGTAGCTGTATCTTTTCTTAGCGTGATTACTTGTGACCACTTATAGGGAGCTTCAAGAATCATCCAACCCTGATGTGATCAGCATCGGTGTTGAACTATCCTTCCACCCCAATTTGTGTTCGGTTTCCCTTGATCGCTAGCAGATCAAGTTCCACCTCCCACATCAATTTCAAACAATCAGATAGTCAAACATTTTCGTTTTCTATCTTTTACTCTTTCTAGTCATATTCATAAAACAATTCATTTTAATTTATCTCTAAATCCTAGAGCTTAGGTCATCCATCATTTCCAACTTACTTTGCTTACTTTACCTAAGCAACTCATGGCTCATTTCCTCAACTTGTTACTCAATTTAAAACACACAACATACAACTTCAAAGGATGGAACTCACTCCATCAATCATTCTCAAATAAAATCACCTAGGGAACTCACTCCCTACAAGGTTACACATCGGTTTCATACCGATTCATACTCATTATGTCTCATGTCTAATCTCACTAGACATATACTATAGGGATTCTCATTCCCCAGGAGTCTCTCTACTCCTCGTTTCATACATATTATATACTCATTACTCGCATCTCTCATGCAAAATGCTCATACTTACACAATGAATGGGTACACATGTTTATGTAACATGAGTTCCAATCATGAAATTAATTTCTTTTGTGCCACGCACATAGTAGTTTACGCACCTATACGTAAACATACTCTAAGCGGTTTCTCGCCCTACCCCCCTTAAAAGGGGTTACGCCCGCGTAACAGACCATATGTTATCACTGAACATTGGTGAAATACCTAAAGTTTCTAAAGGATAATTTACTTTGCTAATTAGGTCTTAATGAGCTATTAAGCATATTTAAATCCTAATATTGGCATAAGTACATATTTGGACCAGAAAAGTCCTTAATAGCACTTATTGTATTGTTTTAAAAGTAGCTAGCTAGAATGCTCCAATAACATTGTGACAACCAAGTTGGTAGGTGATGCAGCAGCTAGCTTATGTAGCAAACACACAAGTAGGTGATGCAGCTGCTTGGGCAAGCTAGCAAGCAAGTAGGTGACTCATCAAGCTAGTAAGCAAGTAGGTGACTCATCAAGCTAGTAAGCAAGTAGGTGACTCATCAAGCTAGAGCAAGTAGGTGACTCAGCAAGCTAGCAAGCTAGTAGGACGTCTTAAGCACGACCAAGCTAGTAGGCAAGTAGGACGTCTTTAAGCACGAGGTGGCATGATGAGTTGGCACCTACTTAAACACTTGACACATACTAACCAATAGGAGCTTGACACCTAAGTAGGCTGGTAGGAGGTGGAAACATCCCATTGGAGACGTGACATGGCTTAGAAATCAGCCACACACCTTTCCTTCACCTTAAGTAACCTAAACCGTCCTCCTTGCTTATATAAACCGACCCCACCTCCATTCAGCCATTTAGCACGTTTAGAAGAGAAAAGAAAGAGAGGAAAGCTTACCACCACCACCTGGCCGAGAGCAAAGAGAAGGAGGAGAGCTACTATCTTCATCTTCTTCCAATCCTAGAGGTAAGGCTGTTCTTGGTGTGTTCTTCATCCTTTCCTAGTCTATTCTCAACCGAAAACCAGAGGAGAAACCAAGGGAACTCACTCCTTTTCCATGTCCATTCTAGGAGCTTAAAAGCTGTCTTAGGGTGTTCTAACTTCTAGCAAGCTTTCCAAGGATTTAAGGAAGGTTTTCTTCAGCAATCTGCAAGGTAACTTCATGGTTACCATCCCTTAATAAATCTGTATGTTGTACAGGAGTATTACCCCTATATTATCTAATTAAAATTCGTAGGTATTTATTAGCCTAAAGCTAGAAAAGTTAGAAAAGTGTTTTAAGGAAGAAAAGGATGTGTTTACAACCTACCTTTGATTACTGATTGCTTAAGAGCTTGTTTATGGTGTTTTGCTGCTGTTTAGTAAGTGGGAATAACCTAGAGGTAATTATGATTGTTCTGGATGATCTTTAGTCTAATCTGGTGTTGTTATAATCTAGGATAAATGGTGTCTTAAAGAGTTTTGTTTAATCACCAGATTTGTGGGTGGAATTCTAGAGCATTAATCAAGTGTTTTAGGTGCTTAACTAACCTAGAAACCTATCTGATTTATGGCCGAGTAACATAGGTGAAAGTATAGAATTTAAAAGATGTTAAGTGTGATTACTAGAAGAGCTAATATGGTGAATTAGATGTCTAGTACAACCGCTTTCAGTTGGAAGTTAATTAGTGTAAACTAGATGTGTCCTAGGGCTAAAAACATGATTGTTGATTATTCTGGTCATTAGTAACCTATTATGGCAGAATTGGCCATGAACTATTAAAGAGATGTATACATGATTTTAGGATGAAGATGATAGTTTAAACTTAAGGTCTTAAAGTCTAATATGTTAGGAACTTATATGTACTGTTTAGAAGGTTGTTTATGGTTGGATTAACTCCTAAGCTAATCTGGTTAATATTGTGACCGAAAATGTTAGGAACCAATTATGTTTGATTCAGGTTGTAATTATAGTTAAATTATGTCTTAAGCTAATCTAGATGAGATAGTTAATAATAGAACTGAAATGGATATGATTTGTTTGTTTGATCAAGACTTGGTCTTAAGGTATGATTTATGGTTGTTTGAATTGTTAAGCTGAGATATTTGATGTGTGATCTGCCGAAGGTGCCATGTAAGATTATGTGATCATAGCCTTTCCTTAAGTGTTGTTTGATTATTGTTATTCCTTGTGTTGAAATTATGAAATGGGCTTTGTTAAGTGACTTGACTATTGATTCTTGTTATACTTTAAATTGTTATATTCTGATTAATGAGGATTCAATGAGTAACTCATTGGAATGGATTGTTGAGATATATGGCCATATGTGGAACTTGAGCAGTAACTGCCTTCTTATGAATTATTGGACTCATGGTATGCCTTGGGCTCCATGAGATGCTTCATGGTTTCCTACACTATAGTTTAAAGGTACTATAGGGGGTGTGCACATCTTTTAGGGCCTGGAGTGCGTTTGGGAAAGGTTGGATCGCCTCAATGATCGGGATTCGTCCCTTGAACTGATTTGTGTGGAATGGAGAAATTGATGACTAAGGAAAATATGTGAATTGATTAACATGTACTTGTGCAGGTTTGGATGCCTTATTGTTAATGCTTGAACTCTTGGTTGAGCAAAGTTTGTGTATATACCATCAAGTACTTTACTAAGTTATTTCTGATGGTAGCTTTGATTTTACTCAGCTTTGCTGACTTTTTGGCTTTATGCCCTGTGGTCTTTTCTTGTGATTGTATGAATGACCACAGATGCAGGAAATGAAGAGCTTCTCCTAGTTGTGGAGACATCGAGAGTGTGGGCTTTTGGGGCTAGAAGACCATCATTTTATTCTCTTTGGTTTCTAGACTAATGTATTAGGTTGTTCTATAACCTATGTAATACAAGTTAGTTTGGTTGTAAGTTAAGCCTAAGCATTCACATGGTTGTGAGTGTGGTGGTAACGTCCTATAAGACTTATGCTTCCGCTTTATTAATCTGAGCAAGTTTATTATCATATTATGGTTAGTAATTTAGGGGCGTTACAAAGTAGTATCAGAGCATGGTTGCTCGTGATATGGATTAAAAATGAAATTAGGATGGGATATGGGGCTGTGAGAGTAAGGCACGTGTTTACTTCTGTTGTGTTAACTAACCTGCAGGAATATGGAGTATAATACTCTTATCTGCTTGATTGTTATTAATGTTTGAGGGAATGTGTATGTGTTAGTAACCCTTTTGTTGCCAAGATTAGATGGAAGCTAATATCCAAGAGATGGCTCAAGCAATGGCACAGCTAGAAGCAAACAGGAATAATGTTATGCGTCAGATAATTGCGATAAAACCCGAGAGTTTCCATGGGCAGGAAGATCCTCAGATTCTAGAGGGATGGCTACGAGAATTTGATAAAGTCTTTGAGGCAGTGGGCTGCCCCGAAGATAGAAAGGTAGGATGTGCTGCCTATTACTTCAAAGATGAAGCAGACCTATGGTGGGGAGCTGTAAAAGAGGGCTGTCTTCAACAACCTGGTTTTGGATGGATGGAATTGAAAACATTGATGAGGACTCGCTTTTACCCGGATCATCTAAAAGAGAAGAAGCAACAAGAATTTTAAACCTGCAACAACGATCTATGTCGGTAGCTGAGTACCGGACCAGATTTCTGGAACTAGCTAGGTTCGCTCCAAACCTAGTCCCTGATGAAGATCTAAGGCAAGAAAATTTAGACTTGGGCTGAATTTTCGAATTCGGGAGTTCATGGCGGGATCAACTTATGAAACATTACAAGAAGCTTATGAGAAGGCTGCCAGCATTGAGATGGTACAGCATGAAAGAAGGGAGTTCCATGAAGGGAAGAAAAAGAGGCCCTTTGGTGGACCAGCTGAGGGGTCGGATGTAAAGAAGCCCAATCTCAATCAAAAGACAAGATTCAGTGGAGGTATCCAGAGCAAGGGTAAGGAGACATCTGCCACAGCACCAAGTGGAAGAACTTATAACTGTAGGAGATGTCAGAAGAATCATCCTGGAAAAGATTGTGAAGGGAGGTTTGTGACTTGTAACCACTGTGGAAAGCTGGGGCATCGGGCCTATGAATGTTTCCGAAACCCTGAGTCAAGAAGCTTCAGGAAAGGCATGCCACCGGTTAGCCAGACAAACTCCAATACCTTTAAAGCAGCTTCTGGGGTTGGTGGTGGACAAAGTAGCAGTAAAGGGGCTGAAAAGAATGAGAACAAGTACAAGAAGTCTGGAGCCCTGAATGTGATGAATGAATCAGAGGCTAGAGCTCAGGGAAATGTCATTACAGGTATTTTCCCTGTTCATGGATTAGAAGCACATGTTTTATTCGACTCCGGTGCCACATACTCTTTTGCTTCTACTGCTTTCATGAGGAAATTGAAGTTGTCCAGTATTTCTTGTGTGAATATTTGTGTGACAATACCATCGGGGGAAAAGATAAAATGCTCTGAGATTATAGAGAACGTGAATATTCTTGTTAAAGGAGTAGGTTTCCCAGCTGACTTGGTAGTATTTGAAGGCTTGGAATTTGATATTATATTGGGGATGGATTGGCTGCAACGGTACAAAGGACGGTTAGATTGTTATGAACAGCGGATTTTGTTAAAGAGTCCTTCAGGGCAACGGGTATCATACAGGAAGATAGTAAGGCAGCCAAAGGTGAGGATCATTTCTGCCATCTCCATGGCAGCAGCAGTAAGAAAAGGAAAACAAGTGTACTTGTGTTATGTACGAGATCTAAATGAAAAGAGAAATCAGCTTTCTGAAATTCCTATTGTTGCTGAGTACCCGGACGTGTTCCCAGAAGAGATTCCTGGAATGCCACCCAAAAGAGAAGTTGAATTTTGCATTGACTTAGTGCCAGGAACCGGACCAATAGCAAAAGCACCTTATCGAATGGCACCAGTGGAGATGAAGGAATTAAAAGCTCAGTTAGAGGAGTTATTGGAGAAAGGGTATATAAAACCTAGTGTATCACCCTGGGGTGCTCCAGTTCTGTTTGTAAAGAAGAAGGATGGGGGCCTTCGACTCTGCATTGACTACAGGGAGCTAAACAAAGTAACCATTAAGAACAAGTATCCACTACCTCGAATTGATGATTTGTTTGACCAATTAAAGGGAGCTAGTGTTTTCCAAAATTGATTTAAGGTCGGGCTACCACCAGATAAGGGTAGCGAGCAAGATATCAAAGACAGTTTCGAACGAGGTATGGCCATTACGAATTTACAGTAATGCCGTTTGGCCTAACTAATGCTCCTGGGTGTTTATGGATCTCATGAACCGGGTCTTCCTCAATATTTGGATTTTTGTTGTGGTGTTTATTGATGATATCTTGATTTATTCAAGAACCAGGAAGATCATGCCGAGCATTTAAGAAAGGTGTTAGAATTACTACAAGTGCATAAGTTATATGCAAAGCTGTCTAAATGTGATTTTTGGTTGAAAGAAGTGGCTTTCTTGGGCCATATTATCTCAAGTGAAGGTATAGCAGTAGATCCTTCAAAGATTGAAGCTGTTAAGGAATGGCCTCGTCCTACCAATGTTACAGAGGTTAGAAGTTTTCTGGGGCTTGCGGGCTATTATAGGAGATTTGTCAAGGATTTCTCCAAAATTGCTAGGCCGTTGACGAACTTAATGAAGAAATCTGTTGGATTTGAGTGAAGTGACCAATGTGAGCAGTCATTCCAGCAACTAAAGACTAGATTAACTACTGCTCCAGTGTTAACATTACCAGAAGGAGTGGATGGCCTGGAGGTCTACTGTGATGCCTCGAAAGTTTGGGTTGTGTTCTAATGCAAAATAGGCGAGTGATAGCCTATGCTTCTAGGCAATTGAAGAAACATGAAGAAAATTACCCCACTCACGACCTTGAGCTTGCAGCAGTAGTATTTGCTCTGAAGATCTGGAGACATTATTTATATGGAGTCACTTGCAAAATCTTCACCGACCATAAGAGTTTAAAATATATATTCACTCAAAAGGAGCTGAATATGAGGCAGAGAAGATGGTTAGAGTTTGTCAAAGATTATGATCTGGATATTCAATACCACGAAGGCAGAGCAAACCTTGTAGCTGATGCTTTAAGCAGAAAAAGAAGTCATTCAACAGCAGCCATGTGGATCCTCCCAGATAAGTTGTATGAAGATATTCGTAGGCTCGACATGGAGTTAGTAGTTAGTGGAGAAGAAGCACAATCAAGTAGTCTACATAAACTGTCCATTTCTCTAGATATATTCGAAGAGATCCGGAAAGACCAATCAGGGGATGAGAAACTTGAACAAATCAAGAGGAAAATTACAGAAGGGAAAGCTACAGATTTTAAGATCCATAAAGATGGAAGCTTAAGGTTCAAAGGTCGGTGGTGCATTCCTAAGAGCTGTGGGGAGATCAAGAACAAGTTGATGCAAGAAGCCCATCAATCACCCTACTCCATACATCCAGGAGGTAATAAGTTGTATAAGGATTTAAAGAAACAGTTTTGGTGGCCAGGAATGAAACGAAGTGAAGTTACTGAGTTTGTAGCTAGATGTTTGTAACACCCCTATAATAATAAAACAACAGCGGAAAATAAACTAAAGGTGCTACAGACCATCGGGCTCCAAACACCCGGTACCAACCTCACCAATTACAACCTTTACAATTAACTAAGTTACGGTCTGAACTTCGAGAAAACTTAACATAAAAATAAAACACGTTCGCTCTCCATAAACCTAATCCCATACCGATCACTCATGCTCATCGTGGCCACCTGTAAATCAATTTGTACCTGCAAGATGAAACCAAGCAGCCCACCCCGAGAGGGGTCAATCAGTTCCCTGGAATGGAACTGGTATAATTCTCCAAAAACAAACTTATAAAACATAACCCTTCAAAATAATCAGTAACATGAAAACAACCTCTTAAAGTAAAACAGAGATAAAGCACTTCAAAACAATCAAGTTAAAGAGAAAAGAAAACAAGACAAAGATAGAGATAGAGAACTTCCAAACCAAGTCATCCACTTAAGTAGTCACACCACATAGTTAGTAAGCATCCATTGTTGATGTTAGAACCAATTCTGGTCAAGAAGAGAAAGACTCAAGTAGTCACAAAGGACTAGGAGTGACATTAATATCCATAACCCGTGGTAGACAATTTATGTCTCCACCATTTCAGAAGATGATTCCCATAGACAAAATATACTCAAGAGTGGAATAAACCAATTGGGAGAGATGGCCCCCACCGCCAGTCAGTTGTCACAAGGACGAGGTAAACAGACCTCCGTTGTCAGTTGTCACAAGGATGAGGTAAACAGACCTCCGCTGTCAGTTGTCCAGATGGACGAGGTATAGCAGACCTCCGCTGCCACCGACTCGTTCTCGGTCATCGGTGAAAAGTGTGTGCACCACATAATAGAAATAATCCATACTCAATACCAAGATTAACATTTTCCCATATTCCCATTAGATTTGTAACTACACGAGAGCAATACCAAAACATTCAGTCCTATAGAGTGCAGAGGCGTAAACCCTCAACAATTAATATCCAATAGAAAGAATCCATTCCAAATAAGGCTGATCAAATTCGACTCATGGATGAAACAATACCCATAGTCCAAAGGAAGAATTTACCAATACCAGATATTTTCCTATATTCCCAGTTACCCCACTAGATCATTAACTGCACCAGAGCAACACCAAAGCACTCAGTCCTACAGAGTGTAGAAGCGTAAACCCTAGGCAGTTAATATTTAGTGAAACAACTAGATAGGAGGAACCAATAACCAAGGAAGTTTCACATATAGGCTCAGTTAGTCACATCAAGCTCAGTTAGTCACACAACAGTTTCATTATGAAATCTATTCAAGATCAGTTGGTGTTCCAAAACATTCCATAAAGTCCATCAGCAAAAGTATCGAGTTCGAGAAATCGTACAAAACATTCCATAGAGTCCAAAACACAACAAGCTGAGTACGAGAAATCGTACCTGGGTAACGATGTAGCAGTTCTAGTCAACTTGCGCAAACAATCAACAGTACTTTGAAGAATATTAAAGGTAGTCTATCATCAATCACTTGTAGCCTATGTTAAGCTTAAATAAACTCCTTACTCTTATTCCAAAGTCTCCCTTGTCTTTTAAGCCCTCACTTAAATGTTATGTATAATCTTTGAGTTATCTGAGAACGTTGTATAGCCCAAGGTTGTAGGATCAAGGAATGTATTTTATTAACACATGCTAACTGTCCACTCCTATCCACTTAATTCATATTTAACCACAATCCTCACATTCAAGACTTTTGAGACCTTTATAACATAAATGTGTTTATATTATATAATTAAATCTAAGAATTCAATAATAATCTTAAGCTCAATACCTTTATTCTTAATTTAGAATAAACAATGTATTATGACCTATGATGGACTCATCTCAGAATACTATAATATTATCTCACAATGTAAAGATTATGTATTTAAACAATATCTACTAGACAACCCATTATGATTAAGTCTTTCCCTTAACTTAATTAAGATCTACATCTTGTACATTGGAAACATAATGTTGTGGATACATTTATTATAACTTAATTGAGCCACTAAACTCAATTACCATATCCTTAGTTCAGAATGACTTCCTACTATAACCGTCTAATAATCTTGTCATAAGATGTTGAATTACCTCTCATATTGAAACAACTATATTATAGTTAACTTAGACTTATCGAACTCTTACATTTAGTATTCACAAGGTACATTATTTGCTTAATTATTTCCTATATAATAAGGTGTTTAAATATAACCTTTTATGTATCCTTACTTACCTTTAATCTCCTAAATGTTTATCTTTACATACATACACTCTATAGACTATGTATAATCCTCTTGTACTAAACTTCAATAAACTTAAGCCTTAAATACGTTTTAAATTGTTTTACTAAACCTAAGGTTTCAAAATAATAACTTAAAAAATTATTTCCTTTATTGTATTTAGGATGGACAATATATCTACATAGAGTAGAATCTATCAAAGAATTAAATCTTCGTAAGCGAAATTGTTAATTATATGAAAATTCTCATATTTTATATTCAAATAACCTATCATTATTTCCCATTACCGTAAAGTATTCAATATAATATCTTATGTAACTTAGTTTTACTAATAAAAGGTTCAAAGGTTTTAAGTATCAAATTCCTATTTATAAACCTTCTATAAATTCTAACTACTAAATACCTCACTTAATTGTGAACTCACATCCTAAGTATTGGTAATAAATGTACTTTATATGGCTTATCTAATTCTAAGAACCTTAAGGATAATTATTTAGATAAATTGCCAAATCATCGTTTAATATAGATTATATCATAATCCTTTTAATGATTCTATCTTAAAACATTAAGTTATATTTCAACACCACCTCATATAATATTCTCCCATTAGTATTATAGTAGAGGTTTAGTTTAACTTATTAATTCCTTCGTATTATATTTCCTATAAGGTATTTAATTCTATTATGTTTAATGTGTATATTTATATATACTAGGATTTGTTCAAAACATTATTTATGTAGTTCTATTGTATTTAATTATGTTTAATAACTTTTAGGCATAACTACAACCGATATACGGTTTATAAAATAAAGTGTTTCCCTTTACTTATTTAATACATATATACGTATACCTGTATTGACATTTAATTAAAACATCCCCTATGTAACCCATTATATTTAAACTATCTTATTACTACAATCTTTAACTGTATTCCAAGTATAGTTCATAAAGTATTTCTTTTACTATATCTTAGGATTCTAGCTCTTATAATATTTAGTTATTATAAGTGTTAATTTATTAGTTCCTTGTTTTACTCTAAGTTACTACTTTATTCCCTTTTTTATAAATGCGTAAAAATATATATATTTATTCGTTAGATTAATTAAAAATATTAACTCCCATATAATATAATAAATAAAATGTAGAATAATTAAATTCCTTGATTTACATAAGTTTCTACTTAAATATGTATATATCATATATGTAAATAATTTCACTTCTCATAAAAACTAATACCCAAACATTTATAAACTTACTGTTATAAAATGTTAATTTAGTGTTCCATATTTTTCCCAACTTAAAAAGTTTATTAACAAACCATACTTTAATTTTTGGTTACATTAAAAACCATATATTATAAGTTATTCTTATGAAAAACTCATAAACACAATTTTTAAAACCTTTTACCATTGCCCAAAAATTCCCAAATTTAATATACAGTAACTATAACATTTATACATATTATAAAATTGTTATTTCATTAAAATATCTTTTAATTTAGCCAAATAATTCCAGAAAACCCGTAACTTGCAAAAATCATAACTTATGTTTAAAAACTCCAAAACCTTATTAATTTACATCAAAATAAACTAGATTTAATAAGGAATCTATGGTTAAAATTTCAAGTCAAAATACCTTCGGGAAGGTATTTAAATTAATTCAACAATTTAGAGTTAAATTCTGAAACATTATAAACTTAAAACATCTTTATTATCCACGATCTAATCTTGACCGTCCATTTCCTTAAGTCCAGATCGGACGGATGCTGAAGCCCCAGTTCTTCATCAAATCCAAAATCGAAGTCGAGTACTAAATCGTCAATATCTCCCAATCTACAGAACGAAATCGAGTGATTCTTGTTTCTATGGTTTCGAAATCAAATTCCGGTTCTAATGATACCAATTTCCCCAATTATAATGCAGTATTCATCGGGTTTTGATTTCTGTTTCGAAGTTAGGTTTTCTTTTCCGGTTTCGAATTCGATTTGCCAAATTCTCTCAATTTATTGCGTAATTGGTTAAATTGATAGAGGGTTATGAACGGGAATGCAAAAACAAGTAGCATTATAGGTATAATTTGGTCGGAATCGTACGGAGATGTGCCGGCAAGGCGATTCAAACTCGTTTTTCTGGAAAACTAGTATTTTATGTGTTGTTCTGGTAGGCAACTTCGCGGATCAACTCGGGAAACTGAGATGGATTCAATCCATGAAACCTACGTCATTTTAAAGAAGACATGTAACTCTAAACATTGGTGAAAGAATCATGGAAAAAGAATAACTAGGGAGAAAGTTATAGATCCACAAAGATCTGAGTTTACCATGTCGTTTCTGGAAATATTGTGGGCAAAAACCGACGTGATCGAGTAGGTAACTTTAGACGACTCGCTCTCCCTACTGGTTACGAATCAGCCTTGGTCATTAACATGAAAGTTGTAGAGGGATTTGAGATCTGCAAAATAAGCTAAAGAGCACGAAATTTGGGTGAGAAACGAAGAAGTTATGACGAGACGAAGTTTACCTGATTTAAGTAAAAACTGGAATTCTGGGTTACAAATTCGCAAGGAGGCAACTTTAGATCGATTTTCCCGTCGATGTAGAATGATGTAGGTTATGTATGAGTTATGGTTGGAAAGAGGAATTGTAGGAGAAGAGAATGGAGAAGACGGAATTGAAAAATATGGAGAGATGAATGAGATATAGTCGTCTAAAGTTAGGGCAAAGTATTGAATTCTGTTATCGAAATTCAGGGAATCCAGAATCGTTTAAGTCCTGGCGCCTGTGAGCTTGACACGTGGCAACTTTCAAATTTTTGATTCAAAACTTCAATCTAGCATAACTTTGGCTAGGATGATCCGTTTTTGACGTTCTTTTTATCGATCTTCATGGTTTTCCATAACCTGTTTATTGGTATAGTTTCATGGCCTGGTTTGACCATTCTCAAAAAGTCAACTCTAGCAAGGTTAATAAGCTTTAAGGTTTCTAGAATTTTATATTGACTTTTATGTTTCAAAACAATGTTCCAACACTTCCTAAAATCTTTATAATATAATTGGAGTGTTTAGAAATTTTCCCAAGATTTATTGACTTATAAATCTTATTATTAAATTCATAATACTATAATAATATATAATAATTAGGGTTAAATAGGAGAAAACCCCTAAAAACTTTCACAATTCCATATAATAATTTA
Source organism: Limonium bicolor (assembly GCA_023374045.1). Lineage (NCBI taxonomy): Eukaryota > Viridiplantae > Streptophyta > Magnoliopsida > Caryophyllales > Plumbaginaceae > Limonium > Limonium bicolor. The sequence continues at coordinate 462,314,628 of CM041776.1, forward strand.
ATATTCATAATTCCATATAATAATTTAATACTTTATAGTATTATTGAAGGTTTAGTAAACGAAATCCCCTAAATTAATTAAATTAATTTAGGGGTATTTCAGTATATCCCCCTTAAAAGAAATTTCGCCTCGAAGTTTAAGAAAATCAACTAGTAGGCACTCACACCGCTTCGGGTGTGCTAAGACAATGATAATTCCAATGAAATTCCATACCAATCCAATCCTTTATTTCCATCCATTTCCATAACAACATTCCACTCGAGATTACTCAAACTCAAAACGAACCAAGATATACCAAGACATAGCATGATGAAAATCAACAGTCACATACTGTGTCATATTGTAAAAACCAAGCACATACAAAACACCTCTCATTCTGCTAATACTGTTCTCCCTTTACTAACAATGCAACGAGTGTAACACCCCTACAACGCCCCTATCAACTACCGAAATCGCAGCGGAAATAACCAACCAAACAATAACTAAACGCTTTGGTGTTACAACGCCGTCAACCACTCACGGGGTTAACTAGGCAGAATAAATACAAGTGTATCGGTCTGATGATCAGACTCCCGAGCATAGAATCTAACATCCATATAAAACATAACCAGCCATACCGAGTATTAAATTTACATCATACCTACCAACCGTAAACATCCACCACTGTTTAACAAACGGTACCAAAATGTAATGCCTCGGGAGCACAGGCGCATCCGGGCTCAACAACCAACATAGCCAAAATACATCAACAACCTAGGACCTAGAGCCACTCTTCTTCGATCCTCATCCTGCAATAAAATATGGAGCCCCCGAGGGGGTCAGCAACCTTTGCTGGTATGGCTAATGCGCAGCCCATCGGCTACCGGGATACGCGCAACCAATTGTCATGATAACATGGCATTCATTTTAAAACATCCAACATATAATATATATATATAATATACCATAGCATAGCAAGAGAAATTGCATAGCATCATAACAATACATAACACCCTAAAATCGGTCCTCACAAGGAACCTTCCACCATAGTTAGTATACCATGTGAGCCTAGAGATTTTTACTAATCCCATGTTAAGCTCGTTACCAACCTCTTTACCGTCCAGTTATATAGAACGGTTAACTTATACCCAAGGTGTGTCGGATATAGTGATCCCAAGCACACCGAAATAACATACGTATGCCCCTGTGGCCCGACGTGAGTCAGTAACTAGCTTTGGATAAGCTGAGGAAAGGTAGAAACCAAATTGGAATACCACCTATACATACACCAAGAGAGCCGAACCGGATATGATATCGACTCCCATCCATCACACGCGTGGCCGGAACAACCGGACTCCTCATTCCCCCGATTAGCACTTGTTAGTGATCACACAATTTGTCAAATCGCATACAAGCAATTATTTAGGTCGTGTTAGACAACCAAGGGAAAGGAGTCACAACCTTACAACATCTTAATGTACAACGACTGTAAACTCTTTCATGCCTTAATCTTATAAGGTCGTAACACACAGAAAAGCAAACAACATCAAAGCCGGTGTAAACCGGTAGACAACAGAGGCAAGAAAACCATACCTTGGTCCTGCCTCGTTTCGTTTCCACTTGAGAGAATCCTAAAACATTGTAGGTCTGTAATTAACGCAATAGTCCATTATTAACATTATCTACTCAACATTACTAGTTTATTTTTATTTTACACTTGTTACAACTTTTCATCCTTTTAATTGCCTTTAAAACCCACCTAACATGTCTTACATAACCTTATTATATCATTACTAACCAACTACTATTTTTAGATAACAATTCCCATCTTAAAACAATAATTTTTGGTCCATACAGTGGCCTGTCCGAACTTGTGTCCGAGCTTCCAAGTTCGGACGCAAGCCGTGATTTTAGACAGAAAACAGACACACGTCTGAACTTATGTCCGGACTTCGGAAGTTCGGACGTGAGCCGAGAAAAATTTAGACAGAAATCCGCACCCGAACATGTGTCCGGACTTCTCAAGTTCGGACACAGTTCGAGAATAATCCTAAGGATGGGTGGGTACGTCCGAACATGTGTCCGAACTTCCCAAGTTCGGACACTGTTCACGAGTGAGAATTTCTTTACCCTACAGGGCCTGTCAAAACTTCCACATCCGGACGGAAGTTCGGACAAGGCATTATACTCCAATTCCTAAGCCTTTAAACACTTAACCAATTTCCCTTAGGCCTCCAACACTTATAGTATCCTCTCCTTAAGTTCCTAAGTGGTATTCCTTGTCTATTCTAATCATTATACCAAGACATATCTTCTACACGACATTATTACTTAAACATCATTTCTTACAACCTAAAACTCTTTATGTCATCATTGTAATCTCTTTTCTAAGCTTACACTTTCTCCTTATTTTACCAAAGTTTGCCTAAGTCTCAATCTAAGTCCCAAGGTGACTTTGGTACTTACTAAACCTCAAGCTCATGCCTAAGTCCTTGTCACACCCTAGAACACTTAGGACATTATATCTTTACTTGTAAAACACCTAGTCATTTCCTAACACTTCTAACTCACCAAACCTTATGTAAACACTTAGAACTTCTTACTTCTTACCTAGATTTTGACATGGATTCCCCTAGAACATTACTAAGCCTAAACACTTTGTTTCTCCATTAAACACACCAGAACACCTAGAATCACCAAGAACACTCTCCCACACAAAACTTTACTCAAATCACACCACATTACAATATAAGGCATAACTTAAATTGCATGGCACTTAGGCCCTTAAAATGCATGGCTCTTAGGCCCTTAAGGTGCTTAAATCATAAACACTGAATTTCCACATATATATGCCTTTGACCTGCAATTACATACAACATATGTTCTTTTACTAGTCTCCTTGAGGACATTGCTAGGTCATTCACCATTTGCTCTTTAGGTAGTTTTAATAAGCATTTATAAGCTCATTTCTCCTAAGGCATTAAACAACATTAGGTTAGGAGATTTACCTCTTTTCCAAAACACTTCCTTCTTGTTTCCTTACAAAACCGTATGGTATTTTGATTCCTTGTCAAGTTCTCAACAATCTACAAACATTATAATGAGTATTCAAGCTATAAGCTTCATCTCATTTTAAACCCTAATTTTACATTGTTTCAAAAACATTAATGTAGTTGTTTTACCTTGATCTTTGAGGAGAGTTTGAATATATAACAAGAGAGGACTCCACCTAGTCCATGAAGAGTTGAAATGAAGCTAGAACAAAGTCACACAAAGAGCTATATCAATGTGTATTTTCGGTCAAGGTAAAAACATGGAGGAAACATGATTTTTCTTTGAGATTCCTTACCTAGAAGCAAAGGAGATCAACAATATGTAAAAGGACAAGCTCAAGCTCCTTCAATGGTGGAACTCCATGGCACCGAAATGGGGCTCTTGAAGCTTTGAGAATAGGAATGAAGAGCTTGATGAGAGGAAGAGATTGGTGGTCTTAGAATTTGATTTGGACAAGTGAGCTTGATTTAACAAGAGGTCAAAGATGGAGTTTCTATGGTGATAGTGGTATTACCGTGGAAGAGAAGGAAGAAGAGAGGTGTGGAGCCGTGTGAACAAGGGAGGAAATGAGAGAATGAGATAGAATTTGCTTTTAAGAGATATTTGCTTATAAAGTAAAAAGTAAGTTTAATTAGTTTTCTTTACTTACTTATTATATCAACTAGAGAGTGGTGAGTCACCACACTTAGAAAACCGGCCCCCTATATTATAATGAGGGTATTTTAGTCTTTTTTTGTCAATTTAATTACTTAATACAACATATGTTATAAACTAGCTTATAAAAGTCACTATTCACCTAAACAAGGCACTTAGAAGTGAAATTTTTGATTTCCCATTAATATAGCCACCCAAATGTGATACTATATAGTACACATATATATTTAAGAGTAATGATGGACATTTAGCCACTCAAAACCCATTTACAAGACAATTTTTCAAAATGTGCTTTAAGACTTCTTAAAGCACATTTTGTGTTTTAACTTGTTTTCAAGCTTGGTTTTCTTTGGTAATTGATTTAATATGTTCATTAATATACATATAAGGTCTTGGTAAGTTCATTAGGTCTTACCCAAGCTTATTCCAAGCTTAGAGCACATTTTGGCTCTTATTGACTTTAAAGCACATTTTGTGTTTTCTTTTGTTTAAATCTGTTTACTAATGTTTCTAAGACTATTTTTAGTCTTAATAATTCATGTTTTAATGTTTAACCAACATACCAAGGTTTGGGGTATTTCAATTTACCCCCCTTAAAAGAACTTTGTCCCCAAAGTTCATACTTCCTACATGTCTTTACTATTAGAACACAGGGAACACTTATAAAAACAATACTTCCAAAACATCATTTCCAACACTACCATCATTCTTACACCACAACGGACTCGAGGTCCAAATCACATAATACCATTCAGACACAACGGTCTGTAACATAACATAGACAATGTATACATATACATGTCGTACCCAACCATAACCGAAACGGCTCTACCCCCCTTAAAAGGGGTACGCCTCGTACCCTATACGTATAAACACTAAGAAGCAAACAATGACGGGTGCTTCGCCTTCATCTTTTCTTCCAACTCCCAAGTGGCCTCCTCAACGTCCTGGTTAGACCAGAGGACCTTCACCAGTCTCACAGACTTATGGCGAGTGTCTCGAGTCTTAGTATCCAGAATCCGTACCGGAGTCTCCACTGATCGCATGGTTGGCTCTAAGGTTAGCCTTTCCGGCTGAAGCACATGAGACGGATGAGACATATACTTCTTCAACTGGGACACATGAAATACATCATGTACCTTGCCCAGTTCGGCGGGTAGATCAAGTCTATAAGCTACCAGGCCGATCCGCTCCGTCACAACATAAGGACCCACATATTTCGGGCTCAACTTGCCTTTCTGGCCAAAACGGAATACTCCCTTCATGGGGGATACCCTAAGAAATACCTGATCGCCTACGGCGAACTCCAGGTCACGTCTGCGCACATCAGCGTACGACTTCTGTCTATCCTAAGCTGCTTTCATGTTAGCCCGGATCTGGCGAACTTCTGCCTGAACCTGTTCCAGATACTCTGGTCCTATAATGACCGTCTCACTCGACTCATCCCAGCATAAAGGCGTGCGGCATGGTCTACCGTACAATGCCTGGAAGGGAGACATCTTGATCGAAGCATGGTAACTGTTGTTGTAACTAAACTCGATCAGATGTAACTTATCAATCCAGCTGGTCTGAAAGTCAAGTGCGCATGCACGTAACATATCCTCAAGTGTCTGGATGGTGCGCTCACTCTGACCATCTGTCTGTGGGTGAAACGCTGTACTCAATTTCAGTTCGGTTCCCAGTGCCTCTCGTGTGGACTTCCAATATCTGGATAGGAATCTGGTATCTCTGTCGGATACAATCGTTTTCGGAACCCCATGATGTCTTACTATCTCTCTGTCGAAGAGCTCTGCAAGCTTAGCCACTTTCCAGGTGCCCCTCATCGGTATGAATCGAGCCACCTTGGTCAGTCGGTCTACCACCACCCAAATCATATTCAGACCTCCCCTTGTAGGCGGAAGCCCTACCACGAAGTCCATAGATATGTCATGGAACTTCCACTCCGGCACTGGCATTGGCTGCACCATACCACCAGGCCGTCGGTGCTCAAACTTGACCTTCTGACAAGTGAGACACCTCAACACATAGTCATTCACATCCTTTTTCATTCCAGTCCACCAAAAATATTTTTTCATACCTTTATACATCTTTGAAGCTCCGGGGTGAATCGATGTCGTAGAATAATGGGATTCACTCAGTATGCGCTCCTTCAGCTCAGCGCTACTCCTCGGTATACACAACCGGCCGTTAAGCCTAATCAGGTCATTGCAGACTGTTATTTCTGAGTGGTTTAGAACAGGTGTAATTTACATAAAAGAAAGAAATTAAAAACTCAAATTATAAACGTCGGGCTGCAAACAATTCCCGGTCGTAGTAGTATAACGAGTGTCGTATCCATAGGGAGATTGTTCAATTTACCTTAGTCTTGGTAGTTACTTAAAAACTGTAAAAAGGGGTTTAGCCGGAGGCGAGCTTGATTTGTTGTTAAATTAATACAGAAATAATAAAAACAGTTAAAAGGTGAATTAAGTGATGTGGATGGAAAAATGTATCCTAGGATAGCGGGGGAATTTCCTAAATTACTTAACCATATTTATAACCATGTCTCAATTATTTATTGCCTATTAGAGTTAATAATTGTCAGTTACGAACTCTTAATAAAAGCCTTAATTTTTTCCTGCTCAGTCCGGAGTGTAAATATCAAGATTAATTCCTTTGTGGTACCTAGACTATCTCAAAATCATATGTTGATAATTACCAAATAAATGCAGTCGTTTGTCGCGCAAAGCATTTAGCAATATTAGTTGAAAGGAATTAAAACAAGTTAAATGAGAGAAACAGGTGATAAATATTAATTTACGTAATATTAGAAATCAAACCCCCATCCTAGGATACAAATGAAAATTACTCAGACATTAACGGAGATAAGAAGATTACACAGATAGATTTTGACATTAATTCAGAGGAAGAACTGGTCTGTTCTCGCTCTCACTGCTGCTCTTCTATTTCTTTTGTTACTGCGTGAGTGTGGAATGATGTGGTGATACGGGAGGAAATATAAGTGGAAGCGAATGGGTGAGTGTGGTGAATGGTTTCTTCAGACTCCGTCGTGCGTGGTGTGTTTGTTTTGCAGTTATGGTGTTGGTTTATATAGAGGATTGGAGGAGGCAAAAATAGAAGAGCTTGATTGAGCATTGATTGCTTCATTTATTGCAGGGGACAGAGATCAACGCGTGATGGGGTAGATGGATAAGTTGCAGAGACAGTGGGCGAGTTGGGCGAGTTGCAGAGTCGGCGCGCGAAGAAGAAAACTGTTCGCGCGCCTCAGATCCGGAATTTACACGCGTCCGCCCTTGACGTCCGCCTGAAAACAAGGCGGTTGCCTCTGCTCCTGCTATCGTCCGCCTGCACAACCGCGCCAAGGAGAGGCGGTTGCCTTTGCTGCCCGCGAATGGCCGTCCGCCTGCACAACCGCGCCAAGGAGAGGCGGTTGCATTGTGTTGTCCATGCATTGACCTATTTTCCTTCCAACTTTGACCGGCTCTAGATTCTTCGTTTGGGCTCCGTTTTTCGAGCCGTCTGCGCCTATGCGTTCGTCTCTTCGTGTACTCTGCTCCTAGCTTGGTTTTCCTCATGTTAAACCAATAATTTTTGAGATAAACAATAAACATAAACTAGAGGAAAAACATACGATAAGTGAGAAATGAGCAGAAAAGTGCTGATATAATATATGAAATACACCCATAAATCATGCTCATTTAGACACTTATCACACCCCCACACTTACCTTTTGCTTGTCCTCAAGCAAAACCATGTACCCAAGCAAGTAGGGAATGCTCAATAATAACAAATACTATTATGAAGGGTAGGATAAAGAAGTCAATAGTACATGATCTTAAACTTTTTAGAGGAGTGTGATCCATCACCTACTGGTGGCATAGGTGTACTCAGGGCAAAAATAAAAATTAGAGTTTCGGGGTATGATCTGGAGTACTTCAATGCTTCTTGATTTAAGGTGACTTTGAGAACTTTTACCATGGCCAACTTCTCTCAAGAATGGGTATTGAGGAGAAAACAAAAGGAAAAAATAGATTTATGCATTTGTTTCACTTTTGCATAAGAGATGAGAAGATAATATGTAGGCATCAAGCCTTTGTATTTAAGAACACTCAACTCTCTTGTTAGTTACCAATGGTGTCTCGCAAGTCCCTTATTTATTATATATTTTTTCTTTTTTTTTTGACAGAGAAGCACCCCTTAGCAATCCCTAAGAAAGAAGACAGAAGGAACCCCTGAGTAATAAAAATCCAACCATTTCAGATCATTTGGTCACACCGCATAAAAATGCTCCTCAAAAGTAATCAAAATTTTAAAATTTTTGTACATTTTTATACCATTTATCCCACAATTCATAACAATATTTATTCCTAAAGAGAACAACCTACACATAAAGGGTTCACGATATTAAATTTGGACAAACGCAAGATAAGCAGAGAGATTAAGCATTTTAGCATAAAATGTCACCGAAAAGGGCACACTCCCCCACACTTAAATTGAACAATGTCCTCATTGTTCACCAGAAAAACAAGGGAAGTTTCAGAAGTCCTTTTCGGTAATTAGATAAAATAGAGAGAACACGAAGCTTACGAATATTCATTTAAGCATATAAATTCTCCTCTGCATATTTTATTTAAATAAAAGCATAATTAAAGAAACTAGTACTCCCCTGATATTATTTGTGCTAGCGTGTATTGGACTTCCCCCACACTTGAGCTTCAGCCTCAAGTAGCGTAGCTTGGTTGCGGTGTAGACATGAAATTGCACCTGCATAAAACACTAGAAGCAACCATACTATAAACGGGGTTAAAAGTTAGCAAAAATAAAATTAAAGGGAATCTGAAAATTAAAACAGCATAAAAGCATATAAAAAATAAGTTCGTCCGGGTTGCCTCCCGGAAAGCTGCCCTTCTTTAACGTCTTTAGCTAGACGCTTTTTCGTTAGATCGATCATGGGGGGTGGTTATGAGGAGGAGATCCAAAGCATGACTCGATGGTTTTTTTTAGAGTCCACCTGGATGCATGTTTTCTTTTCTTATCCCGCTCTTCGTCCGGGATTGGTGGTGGTATCTCTGTAATTGACATGCCGTCTGGAAGGGTGACAAAGAGAAGTGGGGATGATGATGATTGAGTATCCCTCACAAACTTGAGATCTTTGGATTTGCTATCTGGAGATCTTCCTGATGCAAACTCCAGCTTTTCGTTATAAGCTTGAAGGGTGATTTTCCCCTGGGCTACCCAAATATGCACATCGGCTGTGGCAAGGAATGGTCGTCCAAGGATGAGAGGTGTAGTGGAGTTCTCTTCGATGTCTAGAATGACAAAATCGCATGGGAAGTATAAGTGCTCCACTTTAATGATAACATCCTCCACCACTCCGCTTGGGTATGTTACCGAACCATCTGCCAGTTGCAGGGTCATCTTAGTCTTTTTCATCTCTCCAATTCCCAGCTTTTTGAAAGTGGAGAGGGGCATCAAATTAATGGAGGCACCCAGATCGCATAAGGAGTATGGAAATGAGGTGCTACCAATTGTGACTGGAATGGTGAAGCTGCCCGGATCATTGCATTTTGATGGTAGTGGTTTTTGTAGAGTAGCTGAGCAAGCTACATTGAGAGGTACCGTACCGACTTCGGCCAATTTAGTTTTGTTGGATATGAGGTGTTTGAGGAATTTGGCATAGTTTGGCATTTTGGCAATGAGGTCGACAAACTGTATATTGACGTTTAGTTGCTTCAGCATTGCTAGAAACTTACCATATTCATTATCCAATTTCTGCTTCTGGAGTCGGCGAGGAAATGGTATAGGCGGTTCTTGTGAAGGAGGTTCTGAAGCTGGTGGAATAGTGAGGACGCTAGGAGATGTCTTTTCTGTTGGAACCTCAACTTTTCCTTCACTATCCTCTTTGGATTCTTCTGATTGTTGCGGGATGTGAATCTCGTCGGTTTTCTTACTGCTCCTCAAGGTTATCGCCTTAACCTCCTCTTCTTCTTCTTTGAAGTCGAGCTTTTCGTTTTCATAACCAGCCACCAAGTGCTCAAGGTAGGTATTCTCAGATTGAATACGATTATTATAGACTTTGGCGGTGCTTTCAAGTTCAGCTACATTCCTTTTGGAAGTTTCGATTGCTACAACCCACTCTTGGAGGGAAGGGTGTAGTTCTGGAACTTTAGCTGTTTTAGCCACCTCCGTCTTTTCTTCATCGTGCTCTTCACATAGATGCACTTGGCTTGCTCTCTTGGATTTGGTTCATTTTGGCTGGGGAGAGCCCCTGGCGGTCTTCGAGCAAGATGTTCTGCAAGTTGATTGAATTTACCTTCGATTTTTTGGTTGAAAGCTTCTTGTGCAGAGAGCTGGTTCTGAGTTATGGACATGAATCCCTTCATCATCTCTTTGAGTTCTGCATTTGGATCAGAAGAGGATGAAGATGGTTGTTGTTGTTGTTGTTGTTGTTGTTGTTGGAAACCTGGAGGGGCACCTTGTGCTCTGTAACCCATATTAGAGTTTGGTTGGGGTCGGTTCCCCTGATAGGTGTTGGAGTTGTTGTTCTGCCCTCCTTGGTTCTGATCATTATTTTTCCATGAGAAATTCGGGTGATTTCTCCATGGGTAGTTGTTGTTGATGTTATTGTTGTAGGAATTACCTGGGCGGTTTCCTATGAATTGTACTTCCTCGTACTGGCCTTTGCCTTCGCATTGATGAGTTTCATGAGGACCGGCGCATATGACACATCCTTCTGTAGGTGGAGCTGGTGGTGAACTTGTAGGTGGGGAAGCTATTGTTTTTACAATTTCGTTCTGTGATGTTGTTAGCTTTTCCACCATCTTTGCAAGGGACGAGATCTGAGCCGATAAATGATCTGTAGGCTCAACATGGAGTAGGCCTGCTGCTCGTGGCGTTCTTCCTTGGATCTCGTCCACTGTCTGTATTGCTCGTCATGGTTTCGAGAGATCCATTCCTTCTTTAGGAGATTTCATCATGAAACTTCCTCCTGCAGAGGAATTGACGAGTAGTCGGTTCCCATCATCCAGACCGTTAAAGAATGACAGGCAGAGAGATTGATCGTCCAGACCATGGTGGGAACACTTCATTAGCATATCCTTGAATCTATCCCATGCGTCGTACAACGTTTCTCCCGGCTCCTGACAGAAAGTGTTGATCTCACCGATCAATTGCCTTGTTCTACTGGTTGGGTAGTATTTGGCAAGGAATTTTTGGGCCATTTGCAGCCATGTGGTTATTGATCGGGAGGGAAGGCTTCGGTACCACCGGTTTGCTGAATCCGATAATGAGTGAGGAAAAAGTTGTAGTCGGATTCTTTCCTTGACGTTGCCGGTCTGACCAAAGGAATTGCAGAAGTCTAGGAAGAGACTCAGATGATTTGGGGCTTCATCTGGGTTTGCTCCACTAAACTTGCCTAGATCCCGGACGGCGGTAATGTAGTGGGTTTTGAAAACCCAACGTCCGGCTTCTTCTGGTGTTAGTTCAGGGAGAACTATGGCTGATGCTCTTCCTTCGGTGTTTGGTTGGTGATAATCAGATAGGGCACGGTGTTCTGGTTGAATTGCATGGTCCATTTCATTTATAACTTCGTTATTGGCCATGGCTTGGTTTCTCAGGTTTCTTTGTGCTTGAAATAAAGTACGCTCGGGTTCGGGGCTCGGACTGATTGGTGGAGAGCCTCGGGTTTGAGTATTTGGCATGCACAGAAGATAACTTGTGGTTTGTCAGAAGCTGCAAAATTAGTTAGTAAATAAAATAAGAAAGGCAGAAATATTGGTTAGGCTGATAAACGTTAGGAGTTAGTGTACTGGAAATTATAAGTTAGTAGTTAGAGACAATGGAAAGAAATGACAGAAAATTGAAATGACAATGGAAAGAAATGTTAAGGACAATGGAAATGAAATGTTAAGGACAATGGAAAGAAAGGACAATGGAACGAAATGACAGGAAATTTAAAGTTAGTAGTTAGAGACAATGGAAAGAAATGACAATGGAACGAAATGACAATGGAACGAAATGACAATAATATTAAGATGTTAGGAGTTAGATGTCCAAAGTCCGAAGTCAAATGTCCGAGTAAGGTCAGAAGTTCGATGTCCAAGTCAGATTATAAGTCTGATGTCCAAGGTTAGATTATTAACAAGATTATTGACAGTTTATTATAATAAAACAGGTGAACTACCGGAAACTAGGGAAATTGATGGAATCAATCTCCCCGGCAACGGCGCCAATTTGCAGACTGTTATTTCTGAGTGGTTTAGAACAGGTGTAATTTACATAAAAGAAAGAAATTAAAAACTCAAATTATAAACGTCGGGCTGCAAACAATTCCCGGTCGTAGTAGTATAACGAGTGTCGTATCCACAGGGAGATTGTTCAATTTACCCTAGTCTTGGTAGTTACTTAAAAACTGTAAAAAGGGGTTTAGCCGGAGGCAAGCTTGATTTGTTGTTAAATTAATACAGAAATAATAAAAACAGTTAAAAGGTGAATTAAGTGATGTGGATGGAAAAATGTATCCTAGGATAGCGGGGGAATTTCCTAAATTACTTAACCATATTTATAACCATGTCTCAATTATTTATTGCCTATTAGAGTTAATAATTGTCAGTTACGAACTCTTAATAAAAGCCTTAATATTTTCCTGCTCAGTCCGGAGTGTAAATATCAAGATTAATTCCTTTGTGGTACCTAGACTATCTCAAAATCATATGTTGATAATTACCAAATAAATGCAGTCATTTGTCACGCAAAGCATTTAGCAATATTAGTTGAAAGGAATTAAAACAAGTTAAATGAGAGAAACAGGTGATAAATATTAATTTACGTAATATTAGAAATCAAACCCCCATCCTAGGATACAAATGAAAATTACTCAGACATTAACGGAGATAAGAAGATTACACAGATAGATTTTGACATTAATTCAGAGGAAGAACTGGTCTGTTCTCGCTCTCACTGCTGCTCTTCTATTTCTTTTGTTACTGCGTGAGTGTGGAATGATGTGGTGATACGGGAGGAAATATAAGTGGAAGCGAATGGGTGAGTGTGGTGAATGGTTTCTTCAGACTCCCGTCGTGCGTGGTGTGTTTGTTTTGCAGTTATGGTGTTGGTTTATATAGAGGATTGGAGGAGGCAAAAATAGAAGAGCTTGATTGAGCATTGATTGCTTCATTTATTGCAGGGGACAGAGATCAACGCGTGATGGGGTAGATGGATAAGTTGCAGAGACAGTGGGCGAGTTGGGCGAGTTGCAGAGTCGGCGCGCGAAGAAGAAAACTGTTCGCGCGCCTCAGATCCGGAATTTACACGCGTCCGCCCTTGACGTCCGCCTGAAAACAAGGCGGTTGCCTCTGCTCCTGCTAGCGTCCGCCTGCACAACCGCGCCAAGGAGAGGCGGTTGCCTTTGCTGCCCGCGAATGGCCGTCCGCCTGCACAACCGCGCCAAGGAGAGGCGGTTGCATTGTGTTGTCCATGCATTGACCTATTTTCCTTCCAACTTTGACCGGCTCTAGATTCTTCGTTTGGGCTCCGTTTTTCGAGCCGTCTGCGCCTATGCGTTCGTCTCTTCATGTACTCTGCTCCTAGCTTGGTTTTCCTCATGTTAAACCAATAATTTTGTGAGATAAACAATAAAACATAAACTAGAGGAAAAACATACGATAAGTGAGAAATGAGCAGAAAAGTGCTGATATAATATATGAAATACACCCATAAATCATGCTCATTTAGACACTTATCAGTCATCATCGTGGAGTCTGAAGTCGTACTTCTGACCCTCGAATGTGCCATCAATAAGCTTCTGTCTAATCTCCACCATATACTGATCCGTCATCTGAGCACTCCGCACCTCTTCAACCAAGCCAGTATGAGAGACTAGCGAATGGAGAGAGTGTGCTCGGCGACTCAATGCGTCAGCTACCACGTTTGCCTTACCCTCCTTGTACTGTAAATTGATGTCATAATCATTTAAGAATTCAACCCACCTTCTCTGCCTCATGTTCAACTCTTTCTGAGTGAACAAGTATTTCAAACTCTTGTGGTCGGAATAGATTGTCACGCTTACCCCATACAAATGATGTCGCCATATCTTCAGTGCGAAGACAATGGCCCCCAATTCTAAATCGTGGGTAGGGTAGTTCTCCTCGTGCTTCTTCAGCTGTCGGGAGGCGTAAGCCACGACCTTCCCGTGTTGCATCAACACACAACCCATACCCCTGCCTGATGCGTCGCAATAGACCTCAAAACCATCTGGACCGTCTGGTAATGTCAGAACCGGTGCAGATGTCAGAGCATCCTTGAGACTCGTGAAAGCACTCTCACAGTCGACTGTCCACTCGAATGGTGCATCCTTTTTCATCAAGGAAGTCATCGGCTTCGAGACACTGGAGAAGTCCTTCACAAACCTCCTATAATAACCTGCCAGACCGAGGAAGCTCCTGATGTCGGTAACTGTCTTCGGCCTAGGCCAGGTGCGCACTGCATCTATCTTTGCCGGATCAACAGCGATCCCGGCTCAGAAATCACATGTCCAAGGAAGGATACTTGATTCAACCAAAATTCACACTTAGAAAATTTAGCATACAGCTGATTCTTTCTCAATGTCTGCAATACATCTCTCAGGTGGCTTTCATGCTCACCTCTCGATTTCGAATACACAAGTATGTCATCGATGAAGACTACCACTGATTTCTCCAACTGGTCTTGGAACAAACGGTTCATTAAGTCCATGAACTTTGCTGGTGCATTTGACAAGCCAAACGGCATAACTGTGAACTCATAATGCCCATACCTAGTTCTGAATGCTGTCTTTTCGATATCACTGTCACGGATGGCAATCTGGTGGTATCCGGAACGTAGGTCTATCTTGGAGAATACTGATGCTCCCCTCAGCTGATCAAATAGATCGTCGATGCGTGGTAAGGGGTAACGGTTCTTCACCGTAACAGCATTCAGCTCCCGATAATCAATACATAGGCGGAGGCTACCGTCCTTCTTCTTCACGAAGAGGACCGGCGCTCCCCATGGTGAAACACTAGGGCGGATAAAGCCCTTGTCGAGTAGGTCTCTCAGCTGCTCCTTGAGCTCTGTCATCTCTGCTGGAGCCATACGGTAAGGTGCTTTCGCAATGGGTCCGGTGCCCGGAACTAGATCAATCTCAAACTCAACCTCTCGTGCTGGCGGCATGCCCGGCAGTTCCTTAGGAAATACATCAGGAAACTCCGACACTACCGGCACATCTGGGCTAAACTCAGGGTCTCTCTCTATGTCCTGGACATAGCAGAGGTATACATCATTTCCTCGCCGTAACTCACGATACATGGCCATGGCGGTGATGATCTGTGTCGAAGGCTCCCTGGGCCTCTGGCGGTATGATATAGTAACCCCAGATGGACTCCTAAGAAGCAGTCGATGCTCGGCACATAGGATTCTACCCTTGTACCGCTCCAACCAGTTCATCCCGATAATCACATCAAAACCTAGTCCGTCGAACTCTATCAAGTCGATCGGAAACTCCTCATCCATAATTCGAACAACAGCATCTCGGTAGTAGCGGGTACACCTGATCCGCTCTTTCGACGGGAGAGTGACCACGAAGTCTGGCATCTCTTCACCGTCTAACCCCAGCCTCTTCGCAAATGATAGCGAAATGAAAGTGTGTGAGGCTCCAGAGTCGAACAAGATCGATGCATCCACGCCATTCACTGGAAAGGTACCGGTGAGGATTGTGCCGCTCTTGCTGGCTTCTGCCTTATTGCAGACACTCAGTATACCTCCCGTTCCGAGTGCACAGCCTAATTCATTGGCAAATTCATAAGTATACGGTAGTAACACGTTGATACACTCCAAAACAACATCCCTTTATTCATTAACACAGTCTTTACACCATAAGTTGGTTACATTGTAGACATGGCTAGATATTGCATCTTTAGCATACACTGGTTTAATACATCACATGATTACACAAGGCTCAAAACTGCCTGAAAGTCAAATTCAAGCGTCCGGGTTTCAGATGCGTGGCATTCACCACTGTCGATGGTGCGGTATTCAACTTAATCTTCTTGATACCGTGGTATAACATCCTTGATTGTCCTCCCATGATCAATACATCACCTGATTTCAACACTAGCTTCTTTGCGAGATCACCACGCTTCTGCTCGCCGTACATAAACACAGCGGTATCACCAATGGACCAAGACACCACGGGTACTCCCTTACTTAGAGACTCGGGTGACTCGTCCTTATCTTGGTGTAACCCTAACCGTCCACCTTTCTGGTAGAAGTTCACAATGCATAAGTCTGCTTCCACGTTCGGAATCGGTTCCGATTCAAGTTGCTGAGCAATTCCCACGGTGTGGTTAACAACCGCAAGGAACTCCTCAGGTATGCCTGGTACAGTTGCTCCGTCTTCAGCTCGCACATCCTGATATGACTTGGTGTAGGGATTCCAGTCCTTACCCATGCACATCATCTTCATCATCTTCATTCATCTTCGAACCGCTCGGGTATTCGGGTGTGTAGAAACCTCCTGGTGCTGCTCCAAGTTCGTTGCAACGTCTGATGATGTGGATTTGTGCTTCCGGTGTCAGGTATCCATTTAAGAGTATCATACCTGGTTGGATAACCTGACATTGCTCCAGTGGGAATTCGGTGATGCTGATGGTGGTCTCTTCAGGGTTTGGTGTGGGCGGGATTGGATAACAGATATTGAAGGTTCCTAAATTTTCCACATTGTCTAATTTAGGTGTCTCTCACGTCATTATTTAACCCATTACTTAGGTGGTTGTACCTTAGACTCACTAATACAACACTCATGCATGAAATGCGGTAAGCAATCACTTTTTCATTTAACAGTTTAGGCGGTACCTGGTCTCGAAGAGGATCCTGGTGCCTCTGACCGGTCCACCACATTCAGGGCGGCCTTGCCGGACCCCGTACCCTTCCCCTTCTGGGATTCAGTGTACTTCTTGTCAGAAGTCTGCTGGATGATCGCCTTCGGGCCTTCAGTGGTCGTGGTAGTATTACCCTTCCACTGCCCCTTTGGCTTGTAGTTCCTGCTGTTGGGGTTCGTCCAACACTCAAATTCACGGTGCCCCATCTTCTGGCAGTGACGACACCTCACATCATTCCCCTTGCAGTCTTTGCCGGGGTGGTCTCCATTGCACCACTTACAGTAAAAGTGGCGCTCCGGTCCAGAACCCGCGCTAGCTGCTATAACAACACACAATCAATACTCACTTCCCATCTTAACAACATACACCTCAACTAGATACACATGATTAAGTAATTACCCTTAGGCGGGTAGGAGCGTAGAGGCTTCGCCGCATACGCATACGTGAGCTTCAGTGGCTCATCAGCTGTGGTGGTCTGGGCTTGGCCCTTGTCACCCTGGTACTGACCCTTCTGGGGCTGAGGGTAGGGTTTCTTTTTCTTTCCTCCCCCATACCCTTGCTGACTCTGGCCCTCGTTGGTGGCCTTGCGCTTGTGCGCATTCTCCTCGTCCCTCAGACGGACGGTAATTTCAACCTTAGCAGCGGCATGATAGCACTCCTGAATTTTAGGATGTCAGTCATGCCCCGCAAAACAACTTACCAATTCATATTAACATTCACTCAAGGTATAGATTGATTCACAACAAAGTACTCTAACTACCTGCAAGGTGGTATACTCAGCTGGCCCCATCCCATAGCGGAGACGGTGGCTAAGACCATTGTAGAACCGGTTCACCAACACTCGGTTCGAATACCCAAGGTCTGGTAACAGGTGGATAAGGCCGGTGAATGCGGTGTAGTAGTCATCAACCGACATCTTATCCCCCTGCCTCAGACTGTCCAGCTCGAGGCGCTTGGCCTCCTGCACATGAACAGGGTAATACTTGGCTCGCAGTAGAGCCGTGTACTCCCTCCAACCAAACTCAGGGTCAGCCATCCTGTCCTCTTTCACCAACTTCCACCAACTCTGTGCCGTACCCTTCAAGTAATAAGCGGCAAGACGGACCTTAGCTTCAGCAGGCACTGCCAAGGTCTCGTAGGCGGTCTCCAGCTCGGAGATGTACGCCTCCAGCTTTCGAGGGTCGGTCTCCCCATTGAATGACGGCGGTCTCAGATCAGCCAACGCCTTGACCCAATTGGTCTCTCGTGGCGGTGGTGGCGGTGGCTGAACTCCGGGCTGTTGCCCTTGCTGTATAGCAGCAACCAAATCGGGTACCAACTGGGCTACGGCGGCTGCAACTGCCTCAGCCATGGTCTGTGCCGTAGTATCATCGCCCTGGTCACCCAAATCTCCAGTACCGCGCCCGCGGCCTCTACCTCGTGGTCTACCTGCCATCTGAATTCATATGAACATTTCATTAGCATTATGCTTGCACACTTATCGGTCCAATGGTTATAGCATCTTCCCGACAACCAGGTAATTCCACACTTAATTAGTGGTTAACCTTCCCAAATCTGTTCCCTTAGGTATCTGTAGTTAGGTTTCCTAACTCGGTATATTCCTAAGCTCGGTATTCTAGTCATCAGAGCGATACTTCGCTCTGATACCACTTTTTGTAACACCCCTACAACGCCCCTATCAACTACCGAAATCGCAGCGGAAATAACCAACCAAACAATAACTAAACGCTTTGGTGTTACAACGCCGTCAACCACCCACGGGGTTAACTAGGCAGAATAAATACAAGTGTATCGGTCTGATGATCAGACTCCCGAGCATAGAATCTAACATCCATATATAAACATAACCAGCCATACCGAGTATTAAATTTACATCATACCTACCAACCGTAAACATCCACCACTGTTTAACAAACGGTACCAAAATGTAATGCCTCGGGAGCACAGGCGCATCCCGGGCTCAACAACCAACATAGCCAAAATACATCAACAACCTAGGACCTAGAGCCACTCTGCTTCTTCGATCCTCATCCTGCAATAAAATATGGAGCCCCCGAGGGGGTCAGCAACCTTTGCTGGTATGGCTAACGCGCAGCCCATCGGCTACCGGGATACGCGCAACCAATTGTCATGATAACATGGCATTCATTTTAAAACATCCAACATATATATATATACCATAGCATAGCAAGAGAAATTGCATAGCATCATAACAATACATAACACCATAAAATCGGTCCTCACAAGGAACCTTCCACCATAGTTAGTATACCATGTGAGCCTAGAGATTTTTACTAATCCCATGTTAAGCTCGTTACCAACCTCGTTACCGTCCAGTTATATAGAACGGTTAACTTATACCCAAGGTGTGTCGGATATAGTGATCCCAAGCACACCGAAATAACATACGTATGCCCCTGTGGCCCGACGTGAGTCAGTAACTAGCTTTGGATAAGCTGAGGGAAGGTAGAAACCAAATTGGAATACCACCTATACATACACCAAGAGAGCCGAACCGGATATGATATCGACTCCCGTCCATCACACGCGTGGCCGGAACAACCGGACTCCTCATTCCCCCCGATTAGCACTTGTTAGTGATCACACAATATTTGTTAAATCGCATACAAGCAATTATTTAGGTCGTGTTAGACAACCAAGGGAAAGGAGTCACAACCTTACAACATCTTAATGTACAACGACTGTAAACTCTTTTCATGCCTTAATCTTATAAGGTCGTAACACACAGAAAAGCAAACAACATCAAAGCCGGTGTAAACCGGTAGACAACAGACTGCAAGAAAACCATACCTTGGTCCTTGCCTCGTTTCGTTTCCACCTTGAGAGAATCCTAAACACATTAGTAACGTCGGTTAATTAACACTAGTCCATTATTAACATTATCTACTCAACATTACTAGTTTATTTTTATTTTACACTTGTTACAACTTTTCATCCTTTTAATTGCCTTTAAAACCCACCTAACATGTCTTACATAACCTTATTATATCATTACTAACCAACTACTATTTTTAGATAACAATTCCCATCTTAAAACAATAATTTTTGGTCCATACAGTGGCCTGTCCGAACTTGTGTCCGAGCTTCCAAGTTCGGACGCAAGCCGTGATTTTAGACAGAAAACAGACACACGTCCGAACTTATGTCCGGACTTCGGAAGTTCGGACGTGAGCCGAGAAAAATTTAGACAGAAATCCGCGTCCGAACATGTGTCCGGACTTCCCAAGTTCGGACACAGTTCGAGAATAATCCTAATGGGTGGGTACGTCCGAACATGTGTCCGACTTCCCAAGTTCGGACACTGTTCTCGAGTGAGAATTTCTTTACCCTACAGGGCCTGTCCGAACTTCCACATCCGGACGGAAGTTCGGACAAGGCATTATACTCCAATTCCTAAGCCTTTAAACACTTAACCAAATTTCCCTTAGGCCTCCAACACTTATAGTATCCTCTCCTTAAGTTCCTAAGTGGTATTCCTTGTCTATTCTAATCATTATACCAAGACATATCTTCTACACACATTATTACTTAAACATCATTTCTTACAACCTAAAACTCTTTATGTCATCATTGTAATCTCTTTTCTAAGCTTACACTTTCTCCTTATTTTACCAAAGTTTGCCTAAGTCTCAATCTAAGTCCCAAGGTGACTTTGGTACTTACTAAACCTCAAGCTCATGCCTAAGTCCTTGTCACACCCTAGAACACTTAAGACATTATATCTTTACTTGTAAAACACCTAGTCATTTCCTAACACTTCTAACTCACCAAACCTTATGTAAACACTTAGAACTTCTTACTTCTTACCTAGATTTTGACATGGATTCCCCTAGAACATTACTAAGCCTAAACACTTTGTTTTCTCCATTAAACACACCAGAACACCTAGAATCACCAAGAACACTCTCCCACACAAAACTTTACTCAAATCACACCACATTACAATATAAGGCATAACTTAAATTGCATGGCACTTAGGCCCTTAAAATGCATGGCTCTTAGGCCCTTAAGGTGCTTAAATCATAAACACTGAATTTCCACATATATATGCCTTTGACCTGCAATTACATACAACAAGACATATGTTCTTTTACTAGTCTCCTTGAGGACATTGCTAGGTCATTCACCATTTGCTCTTTAGGTAGTTTTAATAAGCATTTATAAGCTCATTTCTCCTAAGGCATTAAACAACATTAGGTTAGGAGATTTACCTCTTTTCCAAAACACTTCCTTCTTGTTTCCTTACAAAACCGTATGGTATTTTGATTCCTTGTCAAGTTCTCAACAATCTACAAACATTATAATGAGTATTCAAGCTATAAGCTTCATCTCATTTTAAACCCTAATTTTACATTGTTTCAAAAACATTAATGTAGTTGTTTTACCTTGATCTTTGAGGAAAGTTTGAATATATAACAAGAGAGGACTCCACCTAGTCCATGAAGAGTTGAAATGAAGCTAGAACAAAGTCACACAAAGAGCTATATCAATGTGTATTTTCGGTCAAGGTAAAAACATGGAGGAAACATGATTTTTCTTTGAGATTCCTTACCTAGAAGCAAAGGAGATCAACAATATGTAAAAAGACAAGCTCAAGCTCCTTCAATGGTGGAACTCCATGGCACCGAAATGGGGCTCTTGAAGCTTTGAGAAGATAGGAATGAAGAGCTTGATGAGAGGAAGAGATTGGTGGTCTTAGAATTTGATTTGGACAAGTGAGCTTGATTTAACAAGAGGTCAAAGATGGAGTTTCTATGGTGATAGTGGTATTACCGTGGAAGAGAAGGAAGAAGAGAGGTGTGGAGCCGTGTGAACAAGGGAGGAAATGAGAGAATAAGATAGAATTTGCTTTTAAGAGATATTTATGCTTATAAAGTAAAAAAAGTAAGTTTAATTAGTTTTCTTTACTTACTTATTATATCAACTAGAGAGTGGTGAGTCACCACACTTAGAAAACCGGCCCCCTATATTATAATGAGGGTATTTTAGTCTTTGTTTGTCAATTTAATTACTTAATACAACATATGTTATAAACTAGCTTATAAAAGTCACTATTCACCTAAACAAGGCACTTAGAAGTGAAATTTTTGATTTCCCATTAATATAGCCACCCAAATGTGATACTATATAGTACACATATATATTTAAGAGTAATGATGGACATTTAGCCACTCAAAACCCATTTACAAGACAATTTTTCAAAAATGTGCTTTAAGACTTCTTAAGCACATTTTGTGTTTTAACTTGTTTTCAAGCTTGGTTTTCTTTGGTAATTGTTTTAATATGTTCATTAATATATATATATATATGGTCTTGGTAAGTTCATTAGGTCTTACCCAAGCTTATTCCAAGCTTAGAGCACATTTTAGCTCTTATTGACTTTAAAGCACATTTTGTGTTTTCTTTTGTTTCAATTTGTTTACTAGTGTTTCTAAGACTCTTTTTAGTCTTAATAAATCATGTTTTAATGTTTAACCAACATACCAATGTTTGGGGTATTTCATAAATGGGTTCACTAATTCCTTTAATCTCGTTAACTTAACTGAGTTCCTTAACTTCAACCATTCATGGTAGTCCTTAGCTCTTGTTTGACCTATACTGCTGACCGTAGTACGGAGTTGACTACTTCCCGTGTTCCGGACTCTACTTGTATACATACGTGGGGTACCATACTGATACATTGCTACTTACCCAACTAACCCATAAGTAGGTCTGC
Source organism: Limonium bicolor (assembly GCA_023374045.1). NCBI lineage: Eukaryota > Viridiplantae > Streptophyta > Magnoliopsida > Caryophyllales > Plumbaginaceae > Limonium > Limonium bicolor. The sequence continues at coordinate 462,336,945 of CM041776.1, forward strand.
CAGGCCCACAAGCTCCTATCGGAGTGCGGTCGTCCCACATTTCAGTTGGTACACTCGTAGTGTCCGTCACACGCCTAGGTGAAGTATTCTGTTGTCAACTCCCTTATATTGTCCCTTGACAATATGTGTCCCGTGCTTCCCGAACTTAATCGAAGGAAAGTTTATCCACTGTTGTATCCTTGTCAACTGTCCTTGGTTTTACTGGTTTGGTGTAAAAGAAGGTTAGAAAGAAGTGTTGGTTTGAAAGAAAATCTGGTTGTGAAAGAAAAGAGTTTGAATAAATCTGGGTTTGAAAGAAAAGTTTCATGGTTTCGCAACATCTTCTTACCTTAGCCAAGTCTAGCTTCTTGCTGACTGGTGTACTTCCAATTACAGAGGTTAGGCTAACAGGCCCTTCCACTGTTATGACGATCACATTTAACTTTATTGTACTTTTCCAAGTACTTTGTAGTGGTTATAAATTTCCCGAATAGCCCTGTTATAGCAGCACTTGCTATGGCAAGTGCGCCATGCTAACTGGCTATCGGTTCAACACATACCGGTTGTGGTATTGTTTTTACCCGCACTGTCATCAGTGGCCTTGTTGGCCCTTATTTGTTCTTACCGTCTTGACAATAAATCTTCTAAGTACTTCTCGCCGTCTCCACATGATAATCATCAACTAGGGTGTTTCCCACTCTGGGAGACCCCTTTTCCTTAGTATTGTATCCTCTTTGTACTACGTTGTCGTTCCTTAATCGGTTGACATACCGTTGGCGACATTATTTAATGTTTGTAGTCCCGTAGACACTCGTCTCGGGTTTTATTAATCCACTTCTTGCCTGTTGCACGGTTGGTGCGTTGCAAACTGGTTATTCTCGACTGCTCGGCATGTCGACCCAGGTTGCCGGAAATTCTATTCTTCTATACACTGATTCTTCACTCTTCGATATGAAATGCGGTTAACACTTGCTTAGATGGGAACCGTCTCCGGGATTCCCAACTTTCGGGATCTACCGTATGACTGGTTCTCCATACCTTTAGAGGTACTTAATAGCAGCCAGATCGGGTATTCCCGAGTAAGAGAGGACTTCCATCTCTCTGGCGTCCCTTTCCAAGTTATATACAGGGATTGTGGAGGGCAGGATGGATATTGTAGGTTTCCAGTACACACTGGTAATACCTAACTAGCGTATCTCTCACGCTATCACTCAACCCTTAACCCAAAGCACTAAAATCCTAACTCGGTACTTCCTAAGCTCGGTAATTCAGTCATCAGAGCGATACTTCGCTCTGATACCACTTTTTTTGTAACACCCCAACTACAACCATACACTTAACAACACATTGCAGCGGAAACTCAACTCATCACCTTACATAACTCAATGGTGTTACACGCCGTTAACCACCCACGTGGCTAACAAGGCTAATACCTGTACATTGTATCGGTCTGATGGACTAGAATCCCGAGCAACTACACAATACAATCCTTAATCCATTTCCAACATTTATTATACACATACCATCCTACTGTATCGAGTATTTATAAACTGATGCCGATAACAATTTCTGTCTTACTACACCTACAGTATATATACACTTAAATGATTACCCATGTACAACGACTACCCCGTCCTACTCTCAAACGGCTTCCAGCTCTTCGTACCTGAAATAAGAAAAGAAGAGAAAGGGTGGCCCCCAAGGGGCTCAGCACCTTTGCTGGTATGGTAATCCCACAGCCCACATGCTACCGGGCCACGCACAACTAATTGTCGTCTTAGCATGCGATTGATTATTTTTAAATCATGCATGCCACTGTAAACACACAACACACAACATTTTGCCTCAATGGGCTCAACAAACGGATAATACCTCCTTACTTGATAAATCACTCATGGTATTCATTATCCCTAGAGTGTTCCTCCTCTAACGGAGCTACTTCCTTAATAGACGACACTTACCCGATATTCGGGTTATCCTCAAACGCCTCTTATTGCGAACTGGGATTCATTTCCATGATCCACATACTCCACATTTAAGACATATAACATTCATCACATAACAACACATATCAACACTTTTCACGTTTCAACGCGTACATAATAACATCGCCATAGATATTGCTTCACAGCAACAACACGTAACACCATAAGATCGGTTCACACAAGGAACCTTCCACCATAGTTAGTATTCACAGTGAGCCTAGAGATTGTTGCCAACCTCATGCTAAGCTCGTTACTTACCTCGTTACCGTCCTGTTATTTGAACGGTTAACTTAACCCCAAGGCGTGTCGGATATAGTCATCCCAAGCACACCGAAACAACATTCGTATGCCCTTGTGGCCCGACGTGAGTCAGTAAACTAGCTTTGGATAAGCTAAGGGAAGGTTGAAACCAAATTGGAATACAACCCATACATACACCAAGAGAGTCGAACCGGATATGACATCGACTCCCGTCCTCACACGCGTGGCCGGAACATACCGGACTCCTCACCCCCCATTAGTACATATATACTTATAAATAAGTAGTTAGAGATCCATTATGGAGCCTACCACATCCACACACCATACGGTATCATAACCGAGTTAAGCACACAAGGGAGGTTCACACACTTGCATACAACAACAATATCCAACTAACTCACACATAGCCGTGGTTAGAACGTTCCCAAGGTTTGGGTCGTTAACTCCGAATACCGATCTCTCATGTGCTCCTAGTTCTAGTTAGCTAAGGTTTAACACTTATTTGAGGTTAAACGGTATCGGAGACTAAAAGTGCCACATAAATGAATTACTATAAACTCATTACATGTTTTTATCTTACAAGGTGGCAAACACTCAGAAAAACACATTGGCATACAAGCCGGTGTAATCCGGTAGGACACAGGTTGCAAGAAAACCATACCTGTCACCGGAGTCCACTTATCATGTCCACTTATGTTCCTCGAGCAATTCTCGAACAACTGGTAATATTACAATTACTTTCATTAACATCGGGGTAACTTGATTGTGTAACATCGAATAACCATGATTAACCCCATAATTTAATTAAATAACTTCACATTTATCTTCTTTTACTTTCACATTGTAACACAACCTTTCACCCACTCAATCATCATTATAACTCACCTAACATGTCTTAAACAACCTTATAATATCATTACTAACTTATTACCATTTTTAGATAACATTTCCCATCTTAAAGCAACATTTTTGGTCCATATAGTGGCCTGTCCGAATTTGTGTCCGAACCTCCAAGTTCGGACGCAAGCCGTGACTTTAGACAGAAAACAGACACACGTCCGAACTTGTGTCCGGACTTCGGAAGTTCGGACGTGAGTCGAGAACCTCTTAATGCGGAAATCCATGCGTCCGAACATGTGTCCGGACTTCCCAAGTTCGGACACAGTTCGAGTGTGCAAAATTCTTACCCAACAGAGCCTGTCCGAACTTCCATGTCCGGACGGAAGTTCGGACAAGGCAAAATGCTCAATTTCCAAGCCTTTAAACACTTAGCCAAATTTCTCCAAAGCCTCCAACACTTATAGTATCTACTCCTTAGGTCCCTAAGTGATGTTTCATGCCTATTCTAACCATTATACCAAGACATATCTTCCACACAAACATCATCATTCAAACATCCTTTCTTACATATCAAAACTCCTTATGTCATTCTTACAATTCCTTTTCCAAGCTTACACTTCCTCCTTTATTTACCAAATCCTCTTTTCACAACTTCTTGAATTCCTTTCTCAAAACCTTACCTAAACATCATTTTCTCCTTATTCATCAATCATTACCTAACCTTATATAAACTTCTCCAAGACTTTGACACACCCTAGAAACACTCATTTGATCTCTAGAACTTCCAAGATAATGCCTAAATCCTTGTAGCACCTTAGAACTCCTTATACATTTTACAAATTTTTGCCATGGGTTCTCTTAGCACATCATCATTCCAAAACTCATAGTTTTCACCATTAAACACTCAAGAACACCTAAATCCATCAAGAACACCATCACACACAAGACTTCACCAAATTTACACTACATCACAATATAGTGCACAATTTAAATTTCTTGGCACTTAGGCCCTTAAATAGCATAAACCATAAACACTGAATTTCCCACATAAATAATGCCTTTGACCTGAAATTACACCCAACAATACATAAGCCCTTAATAAACTCCTTGAGAACATTTCACTAGGTCATTCACCTTTGGCTCCTTAGATCATTTTAACAAGCAATATAAGTGTGAGCCTCGATTTTAAAACCCTATCCTATGTTGATTAAGCTGATTAGGATCTAGTCGGGTTTTGGTCCACTTATAGCCTAAGATTAATAACTATGTCATATAACAATAATTATTAAAACCTAAGCTAGCTCACTGGAACCTATTATGAGTCGCCACTAATTTTAACCTAGATCAATTAGGAAAGGAGAGTTCGGGTTCGGGGCTTGATATTCGACTTAATTAGGGTTCAATTACTTTCATTACCCTTCCTAGGTCGTTTTTCCTCTACTTAGTTTATTTACGCTTATTACGAGTCGTTTTAAAACCTAAGTGCGCGACCTTCTGTTTTTTTTGTTTTTAACATTTTTGACAGAATTAAGTGAAATTAAAGCTACCTAAGCTAGGGTTTCGGAGGCAAATTAGGTCAAATTTTGCTTACGTCCGTGGCCACGGACCAAAATCCGAGACCACGGACCCCAGTTAACCTAAATATACAGAAAGTCGAAATTAAGGAAAACAAAAATTTGCAAAGTCCGGGGCCACGGACAGGCTGTCCGTGGGCCCGGACATCATTAGAAAAACCCTAAATTTTGAATTTTTAAAATCCCGCCGCCGTCCGTGGGTGTCCGGGCTTACGGACAGGGAGTCCGGGACCCCGACACGACGTCCGTGGGTGCGGACAGCCCTCGGACGGCGGCTTTGAGGCTGTTCCCGAAGGTGTTTTTCGGCTCAAATTTTATGGGTGCGTAGCCTGAAAGATTTACAAGACGTTAGTGATTGAAAGTTTTTCAATTTGAATTCGAATTAAGCACAAACTTAGCAAACAGTTATCTGACAGAGGCTTAAATAAACAGCAATACAGAAGCCTACGAAGGTTAGTTTGAGCCCAAATTTTGAGGCAAGACAGATAGTACCGTGGTGAATCAGGGAAGTGGAGTTTCTACCTTGTTTTACCTTCGGATTCACAACGTTTCTTCACACCGGGACTCGTCGAGTGCTCCGTTGATGGCAGACCCGAGAGGATTTCGACCCAAGCTTCTGGTTGTTGGTTGTTCTTTGCTGTTCTTCACGTTTTAGAGGTGTTTTGTAGGTTTTTTGATGGTTATTGGTGCTTTGGGATTGGAAAACGTGTTTAGATGGTGATTTCGGGGGGACTTTCAGTATGATTTGGGTGGCCGGGTGTTGGAAAACGTGAGAGAGAGAGAGGAGGCCGTGTTTTCTGACTCTCTAGGGTTCTTCAGCATGTGAGGTTCTGATTTTATCCAAAACCTATCCCCTTATATAGACTTCCTTAAAGATATAAGAGAATCTAGTAAAAGTAAGATTTTTCGATATTTAACTGAGTAACCTCCCAAAGGAATTTTGCTATGAAATTTTAACCACATGTCAAGAATGGATATTATGAATTTCTGAGGTGGAAACGAATTTTTTAAATGCTGGAGCATTTTTAAATTGAATTCTCGTCAGATTCAATCAGAATTGCTAGAAAATTATTGGAAATTCGAAAAATCAAAATTCCAACGCCATTATGCTTAAAATGTCATCCTCTATCATGGGTTAAAATATCAAAGCATTTCGAGCTGATTTGGGCACCCTTTGGAGGAGAGAGAAGCCTATAGGAGAACTCAGAAGCCTTAAAAATTACAAAACGCCCCTGACAACGACAAAAATGCTCCTCTGGCCCTGGAACACGCCGATCGGGCCGGAGTCTCTTATTGTTTGATGGAGATGGCTCTCACAACCTCGTAGACTTAACCCAGGGGGTCAAAATTTTGGTATAACAGATTGCCCCCGTTCAACTGACTTTGTAACGAATGTGAAAAGTCTGGTTGATGCTTGAGTGGTGCCCAAAATTTTGGACTCCACAGAATCCTCCACGTTGTTGAACCCGGTTAACGATGCCAGCAATTCGGAGGCGCTGACTTCCTAAGCTACAAAGCATTGTCGAGCTTTTCTAAGGCGCTGACTACCTAGAGGTAATAATGAGGTAATGTCAGACTATTCTAAGGTGCCGACTACCTATAAGGATGATACAATGTCAAGCTATTCTAAGGCGTTGACTACCTAAATGATGATATGCTGTCGAGCTATTCTAAGGCGCTGACTACCTAAGGTGATGAAAATGATGTCAAGCTATTCTAAGGCGTTGACTACCTGAAATGATGATATGTTGTCGAGCTATTCTAAGGCGCTGACCACCTAAGGTGATGAAAATGATGTCAAGCTATTCTAAGGCGTTGACTACCTGAATGATGATAATGATGTCAAGCTATTCTAAGGCGTTGACTACCTGAAATGTGGAAACTGGATGCAAATGCAAGAATGCTGAAATGCTAATGATGCAAATGATGCTGATGCTGATGATAATGCCGATGGTGTTGATGATGCTGATGATGCTGATGATGCTGATGATGCTGATGATGCTGATGATGCTCGATGCTTCTGGGGGACCGAAACCCGTTCCAATGCTCCTGGTTGGTATACTATGGGGACTTATTGCCTCTGCCCACCAACTGGGGTGCTGGGATAACTTCTAGATTACCAAGGGGACTTATTGCCACTGCCCACTAGTTGTTTCTCCCAAGAAGTTGACATGAAGATGGGGACTTATTGCCTCTGCCCCGCCAACTTAGATCACGCTCTGTCTCGTACTTGTCTCGCACTGAAGATGATACTAGGTCTCGTACTGGTCTCGCACTGGATGATGACGATAGGTCTCGCACTGATGAAGATGATAGGTCTCGCACTGATGAAGATGCTTGGTCTCGCACTGATGAAGATGATGGGTCTCGCACTAACGAAATTGATGGTCTCGCACTGATGAAGATGCTTGGTCTCGCACTGAAGTCTCGTACTAAATGGATGAAGAAAAAGCTGGATTCCGCACTGATTCTGGGTCGCGCACTGAATGAAGATGTCTTGTACTAAAGTCTTGAAAATGATGGGTCTCGTACTGATGAAGATGGTGGTCTCGCACTGAAGAAAAGATGGGTCTTGCACTGAATGAAGATGCTAGGTCTCGTACTGAATGAGGAAGCTGCAGGGCCTCGCACCGCTTTGGGTCTCGAACTAAAAATGAGTTAGGAAGATAATGGTCTCGTGCAAATGAGAAACTGATTACTGGAGTGCCAACATGGCAATGATGATAAGATGTATACAATCAAAATATATGAAAGATACTCGTCCAAAACATGAATTTGTTGGAAAAGGTGCCAAACGTGGCAGTGTTTGAAGAAAATTCTGTTTACTGAAAAGGAAGGTGAAATTATCATTTCCTGACCATAGATTTCGGACTTGTAATTTATCTCCTAGGAGATGAACATGCCATCGGTGGGGTATAGTGTATGATGTAAAGGTAAGGGCTTATGTGGGCCTGTGTAGTGGTTTGGGCTTGTGTGGTGTATGGTGTGAAAGTAAAGGCTTATGTGGCTTGTGGTGTTTGATGTGCAGGAAAAGGCTTTTGTGTGCTTGTGTAGTGGAGGTGTGGAGGTAAGGCTTATGTGGGCTGTGGTGTTTGATGTGGTGGTAAGGGCTTATGCCTGTGGTGGGATGGTGGTGCTCAAGCTTTAGGTTTCAATTGGTGTTGTCATGGCAATTGTTGGAACCAACAATTGCCCCCAGTATTTTCCTTAGGACAATCTGAGCTAGAGTTCATGGCAATTGATCGGAACGATCAATTGCCCCCAGTATTTTCTTTGATCAAACGTGCAAATGAGTCTCGTCCTCACAGGGTCAAGGCTTATGTTCTGATATGGTGCTTCCTAACCTACACTCGACGTGTTTGGTGTTTACACTCGTTTCTCACTTACGGTCACAACTTCTAGACCATTGAATTTGATATTTGATGAATTTACGCATTCAATCTGTTACTTTCACGTGATTGGATACACAACCACCAAGTCGGAAGTCTTTGAGGCTTATAACGTGGCCATGGGGGTGTGATGCAGACAATGGGACCATGGAGGGATGTTTGAGGTATGTGGAGTTTAAAGGGGTGACCAAAGCTGCACTTTGTGTCTTCTCTCGGATTCATCTTCTTTGTCTTGAAGTCGTCTAGCTGCTTTGTGTTGTCGTTGTTTTTGAGCTTCTGGACTTGGACTTTGAAGTTGTCCTTTACACCATTTCTCTTCTCTTTGCCATTTGGATTTCTTCGAGGCACTTCGGGTTTGCCTTTTTTTTCTTTATCCTTTCTTGACTTTGCCTTCGGGTTCTTGTGTTTCCCGGTTTGGGCTTCGAGAGCTGTTTTGATGTGAGCTCTTTGGATCCTGTGTCACTCTAGGACCATTTGCGGATCGCTTTGTCATGCTGATAGCGGCATTGCTTCTCTGGACTGATGAGAATATTATCTGAGAGTCGGGCTCCTCGCTTCCTTTGGTCACCGGGTCGAACATTCATCATTGGCCGGGTTACTTTGTGGAGTTCATAATATCAAAAGGGGATATATGAAAGGCTCAGCGGGGGTGCCTAGGGTTTAACGTCAGGGTTCACAAGCTTTTGGCTATGTGGTGCTGTACCTAGGTGCTTCGTCATTCCTGATAGTTGTGTATCCGTTCTTTGTTACTTTTCGCAGGTTTAAGCGTAAATTTACAAATTATCTCCTTCGATCGGAGTCATGCCATTTGCCTTACCTTTGAATGTGACCTCTCTGGAGTCGTGTAAAATGACACGCTCTTTCACTCTTGGTTTTACCGCTCAAGGCACTCTCGCGAAACGTTCACTCAGAGACTTGTTTGCACATTTTAACAAATGAAATAGACATTATCATTCCTTAACTCAGATTGCCCCCAGTATTGTTGTGGGGTTTTTGACAAGCCTTTTGAATACCCAAGTTATCCGTTGGAGGTGGCTGTATGTGTGGTGGTACGTGGTGATGAAGTCTTGCTGTTTTGGTGGAGTGATGTAGTGATGAAAGTAAAACATGGTAGTGGGATTCTTTCAGTGTACGGTGAAACTTTCTATTGAGAGGTGACAAGTGGTGGAAGCCGACAAGGTGGTGAGATATTCCCTGCGCAAGAATGAGTTTCATGTGGAGAAGGGAGTGTGGCGAGACACATGGGATGTATGTGATCAAGGTAGTGGATGTGGATAGGCACTCAGGCCTGGATGAATTGAAAGTGAGGCACACATGCCAGAATGATTCATAAGCGGGTTGGCACTCGGGACGGAGTGAGGATGCGGCACTGGGGCCAGAACATGTTGTGAGACTGTGGCACTAGGGCCGGAATGTTTAGAATATGTGGCACTTGGGCCAGAAAGTGTTTGAGAGGATGTGGCGCTTGGGCCTGAATGTGTTTAGGAAAATGGCACTTGAGCCGGAATGATTTGGGATTGTGGCACTTGGGCCAGAACGATTTCAGATTGAAGTAAGAAATATGGGCCAGAGGGACTTCTAGACTGGAACGGATGTGCGGGCCTGAATACCCTTAATCTGGAAGTGGAGTAAACGGGCCGAAGGAAGCCACATGGACCGTGAATGTGCCACTGGGCCGAGAGAAACCTTGAAGCCTAGATTCGTTTGATAATCTTGTTGGGCCTTGAGGCCAGAAACTAGAATGAATGGGTTGCACAAACTTTCTGGGATTCAAATGTTATGGGCCAAAATTTTGGTTTCAGAGCAAAGTTCGTGGCCAAAACTATGAATTGGTCTATGGGCCCAGATTAAGTGAGTTATGAGTGTGGCACTTGGAATATTCTAAGAATTTGGCACCTGGGCCAAAATGTGTTTGGGCTAGATAGAGGGCGCATGGGCCGAAATGATCTCTAAACCATGTCCCAGATGTGAATTGGAATTTGGGGCCGAGTACTTCTGATTGGGCCTAAAAGATGGTACTTATACCTAGGATTTTGGGCCAAAGCCCGAGCGGGAAGTCTTTCTAGACTAGAATAAACCCTGAAACGGAAAGGCCTGATGGATTTTCATGAACTGCTTTCGGTGGATTTGTTTTCATGGGCCTAGAACTAAATTGATAATTCAAATTGGCCGAAAGAGAGAAATCACCTAGGTCTAAACTTTTGGGCCAGAGCCCAAACAAACAATTCATTTATTCAAACCAAACAGGGCCTTAGGGCCGCAAACAATGAAGTCGTGAATTCCAGGTTGGGCTGAGTTGACATAGGAAGAGTTCCTATCAATTTCTAGGCTGGCAGTGGGCCGATCATACAAGCAAACAAGGCCCACACAAGTTCAACATGTCCTTACTAGACGCTTCAACCAAATTGGGTATGGATCGATCCGGAGAGGTGCTTGGGGCATGGGCCCAGGTCACCACAAAGGAATAGGGCTTGCACGCTATTCTCTTTGGCTTCCCCACTCTTTTCACATCACCTAAAGGTGTGCGTCTACGGTCGGGTCTTTGACTGACCAAACAATGGGCTAGGTAAGGGCACCGCCAGGAAAACGCTTGGGGCTAAGGCCCAGGTATTAAGGGGGTGTGGTTAGACGACACCCTCCTCTTTTCCCCGCTTATTCACATCACCTAAAAGGTGTGAGTCCCTGACAGGGGACCCTTAAACGGGTCCCGGGGTGAAATCGGTTTGCGTGGACCCTCGCTCTCATATGATGCAAAGGTGCAGGAATTAAAGTGCGCACAAAGATAAACAAACAATGTAATAAAAGCCATAAATAAACATTTTCAAGTTAAGCCCTCTTTCTTAAAACTAAACAAGTTAATATTAAGAATCTTGTCCCCAGCAGAGTCGCCAGTCTGTGAGCCTCGATTTTAAACCCTATCCTATGTTGATTAAGCTGATTAGGATCTAGTCGGGTTTTAGGTCCACTTATAGCCTAAGATTAATAACTATGTCATATAACAATAATTAAAACCTAAGCTAGCTCACTGGAACCTATTATGAGTCGCCACCTAATTTTAACCTAGATCAAATTAGGAAAGGAGAGTTCGGGTTCGGGGGCTTGATATTCGACTTAATTAGGGTTCAATTACTTTCATTACCCTTCCTAGGTCGTTTTTCCTCTACTTAGTTTATTTACGGCTTTACGAGTCGTTTTAACCTAAGTGCGCGACCTTCTGTTTTTTTTTGTTTTTAACATTTTTTGACAGAGAATTAAGTGAAATTAAAAGCTACCTAAGCTAGGGTTTCGGAGGCAGAATTAGGTCAAATTTTGCTTACGTCCGTAGCCACGGACCAAAGTCCGAGACCACGGACCCCAGTTAACCTAAATATACAGAAAAGTCGAAATTAAAGGAAAACAAAAATTTGCAAAGTCCGGGGCCACGGACAGGCTGTCCGTGGGCCCGGACATCATTGAAAAAACCTAAATTTTGAATTTTTAAATCCCGCCGCCGTCCGTGGGTGTCCGGGCTTACGGACAGGGAGTCCGGGACCCCGGACACGACGTCCGTGGGTGCGGACAGCCCTCGGACGGCGGCTTTGAGGCTGTTCCCGAAGGTGTTTTCGGCTCAAATTTTATGGGTGCGTAGCCTGAAAGATTTACAAGACGTTAGTGATTGAAAGTTTTCAATTTGAATTCGAATTAAGCACGAAACTTAGCAAACAAGTATCTGACAGAGGCTTAAAAACAGCAATACAGAAGCCTACGAAGGTTAGTTTGAGCCCAAATTTTGAGGAAGACAGATAGTACCGTGGTGAATCAGGAAGTGGAGTTTCTACCTGTTTTACCTTCGGATTCACAACGTTTCTTCACACCGGGACTCGTCGAGTGCTCCGTTGATGGCAGACCCGAGAGGATTTCGACCCAAGCTTCTGGTTGTTGGTTGTTCTTGCTGTTCTTCACGTTTTAGAGGTGTTTTTGTGAGGTTTTGATGGTTATTGGTGCTTTGGGGATTGGAAAACGTGTTTAGATGGTGATTTCGGGGGACTTTCAGTATGATTTGGGTGGCCGGGTGTTGGAAAACGTGAGAGAGAGAGAGGAGGCCGTGTTTTCTGACTCTCTAGGGTTCTTCAGCATGTGAGGTTCTGATTTTATCCAAAAACCTATCCCCTTATATAGACTTCCTTAAAGATAAAGAGAATCTAGTAAAAGTAAGATTTTTCGATATTTTAACTGAGTAACCTCCCAAAGGAATTTTGCTATGAAATTTTAACCACATGTCAAGAATGGATATTATGAATTTTCTGAGGTGGAAACGAATTTTTTAAATGCTGGAGCATTTTTAAATTGAATTTCTCGTCAGATTCAATCAGAAATTGCTAGAAAATTATTGGAAATTCGAAAAATCAAATTCCATCCACGCCATTATGCTTAAAATGTCATCCTCTATCATGGGTTAAAATATCAAAGCATTTCGAGCTGATTTGGGCACCCTTTGGAGGAGAGAGAAAGCCTATAGGAGAACTCAGAAGCCTTAAAAATTACGAAAACGCCCCTGACAACGACAAAACTGCTCCTCTGCCCTGGAACACGCCGATCGGGCCGGAGTCTCTTATTGTTTGATGGAGATGGCTCTCACAACCTCGTAGACCTTAACCAGGGGGTCAAAATTTGGGTATAACAAAGACCTTCCCTCTAACTTTGGATAACACCATAAATGACAAATCCCACTAGAATGAAAAGAAAATATTATTATCCTCCTTTACAGAACCGAAACGAAATAAGAGTATAACGAAATAAAAAAAAACTGGGCATAACTTATACCCCCCTTAAAAAGAATTTCGTCCTCGAATTCGACGAAACCGGAATAACCACCGATTGCACCTCGAATGCAGGAAGACTTACAAACTCTAAGACATGTAGAATGAAGTCACGGGTCAAAAGGTCACCCTCAAAGGAAGTTGACACTCAGAACCAGATTCACAACTGATAGCCTGACATAAGGAGAAGCAGAATATTACTGGCAAAAAAACTTTAGAGCATGGAAAGAAACACTTACTACATCTCACAGAGCTAACACTCCAACTTGACAACTGACTTGCTGACCGAAGGAACGAGCAAAGGTAACTAAGAACTAACCTGAAAGCACAGGAGCCACACCCAGAATCACCACTGACTAACAGACATAGAACATAGCAGAAGATCCCCACAATCTCAGACTAAGGCACAGAAACCACCCTCCACATCGCTAACCATACCCAGGCTAACACACCGAACCTACTGGCTCAAACGCTAACAAAAGAATGAAGTAGAAGGTTGCTGAAGGCTAGGCCTGAAGGAACTGGAACATTATCATCTCACTACTAACTGACTGACAGAAGAGCACACTAGAAGGTCTCCAACACTTAGTCTCAAAGCACAAGAGAAGCACCCACACACTTTAAAAACCCGCCTTACAAAGCATACTAGCAAACTCACTAATAGAAGGAACAAAGCAAGAGATTAACTTAGCCTTAGGGCACCGACAGGAACACTCACAATCTCAAAACTCCATTTTACACGGGCCAGCCTATCGAATCACTGACTGTCTCACAGACAGAAGGAACCAAAAGGGAATTACTAAAAAGCTCAACACCAAGGCATGGAAAAACCCTCACACTTCCATAAACTCTAACTTTGCACCAGCTATGACTCGGACCTCTCAAATTGATTCACTAACATGGAGCAAATCAGATAGTTATAGAAGGTTAAACTCGAAGCATATGCACAACACTGAAACACCTACTGACAGGCTAACAGAGGAACTCAACAGAAGATTAGCCTAAAGGCGCAAGAAGAACACTCACTCATTTCAGAGGCTCTAACCCCAAAGAGCTAGCACTCAGAGTTTACTAGCTGGCTCACTGACAGAAGAAGCAAAGCAGACGATTTCTGACGGCTAAGCACGAAAGTTCAAGAAGCACAGAAAAGATGACCACTCATCTCAAAAGCTCTACCCCGCTCGAGCTAACACACAACCTTACAAGCAGATTCACTAACAGAACAAGCAAAGCACAAGATCATAGAAGACAAAGCTTAAAGGATTAGGGCAGCACTCGCACTCGTTGCTGACTGCCAAACCAAAAGAACATAACGAAAGGTTACTAAAGCTCAGCCTAGAGGCACAGAAGGAATGCTCAACTCTCTCAGAAGACGTCCTTCTACAAGGACCGACCAAACAAATCTCTCGAACCCACACCACAAGCCACTCAGAACCAAGCTCAACACACCCTCTGAAACACACACTGAAGCACCCACTAGCTCACATCACACAACTCAAAACTCTCAGCCAAGATTCTCACCCAAACGCAGAACTTCACAGTCTAAGCTCACACCATAACCCGCTCAGAACTAAAGCACAACCTACACTCCGGAACACACGCTGAAGCACTCCTAGACACCCATCACTCAACTCAGACCTCGCAAACCAAACCCACACACAAACACAGAACATATAGACCAAGCGCACACCCGTACTCACATCATCACAACACACTACCTTACTCAACTCGTAGGCCATACTCACAGCACATCCAACCAAGAGCTAAAGCACACACCCTAGACTCTGGATCGCACAACTGAAACACTCTTGAACCACGTCACAACTTATCACACAACCTATCCTCACCAGAAGTCACACACGTGACTCCGCACAGCACACTGCCCAATCAGAACACACAACTAAAAACCACCAAACTCACAATTTAGTTTCTCACACCATCCAAACTATTCCAATTCCACATGCCACACAACCCAAACAAATCTGACTAACACCCAGCACAGAAGACAACTCACACAACAAAACACACCACTGAAGCTCACAACTGAAACTTGCATTCGGTCATCCTTTCCAAAGGACCCGACTCCCTCGGATTCAGACTCAAGCACAAAAAGCACACAGACAATCAGACACTACGCTTCCGTTGCGCTACTCTGTTAGTGGACAACCACAGAGCAGACACACTCAATAGACTCCAAGAAAAATCAAATCATACAGCAAATAGCAGTCGAATCACGCAGTAGGCAGCACACAACACATAACAGGCAAGGACACGGAAGCGTAGGCATGCAGACACCACAAAACCCAAAGAAAGCCAAACCTGGCTCTGATACCACTAAATGTAACGACCCCAAAACCGGCCCAGGAGTTAGGGCCATTACACGCCGCGAGTCTACTACCTAACGTCGCAAGGCTCTAAGCAAAACGAATCCCAAAGCCAAATAACAAACTCGTATAAATACCAAAAGAGTTTACAAGATCTAAATACTTATAAGTCAAATACAAAGAGAGGCCCGAAGGCTACACAACTCTAAAGCGTCCAACGCGCAAAGTAAACAAAGTCAACAAAACGTAAACAACCGAAGCTCCAGCAAGGGACAAGAGAGAGAAGATCCCACGAGCTCAATCTGCAACAAAGTAAAGGGGTGAGCTAAACAGCCCAGCAAGCAGAAGACTTCCTCAAGGAAGCCCACTCAAAACAGAAGTAGAAGAATAGTTTATAAACAGAGAAGAAGGCGGAGTCAATATAATCAGACAGAACAGAAGCACAAAACAGAAGCAGAGCAGAACGTCACTTCAAATCATAGTCGGACTTTCAGAAACGGATACAGAAGAGTGGGACACTAGAAACAAGCTA
This sequence comes from Limonium bicolor, assembly GCA_023374045.1. Taxonomy (NCBI): domain Eukaryota; kingdom Viridiplantae; phylum Streptophyta; class Magnoliopsida; order Caryophyllales; family Plumbaginaceae; genus Limonium; species Limonium bicolor. The sequence goes on from CM041776.1 coordinate 462,352,628, forward strand.
ACACAACAGAAGGACTCACGTAAGGTCCTATGGATCCGAAGATCCCACAACAGAAGCCGTAGAGACAGCTAATAGACCCGTCGGTCAAATAACGTCCTAAGGGAGACCCTAAGGAGTATAAACAGAAGGAATTCCTGCGCAACATGCTACGGGACAGCCTGACCCGACTATCCAAGGCTCAGAAGCAAAGTAACTAGGTCCCAAAACCAAAAGCTCACAAAACAGATCTTAAGTGCATGGAATGCACATAAACAGCATAAGAAGCTTGTACACAGATAGGGGAATCCAACCCCGCAAACGGAACTTAAAACGGAGAAGTTATGCTCAAAACAGTGGCATGTCCGAACTTGCGTCCGACCTTGCAAGTTCGGACAGATGCCGAGAGTCAGAAGTCACAGAAATGCCAAAGTCCGAACTTACGTCCGAACGTCGAAGTTCGGACGTAAGTCGAGAGTCAGAAACCAAAACTTCCATCGTGTCCGAACTTGCGTCCGACCTTGCAAATTCGGACACACGTCGAAACTTTTACGAAAATTCGTCCTCGCGTCAGGTCCGAACTTACATGTCCGGACCGATGTTCGGACACTTCAAAACCTTCAAAAACAAAAACGCACCCGATGACCTGTCCGAACTTACAAGTTCGGACAGACGTTCGGACAGAGCGAAACTGTCGAAATTCAGAACGAACAAACGTGCAGAAGATCATCCAAACATACCAAACTCACAAAAACTCACAGAATGGTAAATCAGTACCCTCGGGGTTTATCCAATCAATTAACAACACAAACGCGGAGAAATCACACACAAGCACCACACCCAGAATAGATCCGAAAATAGAAATCAAAAGCAATCCCCGAGGGTGAGTAAACAACCCCGATTCCATCCCCCACTTACCTCACATCCGACGCTAAGCCATATCTGTAGACTCTACAATCCGCTCCACTCGAATCCTCGCTCAGAATCACGAACACTCGAACACATTGAAAAGAACCAACACCGGAAGGAGGAGCAAGGAACTTGAACGAGAAACAGAAACCCCCCACTCGGAATTCCTAACTCGAGATTGACGGACTCGAATCACCAACGACGCCGCCAGCACTCTAGTTGATCGATTTACAGAGAGGAAGAATTGAGAGGAAGAAGCAAAGGGAAGGAGAAGGGATATGCACACAGAGCGGGAGTTGAGAGGGGAATGTTAGAAACTGACGTGAGGGAAAGATCGTGAAACTAAATGAAGAGGGAAAGAAAATAAGAATGAGGTATATTAAAAAGGAAGTTAATTTCGACTTATTTAATTAATAGCACAAAATAAAAAAGGACCTTCCCTCTAACTTTGGATAATCAGCCATAAATGACATAATCCCACTAGAATGAAAAGAAGAATATTATTATCCTCCCTTTACAGAACCGAAACGAAATAAGAGTATAACGAAATTAAAAAAAAACTGGGGCATAACACGACGACCACCGACGGCGCGACGTCCGGCGAAGGCGGGAGGAGGAGGAGGGCGGGCGACGGCAGTGTGGTGGCGGTGGCGTCGGTTCGCTAGTCGCCGCGGAGAACAGAAAGAGAGGGGTTAATTAGGTTCTAATGAAATTATAATTGTGTCGAGGCGGGCTGGGGGGTTAATTAAAACGACCTATTTCGGCGGTTCTTTGTTAGGAACCACCGAAATAGACCCTCTGAAATAATAAACAAAAATAAAATACCTATTTCAGTGGTTCCTAACAAAGAACCGCCGAAATAGGTCGTTTTAATTAAAAAAAAGAAAAATAGAAACACCTATTTCGGCGGTTTCGTAGAAGGAACCGCCGAAATAGGTCTCTTTTATTTTTTTATTATTAAATAAATAGGGCCTATTTCGGCGGTTCTTTGTTAGGAACCGCCGAAATAGACCCCTTCTTTACAGACCGCATACATCTCGGGCCCCTATTTCGGCGGTTTTATCTACAACCGCCGAAATAGGGGTGCCGAAATAGACGTTTTTTGTACTAGTGTAAAGAGAATCAAAAAGTTAAAAACATGAATCTACAAGTCATTAGAAAGCTTACCTCTTGAGAGAACAAGCATTTATTCATTCCTTATCTCATCTCAATCAAAAACATGCAAAAAGTTTAGTAAAACATTAATAAAATCTCACAGCTTATGCATATTAAAAAACTTATTCTTTTAAAGGGGGACCCTGCCCTACACTTGGTAGGAACACTGTCCCCAGTGTTCAAAAAGAAAAATAAAGAAATAAAGAAAAGAAGTGACTCCCCTGGGGTGAAAGAAGACCAGATGCGTGGGGCTGCCCTACACTTAGCCTTTGGCTACTTGGCAGAGTGATCAAAGATCTTGATAGAGGTTATGAACGATCTCGCATACTCCCGTTGATAAATTTAGCGTTGGAGACGGGATTTGACCAAGTGGTCATGGTTGAGCAAAAAGTTGCTGCAGTGACTTATGCTCCGTGCGAACGGTCAGATCTCTTGGCAATTTCCACTTCCTCAGGTGTTGAAAAATCTTGGAATTCAGTGTACTAGGTGTGTGGTGGTGCACTAACCACATTCACCTGCTGAGGAAGAGAGCTCTTGCCAATCGCCTACTGTATTTGAGTATTTGTATAGGGAGTGTTCTTGAAGTGCATTCACCTAATTTACTTTGGAGGAGTATACAAAATTTTAAATTAAACAAATTATAGTACGAAAAGTAATAATAAGACAGGAATGTTACCAATTCAAGAGAGAAAAAAAAATAAATGAATTTTTTTTTTTTGAATATGCCGGACATAATGTCGGGCGACTCGTATCCGGCAATGGACTTCTTCATTAATGCCGGATTGGTTTTACCCGGCTTCCAGCCCAGCTTATTTAAACTCGAAGAGAAAATAATAAATCAAAAAGAAAGAAGGGATGGATAAAACGAGATGTTTGTAATAATAAATAAAAAGATATTAACATAATTAAATTCACAAAATCAAAAGAAGAAACAAAGTTGCGTATGCCGGACGTGGTGCCGGGTGTTCGAAGCCCCGGCATTGGACTTCCTCCAAGATTGCCGGTTTATTTTACCCGGCGTTACGCCCGGCGAGTTCAAACTAAAAAAAAAGAAATAAATTAAACGGGAAGAGAAGGTAAAAAAATAAAAGAAGAGTGCAAAAGGAAAGAATATTTACAAACAACTCTAAGATTGAAGAGAAAATGTAAAATAAAAAGTTGAGATTGAATGTGCCTGATTGTGCGCCGGATGAATCCCGACATGGTGCACGACACACTCAACCTAGCGAACAAAAACAAAAAGAATTAAAGAATAAAAACGTTGAATGTGCCGGGTAATGGATGTCCGGACTGGCACCCGGCATATTCAACCGAACTAAAATATGTACAATTTTAAATCAATAAATCGAAGAATCAAAAGAATAAAGAATAGAAAATATAGAATAAAGAATAGGGCGTTTTACCGAATTTAGGACTTGGACTAATTCCAAGTCCCCGACAACGGCGCCGTTTTGCTAACAAGAAAATTGTAGGGAAAATTATATACAAAAAGAATAAATAATAAACTAATCCTACAACTCTACTACGGATAGCAAATAAAACCCGGTCGGAGTATAGTGTAAATATATTACGACCGAGAGTATCGAACCCAAGGGACTTATAGAAAACTAGTCCTAATCCCGGTTATTACCTATTCTAAGACAAGGGGGAAAGTAAATGTAATTCTAATCTAAAAGAAAGTCCTAACTAAATGTATAATTCAGGACTAGATCAACCCCAAGTACCACTGTGAACACTTAATACATAACAAGTCTCTGAAATCACCCGAACAATGAACGTGCTAGATATCCTGCCGGATAGTTTATGCACGGCATGTTCAAAGACATTGAATATGCCGGACAGAACCAACCCGACACTAGACCCGGCAAGAACGAAATGTGAATTTTTATCCCAGTTTCGAACGCCGAATACAAGGACTCACTATCCAAATTCGAACCCAACAATCTCTCATCAGTATTCGACTGAAATAATAATGAAATGGATAAGGTTATTCAACTCTTCTGCATCTAACAACGGTGACAGACCCACTAAGATTCCTTAACCAAAAACACTCTTGTCTTAGAACCTCAAGTGGAATTTAGAAGATAGGAGAACGAGTAGCGATCTCATTCCGCCTTATATGGAAATTTGAATCTTAGTAAAACTTGTGGAATATATATATTGAATGATCAAAGTGTTTACAAGGAAAAACTCATCCCTAACCAAAACCTAACAAGGATTCCTACTTCACCATCCACTTAAATAAAAAAGAAATACATAAGGGAGAAGGAGATTGGTCATAGCCTTAACCTAAAAGGAAATCTTCTCTTCTTCTTCGTGGATGGATCCGTAGAACGCCTTGGACACCAACAATGGAATGTGGGCGGAAATAGAGAAGTGAATGGTGTGTTTGGGATGTGTTGAAGTGTGTTCTCAAATGACCACATGGGTAGGGTATTTATAGGTGTTGGAAGTGATTCTATGGAAAGACATATCTTAAATGATGTCTTTCCATAAAGATACACCTTCAAGACATGTCTTTAGCAAAAAGATACCTTTTACCCTAGTTGTATTGGTATGGAAAGACAAATCACCAAGTGATGTCTTTCCATAGTGTCTTCTCATCCAAAAGACATCTTTCCAACTAAAAGACACCTCTTCACCATGAGACACCTTTTCACCCATGAGACACCCTTTTCACCAAAAGACACCTTTTTGCGAAGAGACACCTCTTCATCAAAAGACACCTCTTCATCAAAAGGCATCTCTTCATCAAAAGACACCTCTTCATCAAAAGGCATCTCTTCATGTACTGCTAACTTCTGGTGAACTGAGGCAACTTTTTACTTGTGCCGGCTAGGATGTACCCGGCAACATACCCGGCATAGCACCTTTTTCTGCTCCACGCTTGTGCCGTGCAGGAGTTAACCGGCCTTATGTCCGGCATTTTGGTCAAAAGTGTTTCCTTGCATGAAAAACATATAAAAACATAAGACTGGACACAATAATACACTTTAATACATAATATAACAAAATATTAACTACTTAACCTTATTTAGATAAATATAATCCTAAATCTAGTACATAAATATGATAAGTCTGCGGCTTATCACTTAGCTCAATGGGTGTTACCCACCGTTAGCCACCCACGTGGCTAACAAGGCTAATACATATACATTGTATCGATCTGATGGACCAGATTCCCGAGCAACTACACATTACATTCTCATTCCCTTTCCAACAATTAATATACATCTACATTCCAACTGTGCCGAGTATTTACAGACTAATGCCGACAACAATTTCGGTCTTACTACACCTACAATACATACTTAATTAATTAACTACCCATGTAAAACAATACCCCGTCCTACTCTCGAATGGCTTCCAGCACCTTGTACTTGAAGAGAAAGAGAGAAAGGGTGGCCCCCCAGGGGCTTAGCACAATGCTGGTATGGTAATCGTGCAGCCCGCATACTACCGGGCCACGCACAACTAATTGTCGCCTAAGCATGTGGTTGATTTAATTTAAATCATGCATGAACTATAAACACATAACATATTGCATACCCACAACAATAGGGTTCAACAAATCAATCACTCAACAAAACTCGTTAGCTCACTCATTTTGTTCCTTAACCCTTGAGGGTTTCTCCTCTAATGGAGCTATTTCCTTAATAGACGACACTTACCCACTAATCGGGTTATACTCCAAATCGTCTTATAATAACTTGGGATTCATATCCATGATCCACATTCTCCACGTAACATTTCACATCACACATCACATACATTCGACATAACGTCACAATAAGAATTGTAGCGCAACATTAACACTTAGCATAACGGGAACGGTTCTCTTTAGGAACCGACCCAAACACACAGTCAGTTCACTTGGAGAGTCTAGAGAGTTGCCAAACTCATGCTAAGCTCGTTACATAACTCGTTACCAACCTGTTAGATGAACGGATAACTTACCCCAAGGTGCGTCGGATATGTAATCCAAGCACACCGAATAAACATAGTATGCATTATGGGCCTAGAGCCCGACGTGAGCCAGTAAAATAGCCTTGGTCATGCTAAAGGGAAGGTTGGAACCAATAAGGAAAACAACCATAACATACAGAGAGGATCGAATCTGATATACAAAACCCCCGTACTATACACGTGTGGCCGAACACTCCGGACTCCTCACTCCTCGGTTAGCACTTGTTAGAAGTCTCATTATTGGACTTTGTAACACCCCAACCCGAAATCCAATAACCTGTACGACGATCACTCCCAAATAACATAAACTGCAGCGGAATAAATACAACAACCGGGCGTATTACAATGCCGTTGGCCACCCTTGTGACCAACAAGGCTAACTCCAAATACAATCTCCAAAAGTCACGGTCTGAATACGAATACAATCCGAGATACTAGGAATCAAACTCAAATGTAAATTACTTAAGTAAGACAAATAACTAGTAGGAGATTCCCATAGCTTGAATCTACCCCACCTACACTCGGTGTGGTAATCTTCTCAACTTCAGGTACCTGAAAAATGGGGTGCCCCCAAAGGGGCTCAGCAAACAATGCTGGTATGGAAAACGTGCAGCCCATCGTCTACCGGGCCACACCAACTACTTTGTCGAATACATGCAGTTCATTTTTTTGTAAAGCTGTAAACAAGCATAGTATGATAATAACAAGCATCCATACAAGGACAACAATGTTACATAAAACAAGACTTCAGAAGGTCAAGTTAGATGAACTATAATCATTTGATAGTTGTCGGGTCCACACAGTGGGACTGACATGGTATATAAGAGTGTGTCAATATAATGAAGGTATAGTGACCTTGTTATAAGAGGTGGGTACCAGTTCCCTCAGAAGATAACGTAGGTTAACTCCTGTACTTAAATGGTGGGTATCATACCCTCGAGAGAAATAGAGTCTTCCTCTCAACTTAAAATGTTCTGGTACGGTCCCGGTGAGTGACATAGTGCACCCAGAACTCCTGTCGCGACGTAAATTGAATAGGAGACGACCTGAGACAGGTACAACTCCTGTAGCATGCATGGCCAGATCCAACTGGGCTCCTCGTTCTCGTAGTATAAAATTGTTAGGTGTCAACCAAGTATGTTAGACAAGAACTCAATGTGCATTGTCTGTTGTCACGTTTAGGACAACGACGTTTGTTATAAAGTGAAGTTAGTGAGAGACTTGTGTACAAGTTCTCGGTATAATAAGCGCAGGTATTTAGTCCACTGGTATAGTAGTGTTTGTATGCGTGGGACATACACGTTGTAGTTAGCATCTTCACGCACACAAAATAATACAACAGTGCACAAGAGTAACAACATTTTACATTAATTATCTTGGTCGTTATTTCAAACAACAGATAGCACACAAGCCGGTGTAATCCGGTAGAAACAGGTTGCAAGAATCCCATACCGTTCACCGTAGGTTGCAGTTGATTATACCCTGGTCAACGTCTGGTCAAACAAAGTCCTATAATAGGATTAACTGAGAGGGTTAATTTATGTTACCCTTATATAATAATTTTATTGGATCATTCACAACTTTCGTATTTGTTATCATTCTTTTTTTTTTTAATTATTTTCTTGTATTTATTTCTTTATTACCTCATGATTTTATTATAACTTATTTATTATTCCTTTTGATTTATTTATAAATACTTTAATGTACTATATTATTATATTCATGTACTTTATTCGTTATTTATTTTTTTAATTGTCTAGGTGACATAACAACTTATAATTCCTTAACTATATTTATATGTCATACATGGACATAAAATTCTTATAGTTTTTATTATTCCCTCCTTTAACCATAAAATAACTATTGGTGATTTTAAATTCCTTATAACTATTTAAGCCATAGTCTTAATTCCATAACTCCTTAAATCAAAATTCTTCTTTCTAATTCCTCCAATATCCACATGGGACCTATATTTATTTAAATCTAAATTATTACCCTTATATTTCGGTTATTTACAAAACAACCACATTAATTCATAAACTTTACATTTAAATTCTAATCTCTTTATATAACATAGTTTTAATTCCTTATTTAATTAAATTACAAAACAACCAATAATATTTTGGTATATATTTTTGGAATATTATAACTTTTCAAAATTACCATTTGACCCCTCAAACTTCGGCCTTAATAATTTATTTCCTATAATTACAATTTAACCACAAAATCTTATAATCTTTACATAATGCCTTATAAACTTTAGTTTTAATTTTAATTCTCCATAATGCCGAATATATATATATATAAATTCTTAAATTACCAAACTAACCCAAAGTAATTCGGCTTTGGTCATGTACTTTCCATTAATTACATTTTCACCCACAAACTTTATAATAGTTACTTAATAACTTATAAACTATAGTTTAAATATTTAATTCCTTAAAATTTCAAAGGTGAACCTAATAATCCTCTTAATTATGAATTCGCCCATATTCAACTCCAAACTTTAATAATAAGTTTTTATAAATTACATAATAGCCCAAAACTTTATAAAGTGTTATTTTAACACTTGTTTAAATTATCTAAAATTCATAAACTTAATTCTTAACCTTATATTATATCATAATGACTCCAAACATACCCTTAACTCTCAGCTTCACAATAAACACACCAAACTTTGTAAAAATTACATTTTAGCACATAACTTAATTAATTAGCCATTTAAGCATTAATAATAAAATATTTTTAAACTTCTCCAACTTTATAATATATTTTATATACCTAGTAGGGTCATTAAACCTATTTATCAATTAAGACCATTCGGCCATATTAATTAGTGACCATATAGTATAAAAAGTGGATTTATATGTCAAATATAATATAAAATTATAAGAGTCATATAACTCATGTAAAATTATTGTAATGTCTTATATAAATTCTTAGCTCAAAATAGAGTATATTTGCCCTTGGTATTTCGGCTTGAATTTGTATGTAACCTAATAATTTTGTGACACAAAAATGTGTCTTAAGGTAAATATTTTCCATATATTTATAGATTATATTTTTGGTATATTATACCATGTAGTTTCGGTTTCATATAACCTAGGAGATGTACATAATTTTTGTATAATTTTTAGAAGCTTAACCAAGCTTAAAACATAAATATTAGCTTAGTAAACTACTTCTTAACAAAGGTGGTTAAGTGCTTGAACTCTTCTTGAATCTCCAAGCTTTCTCCAAGGAATTTTGATGCCCCACTTCGGTTATATGCAAGTGGTGAAGGAGTTTAGGAGTTAGATCTTCAATAAAGATTTAAGGAGATTTGTAAGTAGTTTTTACAAGGATTTACCTCAAGCTTTTTCTCCTTATAAATTCGGCTCACTAATGGTGGATGAAGAACAACTTTCCTTCATAAAATGCAGAAGAAAAGAACCTTAGAAGAAGTAGAACTTGGTTACACATAAAAATGTGCTTTAAGGATTTTCAAGCATTAAAACTACCTTAAGATAACATTGAGATGCTCCTTGGATTAATGTTGTTTGGACAACCTCCTTGGAACATTAGTTGATGCCGAATGCTTGTTGTTATGTGCTAGAAGAGTTTTGCTTCAAGGCTTGACAAGAAATGCTAGGAAATTACCTTAAAGATGAAGATAGAAGTTAAAACTCCATTAATGGACTTAAGAGCTTCAAAGAAGAATGAAGGAAGAAGAGAGAGGAGGGAGCCTTACCAATTCGGAAGTGAAGTGTGCAAGGAAGAATGAGACTAAGCTCACGTAAGAAGAGAATGCAATTGGAATTGATTTTTGTTTTGTTAATTTTTAATGTCAATTGACTATTCTTTTCCTTAGTTTATTACATAGGTTATTGGCTCAATAAATGCCCATGTTCCTAGCATGTGTTCGGCCATAATGCAAGACAAGGCAATGTGGAGGAAAATAATGTGAGCTAGAAGACAAGGTAAGAAAGTAAGGCTTTATTCCTTTGATTTTTCAATGTTTGTAACTTGTCTTCTTCTTCATTATAGGTGCACGATTTCAAGCTCAAATGGGGGTCTCAATAGGTAATGAAGAGCCAAGGACAAGCATGTTAGTTCACTGGAATTATAAGGAATCAAAAAAGTGGAATAAGAATCCACTTTTTACTTTTGCATTTTGTTTTTGTCTAGCTCACATGGCCTTGTTCCATGGCATTATTTCGACAGCTTGATGGTAAAATGAGACCTACATACTTTGACATTAGGTATTCTAACACATGGGAAGGTGAGTCATCATGTCTTATGCCTTTTATAAATTTTTAATGTAAGTTTTATACTAGTTTTTGGACATAAAATCGGCCCCTATAGAGCACCTTGTTTGACACTCTGCCATTAATTGATTTAGAGGGTCATTTTAATCCTATTTAATTCTTAATTCTTGTCATGTCAAAAACTACAAGGTAATTGCGTAAAACGTGTTTTTGTGACACCGAAGGTGTGTTTTTTGTGCTCTAAGGATATTTTGTAAAATAAATTGTCTTTATGAGTTCCAAGTGTTTATAAACACTTATTATAGTAAATAAACATATATTAAGATGTTACATTGAGTTATATGGGGTTACATTAACCGTGACATAATTTACGGGCCATCGGGACACTCCCGGGCAAAAGGAGCGCTAAGAAATCCTCCTGTGGTTTTTGTTGAATTTTGAGAAACCACTTCGTGGGTTCTCTTTAGAATGGTTAATAATGATGTTAGGAACTCTAGGAATCAATTTTATAGGAGTTCGTGCCACCTCGGCACTCCCTCCGGGCTTTTCGTGCTTTAAGGGGCGTGCGTGAGCACTCCCGAGCGTTTTGCGTTTTTGACTGATATAGCCTAGGAATATGTTTATATATTCATATAATGAGTGTATGACCATTTGGTTTAAGTTTTAGAAGGTCATACAAGGTCATGCTTGATCGTATGTTTCTAAGGCGTTTTAACGTTTATGGAGAAACGACTATTTTTACGTAACGTTCTCATGCATGGGTTTGCATGCGTACGTGAAATGATTTATTTTTGAACTATTTTCCATTAAATAATGGTTTTATAATGTTAATTAGATTTGGGGTATTTCAATCTACCCCCCTTAAAAAGGACTTCGCCCCGAAGTCTCATATCTAAATTTATAAGGTTGTGGGGAATAAAGTTCCACTAAGTATCCACAACTCAATCTAGTTTTTAGGGATCAAGTCCCAAGTCTCTATATTCCTAAGTTCATAGTGTATATCAAACATAACAGGAATACTTTGGAAGGTCATATCATATACCTACCATGTGGTGCAAAGTAGTAAACACAATCATGTTTCATTTCCAATAGTGCAACGTAGTGCACATAATCTTTCCATTGTAGTGTAACGAAGTACACATCAGCAAGTAGAAGTACAAAGTGCATTCAAATACAGTGTTATGCAAGAACACATACAAGATAATTGTCATAGAAATGCACAAAAGTGTAACAAACATAATATAAACTCACAAACTCACAACGAAAAAAGGCTCTCCCCCCCCAAAAAGAAAGGGGTACGCCCCCGTACCCTAGACTAAAGTGTCTAGTCGGTGAATAATGAGGGAAACTTCGCTCGCATATCAGCTTCTAGTTCCCATGTGGCCTCTTCCACATCGTGGTTCGACCAAAGAACCTTTACGAGGCTCACAGACTTGTTTCGAGTATCTCGTGTCTTTCTATCTAATTCGTTTCGTTGCGGTGTTTCCACATACCGCATTGTTGGTTCTAATGAGAGTGTCTCTGGTTGTAGAACATGAGAAGGGTGAGGCATGTATTTCTTAAGCTGAGACACGTGAAAAACATTGTGTACTTTGCCCAACTCTGCTGGCAAATCAAGTCGATGCGCCACAAGGCCCACCCGCTCTGTGATAGCGTAGGGTCCTACAAATTTCGGGCTTAGCTTGCCCTTCTGTCCAAATCTGAATACACCCTTCATGGGTGATACTCGTAGAAATACCTGGTCGCCAACTGCGAACTCAAGGTCTCGTTGTCTCTCATCAGCATATGATTTCTGTCTGTCTTGTGCTGCTTTCATATTCTTTCTGATCTGCTGTACTTCTGCCTGAACTTGCTCTAAGTACTCAGGCCCAATGATGACGGTCTCACTAGACTCGTCCCAGCACAATGGTGTGCGACATGGTCTGCCATATAAGGCTTGAAAAGGTGACATCTGTATAGAGGCGTGATAGCTGTTATTGTATGCAAACTCGATGAGGTGTAATCTATCTATCCAGCTGCCTGGAAGTCCAAGGCACATGCTCGTAGCATGTCCTCTAAGGTCTGAATAGTCCTCTCTGACTGACCATCTGTCTGAGGATGAAATTTGTGCTAAGCTTCAATTCAGTACCAAGTGCTTCGCGAGTAGCTCGCCAATAACGTGAGAGAAATCTGGTATCTCGATCTGAAACAATAGTCTTTGGTACTCCATGATGTCTGATAATCTCCTTCTCAAATAGTTCTGCCAACTTCGGCACTTTCCAAGTGTCTTTCATCGGAATAAACCTAGCACCTTAGTCAGTCGATCAACAACAACCCAAATCATATTTAGTCCTCCTCTCGTAGGTGGTAGTCCCACCACGAAGTCCATAGAGATATCATAAAACTTCCACTCTGGAACTGGCATAGACTGTACCATACCTCCTGGTCGTCTGTGTTCGAATTTCACTTTCTGACAAGTGAGACATCGAATCACATATTCTGTCACGTCTCCCTTCATACCACTCCACCAGAAATACCTCTTTAGATCTTTGTACATCTTAGAAGCTCCTGGATGGACAGATGTGGCAGAAGTGTGGGACTCTCGAAGAATATGCTCTTTTATATCAGTGTTGTCTCTGGGAATACATAATCTGCCCCTTAATCTGATCAGTCCATCATCATGTAACTGAAACTCATACTTCCCACCTTCAAATGTACCGTCAGACAGCTTCTGACTGATCTCCATCATTCGCTGATCATTCTGCTGTGCGCTACGTATGTCGTCTATAAGACTCGAGCTAGCCACAATGGCATTTAAGGAATGTGCTCGTCGACTCAATGCGTCTGCTACTACATTAGCTTTTCCCTCCTTGTACTACAAATCGATGTCGTAATCCTTGAGGAATTCAACCCATCTTCTCTGTCTCATGTTTAACTCCTTCTGGGTGAATACATATTTCAAACTTTTATGATCCGAGTATACGGTCATCTGGACACCATACAGGTAGTGGCGCCAGATCTTCAATGCAAAAACAATTGCTCCAAGCTCCAAGTCATGTGTAGGGTAGTTTTCCTCATGTTTCTTCAACTGTCGGGAAGCGTAGGCGACTACCTTCCCATTCTGCATGAGTACACACCCTAATCCCCTGCCTGATGCATCACAATAAACTTCATAACCTTCTGTGCCTTCAGGTATAGTCAAAACTGGTGCTGATGTCAAAGCATTCTTCAAATACTGGAATGAGGTCTCACATTCTGTAGTCCATGTGAATGGTGCGTCCTTCTTCATTAAACTGGTCATAGGTTTTGCTATTTTGGAGAAGTCTCTGACAAACCTCCTGTGAGTAACCTGCTAATCCAAGGAAACTCCTGATATCAGTCACTGTCTTTGGCCTAGGCCAGGTGCGAACTGCTTCTATTTTTGCTGGATCCACTGCGATCCCAGCATCTGAGATAACATGTCCTAGAAAGGAAACTCTATCCAACCAAAACTCACATTTGGAGAACTTAGCATAAAGTTGGTTCTCCCTTAAGATCTCAAGTACATGTCGGAGGTGACTCTTATGCTCTTCCTTAGACTTTGAATAAATTAGGATGTCATCGATGAATACAACCACGGTCTTGTCCAACTGCTCTCTGAATAATCTGTTCATTAAATCCATGAAGACTGCTGGTGCATTTGACAAGCCAAAAGGCATAACTGTAAACTCATAGTGGCCGTATCGTGTTCTGAACGCTGTCTTCTCTATGTCTTGCTCCCTGATAGGTATCTGATGGTATCCTGATCTCAAATCGATCTTCGAAAACACCTTTGCTCCTCTCAACTGATCAAACAAATCGTCAATTCGTGGTAGTGGATATTTGTTCTTCACTGACACTGCATTAAACTCTCTATAATCGATACATAACCGAAGGCTTCCATCCTTCTTCTTCACAAAAAGAACTGGTGCTCCCCAAGGAGATACGCTAGGTCGTATGTATCCCTTGTCCAACAAATCCTTCAACTGTTCCTTCAACTCAGCCATCTCTGCTGGTGCCATACGGTACGGTGCCTTAGCTATGGGACCGGTACCTGGTAGTAATTCAATGGAGAAATCTACCTCTCTGGGTGGTGGTAAGCCTGGAAGTTCCTTTGGAAAAATATTGGAAATTCTGACACCACTAGCATATCTGGATCAAAATCAGGGTCGTGCTCTACATCCTGAACATAGTATAAGTATACTTCCTTCTGCTTCCTGACGTGTTTGTACATGGACATAGCAGATATCACTTTTATTGATGGTGCTCTAGGGCTCTGGCGGTATGATACTGTCACTCTTGATGGGCTCTTAAGTAACAGTCTGCGCTCTGCACAAAGAATGCGGCCTCTGTGCCGCCCCAACCAGTCCATCCCGGCTATAACGTCGAATCCTAGACCTCTGAACTCAATAGGTCAATGGGAAATTCCTCCTCTTTAATACAGATAGTGGCTCCTCTATAAAGACGAGTGCAACTGATCTTCTCCTTAGACGGGAGTGCCACCTTAAAATCAGGTAACTCTACAGCGTCTAGCCCCAACCTCCCCGCAAGCGAAGGCGAAACGTAAGTATGTGAGGCCCCGGAGTCGAACAGTACTAATGCATCCACTCCATTAACAGGAAAGGTACCAGTGAGGATCGCGCCGCCCTTGCTGGCCTCCTCCTCAGTAAGAATACTTAAGGCACCCTCCGTCTCCTTAGCACAACCTAACAATAGAATCTGGGTAAGTACTTTGGTATATGATGGAGGTCGAAAAACATTCACTTTTCATAACAATAAAGCTTCATTGATGAGTGATCTTTTCTCAGATGTCTAAAACAATTACAACACTAGTACTTCCTAAAAGTCAAACTTAATCTTCCTGGTTTCATGTGAGTGGTGTTTATCACTGTCGAAGGTGCTGTGTTTAGTTTAATCCTTTTAATTCCATGGTAAGCAACATTGACTTTCCACCCATTATTAAAACATCTCCTGAATTCAATATGATTTTCTTTGCAAAGTCCACACGCTTTGCTCGCCATAAAGGAACTCTGCGTCATCTCCAATTGACAAAGACAATACTGGTATCCCCTGATCGAGGGACCCTTGTGTTTCATCCTTGTCTTGATGTAGCCCTAAGCGGCCTCCTTCTTCATAGAAGTTGATGATACATAGATCAGCCCTTAGATTGGGAACTGGATCTTCTTCTAGCTGTTGAGCTGTATTAACTGCTTGTTCCACAATTTGTAAAAATTCTTCTGGGATTTTTGGTACTTGTGCTCCATCTCCATTTCTTGTATCCTGGTAGGTCTTTGAGTAAGGATTCCAATCCTTTCCTAAGCACATCATTTTCAGCTTCATCTTTGATCCTCCTGGAAATTCTGGAGTGTAGAACCCTCCTGGTCCTGCTCCCAATTCTTGACATCTTCTGATGATTGCAATTTGTGTCTCCGGTGTTAGGTATCCTTTGAGTAATATCAAACCTGGTTGGATAACCTTACATTGTTCGTTCCCAGGTTCTTGTACTTTGATAATGTTTTCTTCCAGGGAGGGCGGTGAGGGGATAGGAAAGCATATCTTATAGCTTCCTACGTGGTTTAAAATTCTACTAGTGAGTCTTACTAGTTCCTTCCTACTCAATTAGGCACTTAAGGCATGCAAGCACTCATTCACAACATTCATTGCTCAATGACATGTTCGTATGGGTTTAGAATTACCTGGGTTGGTAGAAGTACCAGCTTCATCTGAGCGGTCCATGACATGCAGGGCGGGTCCCGATGCTGGGCCTTTGCCCTTATTTCCCTGAGTTTAGTTTGTTGGTGGAGGGCGAGTATCGCTGGCTCCATTCTTGTGGCCGGTGTTTGCCTTTGCTCCCGGGCGGTAGTTCTTGCTCTCCGGGTTTCGGATGCACTCGAAGGCACGATGTCCATATATCTGACAGTGGCGGCACTGGACTTTCTCTCCTTGGCAGTCCACGCCGGGGTGATCTTTTCCACATTGTCTACAGTTGAAGTGGCAGACAAACTCTGGCCCGTATTGAGCCATGTCCAGAACCTGATACAATCGAGGTCAATTACATATCTCAACGGTACTGAGGTAATCACAAAGTTTCAAATTTAACTGCTTGTTTAGGGTGCCTACCCTTAGATGGGTAGGTTTTCTGTGAGTTCGTAGCTCCGTAGGTTCCTGACTGGGGGTTCCTAGTAGTCTGGTTCCCCTTCCCTTGATAGGACCCTTGCCTTTTTGATAGGGCTTGTTTCCTTCTATTGGAGTTTCCCTGCTTGGCATCCTCACTGCCAGGTCCATCCTTTCTCTTTTGGGAGCTCAAAGCATCCCTTCTCTTGCATGTAATCTCCACAATGGAGGCAGCATGGTAACATTCCTGAAATCTCAAGGTATCAATCTCCAAATCTCCCATGACGGGATATAGTAGGTAATAAAATTTCAACTGGTTTATGTCTCTCCTGTTTTACCTGTAAACTGGTGGGGATGATTGGTCCCATCCCAAACTGGAGTCGAGGGCTCAGTCCCCCGTAGAACCGGTCGACCAAAACCTGGTCCGAGTAACCTAATACGGGTAGTAGTCGGAGTAGTGAAGTAAACTTCGCATAATATTCATCTACAGTCATCTTTCCTGTCTGCTCCAGTGCATCAAACTCCCTTGTCTTCACCATCCTGGTGTGGGTCGGGTAGTATTTGCCCCTCAGTAGTGCAGTGTAGTGTCCCCAAGTGAAAGCTGGGTCATCCAGGTGGTCGGCCTTCACCATATTCCACCAATCTCTTGCTGCATCTTTCAGGTAGAAGGCAGCGAGTCTCACTTTTTCCCTAGCTGGGACTGCCAGTGTCTCGAACGCTGTTTCCATCTCCATAATGTAAGTCTCCAAGTGTGCAGGGTCAGTCTGCCCCTTGAATGCAGTTGGCCTCAGATCAGCCAAACTCTTCACCCAATCTCTCTCTCTGGGTGGTGGTGGTGGAGGTAGCTGCTGCTGCTGTGCAACCCCCGCCTGTGCAAAAGCTTGAGCTATTAAAGTAGCAATGTCTGCCAGCCTGATGGTTGGCTCCTCTTCGGCCTGTCCACGGCGTCCACCTCTTCCTGACATCTGCAGGGTGTGGATGTATATTAGATACTGTGGTCACAATCTTGGTCTTGGATAGTAGTCTAAGTAAACTAACTTAAACTCCTTACTATACTATCACTCAACCCGTAACCTAAAGCTTCAGAAATCCTAATCTCGGTGTATTCTTGTATCCAGAGCGTAACTACGCTCTGATACCACTTTTGTAACACCCCAACCCGAAATCCAATAACCTGTACGACGATCACTCCCAAATAAACATAAACTACAGCGGAATAAAATACAACAACCGGGCGGTATTACAATGCCGTTGGCCACCCTTGTGACCAACAAGGCTAACTCCAAATACAATCTCCAAAAGTCACGGTCTGAATACGAATACAATCCGAGATACTAGGAATCAAACTCAAATGTAAATTACTTAAGTAAGACAAATAACTAGTAGGAGATTCCCATAGCTTGAATCTACCCCACCTACACTCGGTGTGGTAATCTTCTCAACTTCAGGTACCTGAAAAATGGGGGTGCCCCCAAAGGGGCTTAGCAAACAATGCTGGTATGGAAAATGTGCAGCCCATCGTCTACCGGGCCACACCAACTACTTTGTCGAATACATGCAGTTCATTTTTTTGTAAAGCTGTAAACAAGCATAGTATGATAATAACAAGCATCCATACAAGGACAACAATGTTACATAAACAAGACTTCAGAAGGTCAAGTTAGATGAACTATAATCATTTGATAGTTGTCGGGTCCACACAGTGGGACTGACATGGTATATAAGAGTGTGTCAATATAATGAAGGTATAGTGACCTTGTTATAAGAGGTGGGTACCAGTTCCCTCAGAAGATAACGTAGGTTAACTCTTGTACTTCAAATGGTGGGTATCATACCCTCGAGAGATAAGAGTCTTCCTCTCAACTTAAAATGTTCTGGTACGGTCCCGGTGAGTGACATAGTGCACCCAGAACTCCCGTCGCGACGTAAATTGAATAGGAGACAACCTGAGACAGGTACAACTCCTGTAGCATGCATGGCCAGATCCAACTGGGCTCCTCGTTCTCGTAGTATAAAATTGTTAGGTGTCAACCAAGTATGTTAGACAAGAACTCAATGTGCATTGTCTGTTGTCACGTTTAGGACAACGACGTTTGTTATAAAGTGAAGTTAGTGAGAGACTTGTGTACAAGTTCTCGGTATAATAAAGCGCAGGTATTTAGTCCACTGGTATATTAGTGTTTGTATGCGTGGGACATACACGTTGTAGTTAGCATCTTTCACGCACACAAAATAATACAACAGTGCACAAGAGTAACAACATTTTACATTAATTATCTTGGTCGTTATTTCAAACAACAGATAGCACACAAGCCGGTGTAATCCGGTAGAAAACAGGTTGCAAGAATCCCATACCGTTCACCGTAGGTTGCAGTTGATTATACCCTGGTCAACGTCTGGTCAAACAAAGTCCTATAATAGGATTAACTGAGAGGGTTAATTTATGTTACCCTTATATAATAATTTTATTGGATCATTCAACAACTTTCTTATTTGTTATTTCTTGTGAGGTTTATTTCTTTTAATTACCTCATGATTTTATGTATAACTTATTTATTATTCCTTTTGATTTATTTATAAATCCTTTAATGTACATATATGTATTTATATATTCATGTACTTTATTCGTTATTTATTTTTTAATTGTCTAGGTGACATAACAACTTATAATTCCTTAACTATATTTCTATGTCATACATGGATATAAAATTCTTATAGTTTTTATTATTCCTCCTTTAACCATAAATAATAACTATTGGTGATTTTTAAATTCCTTATAACTATTTAAGCCATAGTCTTAATTCCATAACTCCTTAAATCAAAATTCTTCTTTCTAATTCCTCCAAATATCCACATGGGACCTATATTTATTTAAATCTAAATTATTACCCTTATATTTCGGTTATTTACAAAACAACCACATTAATTCATAAACTTTACATTTAAATTCTAATCTCTTTATATAACATAGTTTTAATTCCTTATTTAATTAAATTACAAAACTACCAATAATTTTTGGAATATTATAACTTTTCAAATTTTCAAAAATTACCATTTGACCCCTCAAACTTTCGGCCTTAATAATTTATTTCCTATAATTACAATTTAACCACAAAATCTTATAATCTTTACATAATGCCTTATAAACTTTAGTTTTAATTTTATTCTCCTAAATGCCGAATATATATATATATATATATATATATATATATATATATATATATATATAATTCTTAAATTACCAAACTAACCCAAAGTAATTCGGCTTTGGTCATGTACTTTCCATTAATTACATTTTCACCCCAAAAACTTTATAATAATTACTTAATAACTTATGAACTATAGTTTAAATATTTAATTCCTCAAAATTTCGAAGGTGAACCTAATAATCCTCTTAATTATGAATTCGCCCATATTCAACTCCAAACTTAATAATAAGTTTTTATAAATTACATAATAGCCCAAAACTTTATAAAGTGTTATTTTAACACTTGTTTAAATTATCTAAAATTCATAAACTTAATTCTTAACCTTATATTATATCATAATAACTCCAAACATACCCTTAACTCTCAGCTTTCACTTTCACAATAAACACACCAAACTTTGTAAAAATTACATTTTAGTCACATAACTTAATTAATTAGCCGTTTAAGCATTGATAAAATATTTTTAACTCTCCAAACTTTATAATATAATTTTATATACCTAAGTAGGTCATTAAAACCTATTTATCAATTAGACCATTCGGCCATATTTAATTAGTGACCATATAGTATATAAAAGTGGATTTATATGTCAAAATAATTATACATAAATTCATAGGAGTCATATAACTCATGTAAAAATTATTGTAATGTCTTATATAAATTCTTAGCTCAAAATAGAGTATATTTGCCCTTGGTATTTCGGCTTGAATTTGTATGTAACATAAATAAATTTTGTGACACAAAAATGTGTCTTAAGGTAAATATTTTCCATATATGTTATAGATTATATTTTTGGTATATTATACCATGTAGTTTCGGTTTCATATAACCTAGGAGATGTACATAATTTTTGTATAATTTTTAGAAGCTTAACCAAGCTTAAAACATAAATATTAGCTTAGTAAACTTACTTCTTAACAAAGGTGGTTAAGTGCTTGAACTCTTCTTGAATCTCCAAGCTTTCTCCAAGGAATTTTGATGCCCCACTTCGGTTATATGCAAGTGGTGAAGGAGTTTAGGAGTTAGATCTTCAATAAAGATCTTAAGGAGATTTGTAAGTAGTTTTACAAGGATTTTCTTCAAGCTTTTTCTCCTTATAAATTCGGCTCACTAATGGTGGATGAAGAACAAACTTTCCTTCATAGAAATGCAGAAGAAAAGAACCTTAGAAGAAGTAGAACTTGGTTACACATAAAAATGTGCTTTAAGGATTTTCAAGCATTAAAACTACCTTAAGATAACCTTGAGATGCTCCTTGGATTAATGTTGGTTTGGACAACCTCCTTGGAACATTAGTTGATGCCGAATGCTTGTTGTTATGCTAGGAAGTTTTGCTTCAAGGCTTGACAAGAAATGCTAGGAAATTACCTTAAAGATGAAGATAGAAGTTAAAACTCCATTAATGGACTTAAGAGCTTCAAAGGAAGAAGATGAAGGAAGAAGAGAGAGGAGGGAGCCTTACCAATTCGGAAGTGAAGTGTGCAAGGGGAAGAATGAGACTAAGCTCACGTAAGAAGAAGAGAATGCAATTGGAATTGATTTTTGTTTTGTTAATTTTTAATGTCAATTGACTATTCTTTTCCTTAGTTTATTACATAGGTTATTGGCTCAATAAATGCCCATGTTCCTAGCATGTGTTCGGCCATAATGCAAGACAAGGCAATGTGGAGGAAAATAATGTGAGCTAGAAGACAAGGTAAGAAAGTAAGGCTTTATTCCTTTGATTTTTCAATGTTTGTAACTTGTCTTCTTCTTCATTATAGGTGCACGATTTCAAGCTCAAATGGGGGGTCTCAATAGGTAATGAAGAGCCAAGGACAAGCATGTTAGTTCACTTGAATTATAAGGAATCAAAAAGGTGGAATAAGAATCCACTTTTTACTTTTTGCATTTTGTTTTTGTCTAGCTCACATGGCCTTGTTCCATGGCATTATTTCGACAGCTTGATGGTAAAATGAGACCTACATACTTTGACATTAGGTATTCTAACACATGGGAAGGTGAGTCATCATGTCTTATGCCTTTTATAAATTTTTAATGTAAGTTTTATACTAGTTTTTGGACATAAAATCGGCCCCTATAGAGCACCTTGTTTGACACTGCCATTAATTTATTTAGAGGGTCATTTTAACCCTATTTCAGATTCTTAATTCGTGGCATGTCAAAAACTACAAGGTAATTGCGTAAAACGCATTTTTGTGACACCCGAAGGTGTGTTTTTGTGCTCTAAGGATATTTTGTAAAATAAATTGTCTTTATGAGTTCCAAGTGTTTATAAACACTTATTATAGTAAATAAACATATATTAAGATGTTACATTGAGTTATATGGGGTTACATTAACCCGTGACATAATTTACGGGCCATCGGGACACTCCCGGGCAAAAAGGAGCGCTAAGAAATCCTCCTGTGGTTTTTGTTGAATTTTGAGAAACCACTTCGTGGGTTCTCTTTAGAATGGTTAATAATGATGTTAGGAACTCTAGGAATTAATTTTATAGGAGTTCGTGCCACCTCGGCACTCCTCCGGGCTTTTCGTGCTTTAAGGGGCATGCGTGAGCACTCCCGAGCGTTTTGCGTTTTTGACTGGATATAGCCTATGGAATATGTTTATATATTCATATAATGAGTGTATGACCATTTGGTTTAAGTTTTAGAAGGTCATACAAGGTCATGCTTGATCGTATGTTTCTAAGGCGTTTTAACGTTTATGGAGAAACGACTATTTTTACGTAACGTTCTCATGCATGGGTTTGCATGCGTACGTGAAATGATTTATTTTTGAACTATTTTCCATTAAATAATGGTTTTATAATGTTAATTAGATTTGGGGTATTTCAGACTTAGTACATTAATTCACAAATAGGTGGTTAGGTCTAGTTAGACACACAAGGGTAGTGAACATCCGTACACACACACACACAAACAACACACAACTAACTCACGCATAGCCGTGGTTAGAACGTTCCCATGGTTTGGGCCGTTAAATCCGGATACCGATCTATTATGTGATCCTAGAGTCGGTTAGTTAAGTTTAGCACATATTTTGAAGCTAAACGATATCGGAACTACACACGCCTCATAAATGAATTACTATAAACTCATTACATTTTTTATCTTATAAGGTGGCAAACACACAAAAAAACACATTGGCATACAAGCCGGTGTAATCCGGTAGAACACAGGTTGCAAGAAAACCATACCTGTCACCGAGGTCCACTCTATTGTGTCCTATGTTCCTCGAACAATCCTCGAACAACTGGTAACATTACAATTACTTTCATTAACATTGGGGTAATATGTTGTTTAACGTCTAATGCGCCCATAGTTAACCCCGTCATCCCGTTACACTTAATTTTACTCTTGTGATCCTAAGTTCACAACTCTCACATCAACCCTAACACTTGTTTACACATTTTAAGGCCTTTACATGTCACCAAACAAGGCCAAAACATCACCTAAAACCATTACCATTCAATCCCCCATCACTAGAAGTCATTAAAGCACATTTTAAGCCATTTTTGCCCTGGTCCGGGACTTGGTCCGGACCCAAGGTCCCGAACCATCACTGATTTGTACACTCAGCCTTACTTTTCACTTGGTCCGGGTCTTGGTCCTGGACTAAGGACCTGGACCACTTGTAAACTTCAATTTCGGCATGTTTTTAAGGGTGGTCCGGGTACCTATACAAGGGCTAGGTCCCGGACCATGTTAATAAGTTGTTAAAACATCATTTTTCAACCCCTAATCCAACCCTAAACCGTACCTCATTATTCTATAATCTTTCCACATGTTTCCTACATGTTTAAACACCTTAAATCATGCTCTAACCTTCTTAAATCATTACTAACTTGTTACTCAATTTCTTACAACAATTCCTAAAACTTACAACATTTTTCTTAGGTTTCTAAGTGGTATATTATGCATACTACCTCAACTAACCAAAGTGTTATCTCACAAACATTACCACCACTCCATAAGCATTATTTCTCACAACACCTCTTTTACACAACTCCTTCTATTTCCACAAGTTTACGCTTAGACCTTCACAAGGCATTACTTTTCCTTTGTTTACCAAAACTTGAACAAGACTTGACACTTCACATATCATAACTTTGGTGTGTATAAAACACTCATTTGATTTCTAAATCCTCCAAGACTATGCCCAAGGCACCTTAACACTTAAGAACACCTTATTTCACTTTCTTTCACCATCTCATAGTACCTTATAGGTCATAAAATCACATTACTACACACCAACTCCTTTGTTTATCAACTAAATTTTGCCATAGCTTCTCTTGTATCACCTTACACCAAAACACATAGTTTTCCACCATTATACAATCCAAGAACACTCAATCTCTTAACACATTCTTACACACAAACATATGGTTTTTCATCCTTTAACCATCGAAGACATTCACCTTAACAAGAGATGTTCTTTACACACAACTAAACCTTTAACTACACTACATCACAATATAGTGTATAAACTTAAATTGCTTGGCACTTAGGCCCTTAAATAACATTAAACTTAAACACTGAATTTCCACATTTAAATGCCTTCAACCTGCAAATACACACAACAATGCTCCCATGTCTTTTTAGTCCACCTTGTGGATATTTTTCTAGCTCATTTCCCATTGGCTCTTTAGATTATTTATTAAGAAAATATAGCTCAATTCCCTAGTACATAAAACTACGTTAAGAGAAGGTCATTTACCTCTTTGTTTTCCAAGTTTTCTCACTTGCTTTCTCTTATTCTTTCTTGATTGAAAATCTGCAAGGAGCTTTTATCACTTGTCAATCTTCTAACCAATACACATACAAGGGTAATGAGCATTAAGTTTAATACTCAAACTCATAATTAAACCCTAGATTTACATAAGTGTCTTAAACACTTAAAATAGAAGTTTACCTTGGAATTTGAAAGAGAACTTGAGTAAGTAACAAGAGAGGACTCCTCCTAGTCCATTGAAGATCAATTAAAGCTAAAAGAAGAGCAAGAAAATGCACCATTAAGGGGTGAATTTTCGGCTATACACAAAAATGGAGGGAAACTTGGTTTTTATTTGATTTTCCTTACCTTGAAGCCAAGGAGAATGACAAGGCATGAAAAGATGAGCTCAAGCTCCATCAATGGTGAATCTTCATGGCACCAAAATGGAGTTCTTGAAGATTTGAAAAGAGGGAAATGAAGAGCTTGCTCCAACTAACACAAATATGGTCTTAGATTTTGATTTGGAGCATGGAGTTGGATTTGGCAAGAGTTTGAAGTTGGAGAAGTGTTCTTGCTGTAGCTTGAACGGTTTGGAGCAGAAGGAAGAAGAGGGATACGGTGGAGGAGGAAGGGAAGTGAAGAAAGTGAGGTGAGAGAATGTAAAAGGTAAGATATTTACTTATAAAAGCAAATAGTCTTTTTACTTTATTTCTTTTTCTTTTCTTTAGTTGGCTGGCTAGGTTGGTGACTCACCACCACTAAAACCGTGCCCCCTCCCATAATAAGGATATTTATGGTCTTTGTTGACCATTTAACTAATTAAAGTTGACTTAAGTCAAAACTAGCACTATTTAAGCACTATTCACAAATTAAGGCACATATTTGTGAAATTTTTGATTTCCTATTGATTTAGGCTTCCTAATGTGATACTAAGTAGTACAAATGCTGATTAAATAGTAATGATGGAAATTTAGCCACTCAAAACCCATTTACAAGACATTTTTTCAAAAATGTGCTTTAAGACTCCTTAAAGCACATTTTGTGTTTAACTTGTTTTCAAGCTTGGTTTTCTTTAGTAATTGATTTAAAATGTGTCATTAGCATGTTAATAAGGTCTAGGAATGACCTTTAGGTCTTATACAAGGTTACACCAAGTCTAGAGCAAGTATTTGCTTTAATTGACTTTAAGGTGTTTTCTTGTGTTTTGTTTGGTTTAATTGTCTAACAAAGTTTCCTAAGGACTTAATTAGCCTTATAAAATCATAATTGAATATTATTAAGTCTTGGTAGGCTCTTTGGGTCCTAACCAAGTTCACTCCAAGCTTAGAGCATGTTTTTGCTCAAACTGTGTTTATGGTACTTTATTGTTTTTACTATGGTTTAAATTGTTCACCAATGTTTCTAAGGCACTTTTTAGCCTTAATATACCATAGTTTAATGTTTAAACAACATATCAAGGTTTGGGGTATTTCAATCTACCCCCTTAAAAGAACTTCGTCCTCGAAGTTCACATTTCCCACACATCATTTGGATTAGAACACGGGGATTACTTGTAAAATAAAACTTCCATAACCAAACATACTTTACATCACAACCTCGGACTTAACGGTCCGGGTATCATATCCACATCCATACATAACATAACATACTTACATGATAACCTCGGACTTAACGGTCTGGGTACCTTAACAACATTTGTACTTACATAACAACCCTAAGACTCTCAGTCTGGTCTGGGTAACATAACAACTTTCGGAACTCAACCACATTAGGACTCAAAAAGGACAAAATAATATTTATTACACATACCACACAACATGTCTTAGCATGTATAACAACAAAAATATCTTTTATATACACTGTGATCCCGCAGATTCTCTGAGAGATCAAACAATCACTTAATCTTTAACATATATACTTCCCATGTCACCGGTCCAAAGACAAAGGCTCATACGTCCTCGGCTCGTGAGCAAGTACTACAAAAATATTCTTTGTGAGGTTAAGTAAGAGAACTTTCATTATGTAAAGTATCTATCGAACGTTTTGGAAAACCAATTCAAAATCCTTTTGAAAACGCATATAACTCCAAGTCCAACTTATGCTCTTTGTTTCTTTTTCTTAGCGTGGTTATTTGTAACCACTTATAGGGAGCTTCAAGAATCATCCAACCCTGATGTGATCAGCATCAGTGTTGAACTATCCTTCCACCCCAATTTGTGTTCGGCTTCCCTTGATCACATGCAAATCAAGTTTCGCCTCCCACTTCA
The DNA here is from genome assembly GCA_023374045.1 of Limonium bicolor. Classification (NCBI taxonomy): domain Eukaryota; kingdom Viridiplantae; phylum Streptophyta; class Magnoliopsida; order Caryophyllales; family Plumbaginaceae; genus Limonium; species Limonium bicolor. Next base: position 462,379,187 of record CM041776.1, read on the forward strand.
TTTTCAAGCATCAAGTAGTACACTCATTTCCAATTTCTATCTTTTTTGTCAATCTAGTCATAATCATTACATCTCCAAAGGATAGAACTCCATCTATCAGTTATCTCCATTCACTTTAATCCAGTTACCTAGGGAATCTTATTCTCACTAGGTTCTATGTCGGTTTCATACCCTTTCATGAATCACTATATTGTATATATACATATATTTTTATCAAAATACAACACACGGTTTTACTTTTATATACTTGTACTAACACACAACAATTAACAAAGTAGTCACACTTATCACAATGGTATTTCACATCTTCAGTGCAAAATTACCACAATTAAACCATAAATGAATGCGTATATTTATGTAACACACACACCAATCATCCAAACAAATCATTTTGTGCTATGCGCAACATAGTTCACGTACACTTGTACGGTAAAACACACTAAGCGGTTTTGCACTCTACCCCCTTAAAAGGGATTACACCCACGTAATCAACCACTGAATATTGGTTTAAAAGTTCTACCGTCGTGAAGTGTTTTAACTTCCACGCGGTCTGTTATACAATGTGTTCTGGTTAGAGGATCTTAACCATATTGGCGGTTTAGTCCCTAAACCAAGAATTCTCATTGAAGTTTGCTTTAACTCTTAACTGGTTTCGGTTCTGGCCTGTGAGGCTTCTACGCATTAATAATTAGCCATTCACTCATGTTCACTATGCACATTCAACACTTGAATCACTGGCTCACTAGTTTCTGCTGCGCAACTCTGATAACTGTAGAGCTTAGTTTGCCTCATTCGTTATTCTTACTGTATTGTACATCTCCCATTTCTCACCTTTATCTTGGTATCTCGTACCGTGAGCGAATTGGTGAGTTACAAACTTTCTATCCACTTCCATGATAATTTATTGTGTATAATGCTATGTATTTCACAATGATTAACTTGCTTTCTTTCGACTTTCTGTCAGTTGAGATTGAGCTACCACCTAAAGTGTAGTGGTCTTTCGGTTATTTCCCACACTCGAGGTATATTTCATACTGATATTGGGTATTTAGTGCTACTGTAGTCACTTGTTGTTAATCATGCCTCCACATTTGGTTCTGTACAAGTATTCTTTCATTGGTGCGACCTTGCATTTCCTATGCCTCGGTCCTTATAGCGTTATAAGCATCTTTCTACTTCCACCACAATTAACATTTCCCCAAATCCTAGCTATCCCACTCGATCATTACTGCGCAAGGGCAATACCAAAACACTCAGTTATACAGAGTGCAGAGGCGTAAACTCTTGGCAGTAAATCTCTTATGCGATTCGCAATCGAATTCACACTGTGTTTCACTAAGATTCTTATCTCCTAATACTGGCTACTGGCTTACTGCCTAGTTTATTGCTATCACTTACCGCTGTATCTCCATTGATCCTAACTCATAACTGTGCTTAGTTGCCATATTATCGTTTAACAATACTTATACAACGGTCGCTTACTGCGTACCGTGCTCTTACTCATTGTATAACACTAACTTACATGGCATCCACTGTCATATTAGCTTCCGCACATGTACTTTCATCATTAGTATTTTGGTTCATCATTTATTTGGATGACTCCTGAATACACTATTTTTCGAGTCCTTATGCTCCTTGAGCGTTGTTCACTCTACATTTAGCGTCACACACCTATGGTGGTTGCTATTAGACTTATTACTCTTCCGGTCTCCCACACTAGTAGAAAAAACATTTTAAATGACGACACTTAAACCACGGTTAAATGAAAAACCGTGGTTTAAAGTTTATAAACCACGGTTTCTAGGGAAACCGTCATTTATAGTACACGCCGGAGAGAATAAACCACAGTTTTTGGAGAATCGTGGTATATAGTTTACTTATAAACCACGGTTTGTAGGGCAACCGTCATTTATAGTACATGCCGGAGAGAATAAACCATGGTTTTTGGAGAACCGTGGTATATAACTGTCATGCCAGAGAGAATAAACCACGGTTCTATAAGAACCGTGGTATATAACCGTCACGCCGGAGAGAATAAACCACGGTTTTTGGAGAACCGTGGTATATAGTCTGAGCGGGAATTTTAATTTTCGGCCCAAATTAACGCGGCTCTTCTCTCCGGCATGTACTATAAATGACGGTTGCCCTACAAACCGTGGTTTATAAGTAAACAAAGAGAGCCGCGTTAGTTTGGGCCGAAAATTAAAATTCCCGCTCAGACTATATACCACGGTTTTATAGAACCGTGGTATATAACCGTCACGCCGGAGAGAATAAACCACGGTTTTTAAAGAACCGTGGTATATAACCAGCACACCGGAGAGAATAAACCACGGTCTTGGAGAACCGTGGTATATAGTCTGAGTGGGAATTTTAATTTTCGGCCCAAATTAACGTGGCTCTCTTTGTTCTTTTATATATTTCTCTCACTGTAATTGCAACCCACACTGGCGAACAAGGATTGAATGCGCCTCTTCCTCATTCTCTTCACCTCCGGTAATTTTACAACCCACGCCGGCGAACATGGAACATGCTTTACGCCATCTCTTCAACCTCCCGGTAATTTCTCAACCCATACTAGTGAATAAGGAACATGCTCTATGCCATATCAACCGCACTGTAAATTTGCTACCCATACTTGCGAACAAGGATCATGCTCCTACCTCTCTCATTATTGTTTTCATGGTAATTTTTGCAACCCACACTGGCGAACAAGGAATGTGCTCTGCGTCTCATCCTCATGTTCACTCATTGTAATTTTTGCAACCCCAGCCGACGAACAACGAACATGCTCTACGCCGCATCCATTCTCTTCAACCTCGCGGTAATTTTAGAACCCACCGGCGAACAAGGAGCATACTGCGCCTCCATTCTTCACTCATGATTTCGCAAGCTTAATTTGCAAACAAGGAACATACATAATCTGGCATCTTCATTGTCTTGTATATGCGCTCTGTTGAGATTTCCAGATTGAAGGCGAAGATTTGAAAAATTCATGGACTATAAACCACGGCTTCATGTATAACCGTGGTTTATTTGTCGTTTTTTTCACCTTATATACCACGGTTTTTAGAATAATCGTGGTTTATTCTCTCCGGCGTGACGGTTATATACCACGGTTTCCCAAAAACCGTGGTTTTTTCTCCGGCATGTACTATAAATGACGGTTGCCCTACAAATCGGTTTATAACCATGTTTTTTTACATTATATACCACGGTTTTTAGAATAACCGTCATTTATTACTCACAATAAATGACGGTTATTGGCATAAACCGTGGTTTATAGTTAACAAGTTCCACGCGAGAAATACTTTAAAATGACGGTTTATAGAACCGTGGTTTTTATCTTCATTTAAAACCACGGTTTTGAACCGTGGTATATAATATTTGGCATTTGCGACGGGAGCAAATACCACAGTTTGTAACTGTTGGGTAAAAACCTAACGGCAAGTATACCGGTCGATTATAGCAAGTTTTCCTAGAAGTGTCCCTTCAGGTTATCGAATCCAAGGGAGGCAGCGTTTTAGTTTAATTAATATTTAAGAACAAACTAATAAAATTACTCAAGTAACAGGGGGGTTTTGTTTGTTGAATTACTAGGTAAAGAAACAGAATGTAAATAAGACAAGGGTAATAAATGCAAGAGCAATAATGAGCAAATTAATGATATTTCTGAATTAATGAGAAGGGAAAATCCGGTTTACTACTCCTCCTAATTCTTCGGTTCCTTTCTCGATGTGTTCACCAAAATTTAGATTAAAATCCCAGATCTGAAATATTCCACGTTCGGTCCCGCTCGGTGGAATCTAATTAACAGCTAATAAATCTTAACTCTCGTTACAAATTTACTAATTGCTAACAACTTTAAGAATAATCCAGTTTAATGATCAATTAACATCTTAGAGGAATTACCGTCTCTAAATTAACCGTGTTGTTCCTGTTGTCTATTATCTACCACAGTTCTCACTTATAAACAGATAAACTGATAAAATCCAGTTATTGGCCAAATCACAAGATTTATAAAAATAAATAAGGAACAACACTTTAATCTGTTAAAATGGTAAAATCACAAAGATAATGGAATCTTGAATTTGGATTACATAGCAAACCGAAATTTATAAAAACTACTCAGCCATGGAAATGAAATTACTGTGACAATATGTAAATGACATTAAAGAAGAAAAAAGAAGAAGAAACTCTATTTTAAGGCTCTTTGATGGAGTCTCTGTGCACAACCAGCAGTTTCCTCCGCTCAATCTCCAGATAATGGTGAAGTCTCCAGCTGCTTGTGTATTCCAGATTTCTGTGGATGTGTGTGGTGTTTGATGAGATGGATATGAATGGAACGTGAGAGATGGAAATGAAGGTGGATGGAGTTGTGGTATATTGCTCTCCAGAAATTGTGTGTCTTGAATGAGAGGGAGAGTGTTATACCCAAAATTTTGACCCCGTGGTTAGGGTCTACGAGGTACTGGTGTTGTGAGAGGCATTTTAATCAAGCAGTGAGGGATCCCGGCCCGATCGGCACGTTCCATGGCATGGGGAGCAGCTTCATCACTTTCAGGGGCGTTTTGGTAATCTTTAAAGGCTCCTAAGACCTCTTGTAAGCTTCTCTCTCCTCCAAAGGATGCCCAAATCAACTTGAAATGCTTTGATATTTTAACCCATGATAGAGAATGACATTCTAAGCATAATGGCGTTGGAATTTTGATTTTTCGAATTTCCAATAATTTTCTAGCAATTTCTGACTGAATCTGACGAGAAATTCAATTTAAAAATATTCCAACATTAAAAAATTCGGTTCCACCTCAGAAAATTCGTAATATCCATCCTTGACATGTGGTTAAAATTTCGCAGCAAAATTCATTTGGGAAGTCACTTAATTAAAATATCAAAAAATCTTACTTTTACTAGATTTTCTTTATCTTTAAGAAAGTCTATATAAGGGGATAGGTTTTGGATAAAAGGAGAACCTCATATGCTGAAGAACCCTAGAGAGTCAGAAGAGGCAGCCTCCTCTCTCTCTCTCACGTTTTCCAACACCCGGCCACCCAAATCATACCGAAAATCCCCCGAAATCACCATCTAAACACGTTTTCAAATTCCCAAAGCACCAACAATCATCAAAACCCCACCAAAACACCTCCAAAACGTGAAGAACAGCAAGAACAACCAACAACCAGAAGCTTGGGTCGAAATCCCTTCGGGTCTGCCATCAACGGAGCACTCGACGAATCCCGGTGTGAAGCAACGTTGTGAATCCAAAGGTAAAACAGGTAGAAACTCCACTTCCCTAGTTCTCCACGGTATTATCTGTCTTGCCTCAAAATTTGGGCTCAAACTAACCTTGTACGCTTCTGTATTGCTGTTTATTCAAGCTTCTGTCCAATAACTTGTTTACCAAGTTTCGTGCATAATTCGAATTCAAATTGAGAACTTTCGACTACTAACGTATTGTACATCTTTCAGGCTACACACCCATAAAATTTGAGCCGAAAACACCTTCTGGAACAGCCTCAAAGCCGCCGTCCGAGGGCTGTCCGCACCCACGGACGTCGTGTCCGGGGTCCCGGACTCCTGTCCGTAAGCTCGGACACCCACGGACGGCGGCGGGATTTTTAAAATTTAAAAATTAAGTTTTTTTTAATAATGTTCGGGCCCACGGACAGCCTGTCCGAGGCCCCGGACTTTACAATTTTCTGTTTACTGTTTAATTCGACTTTTATTGTTATGTAGGTTAACCGGGGTCCGTGGCTTCGGACATTAGGTCCGTGGCTACGGACGAAAACAAAATTTGACCTAATCTGCCTCCGAAACCCTAGTTTAGGTATTTTTATTTCCACTTTAATTTTCTGTCAAAAAATGCTATAAAAAAAACAAAAAACAGAAGCGCGCACCTAGGTTAAAAAGCAACTTTGTAGAAAGCCGTAATTAAACCAAGTAGAGGAAAAACGACCTAGGAGGGGTAATGAAAGTAATTGAACCCTAATTGAGTCGAATATCGAGCCCCCGAACCCGAACTCTCCTTTCCTAATTTGATCTAGGTTAAAATTAGGTGGCGACTCATAATAGGTTCCAGTGAGCTAGCTTAGGTTTTAATAATTATTGTTATATGACATAGTTATTAATCTTAGGCTATAAGTGGACCTAAAACCGGTTAGATCCTAATCAACTTTAATCAACATAGGATAGGGTTTAAAATCGAGGCTCACAGAGAGAGTTCTATTCATAGAACTTCTGTATGAGTACGTAGCATGGTGTGGTGGAACTTTTAAGTTTTGGAAAAGAGAATGCTCGTGGGTGTTTTGCTGGATTTATGGAAGTGATTAGATTAGTGGAGTTGAGGATGGAAAGTAGCAGTGGAAGGGACAAAACGAGTATGGAAGAAAGGCTGGAGAATATGGGGCGGTGGTTTAGTTTAAAGAGAATAAAATTCTCTTTACTTCACGTTCGCGCGCTACAGACTAGCGCTTTCAGCAGTATGGTCCGGGACTTAAGTGTTGTATGAAGTCCCGGATCGTAACATTGAAATGGTCGAGAGATTGCTCTTCTTCGTGGTCCGGGACTTAAGGTTTGTATAAAGTCCCGGATCATGTCTGAATTTAAGCCGAGAGTGGAGATTGTTGTGGTCCGGGACTTAAGTTATGCAACAAGTCCCGGACCATTTGTATTTAGGTCGAGAGTTGAATTTCTTGATTCTATTTAGCTTGTTTGATTTGCCATGTGTTCCAACAGTGATAGGAGTGTGTTTCCTTGAGATAAAAACCTGAAAAAGCATACAAAAACCATAAAAGAAGACAATTGCAACAAAAACATAAAATTCTCATAAGACAGGAATTTAACAGTAAATGATAACAAATGAGGTATCAAAAACCCTATAAAAATAGGTAAATTCATGACTTATCAACATCCCCACACTTAACCTTTGCTTATCCTCAAGCAATTACTGCAAGCAAAATGTACCAGATTTTCAAAAGCGGGGATTTATCAGGTCAGGAAAATGTTCAAGGAAATCTAATGCTGAAAAACAGTCATAAGAAACAGCGACTAGTACTGCAAGTTTTCTTAAACAGTGAAGCTAGGGTGTTTGACAAATGCATGAGATTATCATCATAACTGTTTAATCCAAACTGTACTCAGGGCTTTACTTTCCGTTTGCTTTCCACAATTCATTGGATGACAAGGGGCAAGAAGTAATGTCATATTCCACATTACCTTTCATTGCCACATACTCATAATCAAGGAAGAATTTGCAATAAACTGTTTAGCATGAAAGAACTTTCCTTCCAATTTTTCTGAGTAAGCATTATTCGTTTCATCCCCCAGACCTTTTCTCCCCATCCTTGTAGCGGTGTTGGGCCTTCTATCCCAGATCAGATGATCTTAGGTAGATGAGTGATGAGGCACTCCATGGGCTTAATTACCGAATGGGAGAGGCCTGTTCCGGTTCAGAGTAGATTAGAGGAGTACCTTGCCTTTGTCCTTTCCTTCCATTCATTCAAAACTTTCCCAAAGCCCCAAGTTAGTTCAAACAAAATAGTCACAAAATGGTCTCACCTTTTATTGAAGGAAATAGATGAAAATTTTAACCAAAACTGACAATCCAAGCAGTATAACCAAAGTTCTTATGACCGAAATTTCAGATCAAATCTCAAAAATTTTCGCTACTCGTACGGTATTCCGACTGATGCATCTGACCACAAGTGAAAACCAAGTATGTCGAATTAAAAAAAACTTTTTGTGGAGGGTCATCAAAGGTTAGTGAAGGGAGAATAAGTCTTGTTAGGAGTCATATAAAATAAACAAATAGACGTGCAACCCCCTTACTACTTCCTCACACTTAGAAAATAGCAATGCCCTCATTGCTGCATGAATATGATCATAGTGCAAAAGAAAGAATAGAACTCCCCTGAAAAATGGGTAAAGATGATGTCCCCACACTTATGAAAAGGAACGGGAGACTCAAGGAGTGTTGGAAAAATTTTGGCAGAGTCTCCTTTGTATTCTTTCGATATCGCACACAAAAGATGGCAATCCTGTTGGAAATAAGCAGGAGCAGACAATATATTGCAAGGAAAGCAGTGAACATAACCACGAAGTGTAAGTAGCAGGAGTACCAAAGTAACAACAATCCAAAAAAAAACGAAGGTTACCAGAAGTCGCAACCTAACAAGCTAAAAGACATTAAAATATCACAAATGTCAAAGTCAGCTGAAAATCCATAAGTGCAATAAAAGATAGGTAGACTGAAGTAGAAGGGAACATAAACCAACTCATGTACTACCGCCGGGGCATGCGCCAAGACTCCAACTATGTAAAGCGCTCATAATCATGGAATCGGGCCTCCTGACGAGCCTCATAGTCACCCTGACGGGTCTCCTGACGAGCCGCGTACTCAGCAAACTGAGCATCCCGTCTGGCCTCATAGTCAGTCTGACGGTTCTCTAAAGCTGAGAGTCGCTCACCATACCCATCCAGATGACTCGTAAAACCGTCAAAGTAGGCTGTAGCAGTCCCCCTCTAGGCTCTGAACTCATGGAGCAACTCATCATAGCCCGGGGCCGGACCAGCAGGCATCGGGAAGTCTGGGAGCTCACCACCAGCAGCAGCAGCCTCATCAGCAGCGGCCTCAGCCTCATCACAGCCTCAGCCTCATCAGCAGCCTCAGCAACTCGGGGTGCGCGTAGCGCGTCAGCGCTTCACCCACTGCCCGTCGATCTTCTCCCACTGAAAAAATCTCATCATGGTCATATCGAGAGTAGACCGAGGATACTGAGGCTCCTCATCAGATACATCCACCCTCTTTTCAGCAAGTAACGAGTGTAGGAGGTGTGGGAATGGGAGAGAGGCGGAGTGATCGGTCTGAACTACCCGGAGCATGGAGTTAAAGATAATGTGATGCATGCCGGGAGGAACCCCTGCGGCGGCATAGGCGTCATCCAGGATGTAGCACATAAGCCAGCAGTCATACATGTTTAGATCAGCGCACTCCCTGGGGCGGACATTGTACATCAGGACCCCTAAAATCAGACGCTCTCTAGGGGTCGGGAGCTTATCCCCCGTGACAACCTGCTTATCCCGGTTATTCCGACGCTGGCGGTTTTGAACGTCCGGGTCATTGACTATCAAGTTTATATAGTACTCTTTAGCCTGTCTAGTCAATAACGGCATATTTGCCCTATTCTCTGCAGTGGGAACCCGAACAGCAACGGGAAATCCCAAACAACGCCTAATGCTAGCAGGAGTCACAGAAATATTCACCCCTTTAACCACAGAATTGATAGTATCCCCATCATCATTTACCAACGCATTAGCATAAAACAATTTGATCAATCTCGGATAGAATCTCCCACCTCGATTCAGCAGACATGACCATCTACATGCACTAAAAATGGATTCCAGATCAAACTCGGCTATTAGAGTTGGGCAGACTGACCTTTCGGCTAGGATTTTCCTCTCGTGAGCATGGTACCAGTTCTTAACAGCTTCGTTGATGAATTCGGAGTCAACTGTCTCCCGGACCCGGAGTGGAGTTGCGGGTGATGGAGGAGCGGCGGTGGATGAAGATGCGCCTGTAGTGTTGCGTCGAGCTCGTTTGGGTGCCATGGAGAATTGTGGATATTTGGAAATGTGTTGAGGTTGCGTTTGGCTTGGGTAAGCGGGCGGAATTTGGTGCAAGCAACGACGTGTTTGGTTTGGGTCAATGTGGTGAATTGGTGTTGAGCTGAGATAACAAGGGATTGAGGTCGGTGGTTATGTGGTTGGTAGCAGGCGTGGGGGGGCTGGGTTGGTGTTTGGGTGCGGCTGGAGGAATGGTGGTGGAGTTGAATACGGGTGGCGATGTCGGGTGACAGCGAAGGGTGGTGGTGCGCGGGTTGGCTCGACAGAGCAGTGGTGGTGGGTTGGGGTGTGATGTCGCGCGTTAGAGGGGCAGGGTGGATGGCGGTGGCGAGGTCGTAGAGCAGGCGACTGGAACAGAGAGTGGAGCGCGGTGGCGTGTGGTGGAGTTGGTGATGGGAGAGCGAAGGCGAAGGATGGTGAGTGAGGCGATGTCGGGGCACTAATTGTCCCGTCGGCGTGGGTGGTGGTGTGAGGCGATATGAGGCGAGAATGGTGGGCGAGATCGAGAGAGGGAGTGAGGGTTGGACTGAATCGGTGGTGAGTTGGTGGCGATAACAATGGTGTGTAGGGTAGACGGCGAAGGCGGGAATGGTGAGAGAGGCGTGAATGGAGGGTGAGGACAATAGTAGTGAGTCGGGAGCTAGGGATTGCAGTGAGGAGCGAAGATAGAAGACGAAGTGGAGCCCGAAACTGTTTTATGAATATTTTTTTTTGAATGAGTGTTGGTCCGGGACTTAGGTTGTGCATGAAGTCCCGGACCGCTATATCAAAAGAGGTCGAGGATTGCAGTGGCCCTGGGTCCGGACCACCCCATTGTTTTTGTTCGAGACTTTTCATCACTTCCGGTCCGGGACTTAGGATATGCAACATGTCCCGGACCACCCCATTGTTTCTGTTCGAGACTCGCTGCTCTGTCTGGTCCGGGACTTAAGTTACGGATCAGGTCCCGGACACCCCATTTATTCTACCGAAGGATTGCCTCTTAATACTCTGTTTCTCTTCCTTCATCAAACCTACACTTTTGACAAAACAACCAAAGAAAAATAGCTAACAGAAGAGTTAGAACAAGTAAAAACATGAATTAAAATAAAAATCAAGAGGGTAGAAGAAAGGAGATTGGGTTGCCTCCCAATGAGTGCCCGTCTTTTCGGTCTTTGGCTAGACCGTGTAATTGTAAGATTAGTATGGAGGATCATGCACCATGATCACCGAATGGACTTCGGTGATGTCACCACTTAGATAGTGTTTCAACTGAGATCCATTGACTTTGAATGTCTCCCCTTCTGTATTGATTAAACCTATGGCTCCATAGGGCGAGACACTCGTTACTGTGAACGGTCCAGACCAGCAAGATTTCAATTTTCCCGGGAATAATTTCAGGCGGGAGTTGAATAGAAGCACCTTATCTCCAACGTGAAACTCACGCTTGACCAAAAGCTTGTCATGCCACCTCTTTGTCTTTTCCTTATAGATCTTGGCATTTTCATAGGCTTCCTCTCTAAATTCCTCCAAATTGCACAACTGCATCTTGCGCTTCTCACCAGCCTTTTGTAAATCAAAATTTAATGCTTTGATGGCCCAAAAAGACTTATGCTCCAATTCTACAGGCAAGTGACATGCCTTGCCATATACCAATTTGTATGGAGACATACCTAAGGGTGTTTTGAAGGCAGTGCGATATGCCCACAAAGCGTCATCTAGCTTGAGTGACCAATCGCGTCTAGAAGATGTGACAGATTTCTGAAGGATCCACTTGATTTCTCTATTTGTAATTTCGGCTTGCCCGTTTGTCTGTGGATGATATGGTAGGGAAACCTTGTGTCGTACGCCATACTTCTGTAGGAGAGCTTCAAATTGTTTGTTGCAAAATGGGTACCTCCATCACTAATGATTGCTCGCGGAACACCAAAACGAGTGAATATATTCCGCTTCAAAAATTTCAGCACTACTTTTGCATCATTAGTTGGTGCTGCTATTGCTTCAGCCCATTTTGTAACGTAGTCTACTCCTACCAAGATGTAGAGGTTACCTTGAGATGATGGAAAAACCCCATGAAATCAATGCCCCAAAGGTCGAATGGTTCAACTTCCAATATAGAATTCAAGGGCATCTCATGGCGTCTAGATAGTTCCCCTGCCTTTGGCACTGGTCACATGTAGATACAAACTGATAGCAATCTTTGTTCAAGGTCTTCCAAAAGAAACCTGCTTCCAAAACTTTTGCGGCTGTCCTAGCATGACCGAAATGACCTCCTGCTTCTCTTGAGTGACAATGAACAAGGATATCTCTTATTTCAGTATCGGAACACATCTTCGAATCATCCCATCCGCACAAACCTTGAAAAGAAATGGATCGTCCCAACGGTAGTGCTTAACAGTGGAGAAGAACTTCTTCCTCTGCTGATATGTTAATGCTGGGGGTACTATCTGTTTTGCAAGATAGTTTGCAATATCTGCATACCAAGGATCTCCCGTGGAACCAACTTTGAACACATGCTCATCTGGGAAGAACTCGTTAATTGGTATACCATCATCATCAGCATATTTAATCCGAGATAAGTGATCAGCCACTCCATTCTGTACTCCGGGTTTGTCTTTTATCTCTATATCAAACTCCTGAAGGAGTAGGATCCATCGAATCAGCCTCGGTTTTGCTTCTGCCTTCTTGAATAGATGTCGTAGGGCGGAATGATCTGTATGGACTATGACTTTACTCCCAATGATGTATGATCTGAATTTGTCGCATGCAAAGACGATGGCTAACAACTCCTTTTCTGTTGTTGCATAATTTTTTTGTGCATCATTAAGTGTTTTGCTTGCATAGTAGACTACCTTCAGCATTTTGTCATGTCTTTGCCCCAGAACTGCTCCCATAGCAAAATCTAGCGTCACACATGATCTCGAATGGTAGAGACCAATCAGGTGCAACAACAACCGGTGCAGATATTAGCTTTTCCTTGATGATGGTAAATGCCTCAAGACACTCTTTAGTGAAGTCAAATTTCACATCCTTGGCCAGCAAGTCACACAACGACTTAGATATCTTCGAAAAATCTTTAATGAACCGTCTGTAGAAGCCCGCATGACCTAGGAAACTCCTCACATCTTTTACTGTGGCTGGTGGTGGTAACTTATCGATCACTTCAACCTTAGCCCTGTCCACCTCAATCCTTGCTAGAGATCATGTGTCCCAGCACAATGCCCTCTTGCACCATGAAGTGGCATTTTTCCCAGTTTAGGACTAGATTGGTTTCTCTGCACCTGGCTAAGATATGATCCAAATTTTCCAAACAAGAGTCAAAAGTTAGCCCAAAAACTGAAAAATCATCCATGAATACCTCGATGCATTTTTCAATGTAGTCGGAAAATATGGCTGTCATGCAGCGCTGGAAGGTGGCTGGAGCGTTACATAAACCGAAGGGCATGCGTCGGTAAGCATAAGTGCCATATGGGCATGTGAAAGTTGTTTTCTCTTGGTCCTCTTCAGCAATAGGTATCTGAAAATACCCAGAGTAACCATCCAAGAAACAGTAATATTTATGTCCTGCAAGTCTCTCCAACATTTGATCAATGAAAGGAAGAGGGAAATGATCTTTTCTGGTTGCAGCATTCAACTTTCGATAGTCAATGCACACTCTATGCCCTGTAATAGTTCTTTGAGGAACTAACTCACCTTTATCATTGGGAATTACAGTAAATCCCCCTTTCTTGGGCACTACTTGTGTAGGGCTTACCCATTCACTATCAGAAATTGCATAAATAATACCTGCATCGAGAAGCTTAATGACTTCCTTCTTTACCACCTCCTTCATGTTTGGGTTCAATCTTCTCTGGGGTTGAACTAGTGGTTTATAGTTTTCTTCAAGAAAGATGCGGTGTGTACAAAAGTGAGGAGCTATCCCCTGGATATCAGCGATTGACCAACCTATCGCCTTCTTGTTCTTCCTAAGCACCTGCATTAGTTGTTCCTCCTGTTATCAGTTAGTTCTGCAGAGATAATGACAGGCAAACTAGAGGGTTCAATTAAGAAAACATATTTTAAATGGCTGGGGAGAGGTTTCAGCTCCAAGGATGGTGGTTCTTTGATAGAGGGAATCAACTCCTGAGTCCCTTTCAGCTTTTCACTTCTATATGGGCCTTTTCGATATCGTCCTCCTGCTGACAATTGGAATGCCACAGCAGAGACTCCGGATCATCATGAATTCCATCTATGGATTCCACTAAGCATTTCTCTAACTCATCATGTCAGCAGGGCTAAATACATAATCCTGCATTAGAGAGTCAATAGATTCCAAACTAAAACAAGCATGTACATCAGATGGGTGTTTTGTAACCTTTGACATGTCAAAAACAAGCTGTTCATCATGCATTCTCAATATTATCTTACCACCCTCAACATCAATGAGGGTCCTAGCTGTTCGCATGAAAGGGCGGCCAAGAATTAGTGGTACTTCTTTGTCTTCCTCCATATCTAGAATTACAAAATCAGCGGGAAAAACAAAAGTGCCAACAGAAACAACCAAATCTCTAACCACACCCTTTGGAAAGATAATGGATCTATCTGCTAATTGTAAGGTAATGCGAGTAGGGTTACACTCTCCTAATCCAAGCTTAAGATACATGGATAAAGGCATCAAATTAATGCTAGCTCCCAAGTCACAGAGACCCTTACCACAATCGACATTACCTATTGAGCATGGGATGATTGGTAAGCCGGGATCGTCGAGCTTTGGTGGAAGGTTCTTGCTAAGCACTGCAGAAACTTTTTCTGTCAATTGTACCGTCTCCTTCTCGACTAATGACCTTCTTTTTGATAGTATGTCTTTCAAGAACTTTGCATAGATAGGCATCTGCGTCAAAGCATATGAAAAGGGAATATTAATTGTTAGTTTCTTAAAAATGCTAAGGAACTTACCAAACTGCTCGTCGAGGTCTCTCTTTTCAATCGATTTGGGAATGGCACTGGGAGCTCAGGGACCGCCCGTCGTGATGGTCTAGAAGATTGCGCAGCTTCACCAGTCAGCTCACTATCTTTCTGTGCACTGTTATCAACTGGAGTATTTTCTGACACCGGTCCTTCAATGATCTCTACCTCTTGACTAACAACTTTGTCTTTTTCAGCTGGAGTGTTCTCAGCTTCAAGGATCGAAGGATCAAGCTGCTTACCACTCCTCAAAGTCACTGCTTTAGCGTATTCGCGAGGATTCTTCTCTGGCTGGCTAGGTAGAGCCCCTGCAGGTCTATCAGAAACTTTTTCACTTAGTTGGGCAATCTGAGTCTCAAGATGTTTGTTGAAGGCTTTCTGCTCCAAGATGAATGTCTTGTTCTCATGGTTGGTGTTCTCTTGCTGTTCGAGTTTCCTATTGGTCGACATGATAAACTCTCGCATCATATCCTCCAAACCTGAACTCACCAGCTGGCTGTTTCTGTGCCTGCTGGTTCTGCATTTGCTGATTTTGATGAGGTCTCTGAAAATGCTGAGTGTTCTGCTGTGGAGGCCTCTGACTGTAGTTGTTCCCTGGAACCTCTACTGCTGATATCCTTGATTGTTTTGGTTGTTGTAGAAATTCCCTTGCCTGTTTCCCAGATAGTTTACCTCTTCATTTTGCTGAGAAGTACACTGGCACATGTTGGAACTTCTACCACAATACTCACACTGTGGGAAAGATCGGTCACAACAGCGGCACTTGACTGAGGGTTCATCATTGCACACATCTTCTCAAATTGTTTAGACATCGCTTCCATCTTGGCAGCCAGAAAAGTATTCGAATCTACTTCATAAACTCCAGCAGTTTTCTTTGCAGCTTCTCCGGTTCTCGCACCTCCCCATTGATTGGATGCATTGGCAATGGTCTCCAATAATTCCTTGATTCTAGCTATTGGTAGCTCCATGAGGCTTCCTCCTGCACAAGTGTCTACCAACAAACGACTTGAATGATCCAAATCTTTGTAAAAGGACTGTAAAATTACCTCCTCTCCTAGGCCATGGTGTGGTACTATGCGCACAATCCCTTTGAAACGCTCCCAAGCCTCAGATAATGTCTCACCAGTGAACTGCTTAAAGTTGGTAATCTCTCCTCTCATAATCAGCATCCGAGAAGGAGGGAAATATTTTGCCAAAAATGCATTTGCTAACTCCGTCCAGGTAGTGATACTGTTGGGTGTCAATGAGTTTAACCATTCTGTAGCTCTGTCTCTTAGGGAGAATGGGAAGAGAGTCAATCTAGCAACCTCTTGTGAAGCTGATGTAGAACAAGCTCCTACCAATCTCAGGAAAGTGGTGAGATGGACATTGGGATCTTCGGTGATTGTTCCGCTGAACTGAGGTGCATTCATGACCATAGTAACATAGTGTGTCTTGAACTGCCAATGCTCTCCTACTGGTAACGCAGGAATTACTATTGGTGAGATAAGCCCTTCAACGCTTGGGCGGGTGTAATCCCTCATGTGCCTCTCGATTGGTATTCTCCATATTGGTTTCTGGGGGTTGTTTAGAATCCCTTCTTCAACAATTCCTTCTGTTGGTGAATCTTTTAGGAACACCTCCTGCTCAATTGGAGGATCCAACACTAACCTTTTTCGAATCCTTCTTGTTACTCTGTCTATCTCTGGTTCAATTTCGAATTCAGGGTTTCCTTCAGAACGAGTTTTAACCATAAACCAAAATCAGATAACTGACAGTAATGTAGTTGTAAAAGAACAGAATAAAATAAAACAAGGGTAAACTAAAAAGAACAAAACAAAACAAAATTAGTAAAATAAAATAAAAATTAAACTAAGCAACCGTGCCTCCCCGGCAACGGCGCCATTAACTTGTTGGGTAAAAACCTAACGGCAAGTATACCGGTCGATTATAGCAAGTTTTCCTAGAAGTGTCCCTCCAGGTTATCGAATCCAAGGGAGGCAGCGTTTTAGTTTAATTAATATTTAAGAACAAACTAAAAAATACTCAAGTAACAGGGGGTTTTGTTTGTTGAATTACTAGGTAAAGAAACAAAATGTAAATAAGACAAGGGTAATAAATGCAAGAGCAATATGAGCAAAATAATGATATTTCTGAATTAATGAGAAGGGAAAATTCCGGTTTACTCCTCCTAATTCTTCGGTTCCTTTCTCGATGTGTTACCAAAATTTAGATTAAAATCCCAGATCTGAAATATTCCACGTTCGGTCTCCCGCTCGGTGGAATCTAATTAACAGCTAATAAATCTTAACTCTCGTTACAAATTTACTAATTGCTAACAGCTTTAAGAATAATCCAGTTTAATGATCAGTTAATATCTAGAGGAATTACCGTCTCTAAATTAACCGGTGCTGTTCCTGTTGTCTATTATCTACCGCAGTTCTCACTTATAAGCAGATAAACTGATAAAATCCAGTAATTGGCCAAATCACAAGATTTATAAAAATAAATAAGGAACAACACTTTAATCTGTTAAAATGGTAAATCACAAAGATAATGGAACCTTGAATTTGGATTACATAGCAAACCGAAATTTATAAAAACTACTCAGCCATGGAAATGAAATACTGTGAAATATGTAAATGACATTAAAGAAGAAAAGAAGAAGAAACTCTGTTTTAAGGCTCTTTGATGGAGTCTCTGTGCACAACCAGCAGTTTCCTCGCTCAATCTCCAGAAATGGTGAAGTCTCCAGCTGCTTGTGTATTCCAGATTTCGTGGATGTGGTGTGTTTGAGATGGATATGAATGGAACGTGAGAGATGGAAATGAGGTGGATGGAGTTGTGGTATATTGCTCTCCAGAAATTGTGTGTCTTGAATGAGAGGGAGAGAGTTCTATTTATAGAACTTCTGTATGAGTACGTAGCATGGTGTGGTGGAACTTTTAAGTTTTGGAAAAGAGAATGCTCGTGGGTGTTTTGCTGGATTTATGGAAGTGATTAGATTAGTGGAGTTGAGGATGGAAAGTAGCAGTGGAAGGGACAAAACAAGTATGGAAGAAAGGCTGGAGAATATGGGGCGGTGGTTTAGTTTAAAGAGAATAAAATTCTCTTTACTTCATGTTCGCGCGCTACAGACTAGCGCTTTCAGCAGTATGGTCCGGGACTTAAGTGTTGTATGAAGTCCCGGACCGTAACATTGAAATGGTCGAGAGATTGCTCTTCTTTGTGGTCCGGGACTTAAGGTTTGTATAAAGTCCCGGACCATGTCTGAATTTAAGCCGAGAGTGGAGATTGTTGTGGTCCGGGACTTAAGTTATGCAACATGTCCCGGACCATGTCTGTATTTAGGTCGAGAGTTGAATTTCTTGATTCTATTTAGCTTGTTTGATTTGCCATGTGTTCCAACAGTGATAGGAGTGTGTTTCCTTGAGATAAAAACCTGAAAAAGCATACAAAACCATAAAAGAAGACAATTGCAACAAAAACATAAAATTGCTCATAAGACAGGAATTTAACAGTAAATGATAACAAATGAGGTATCAAAAGACCCTGTAAAAATAGGTAAATTCATGACTTATCAGTAACCGTGGTATATAAGCGAAATAACCATGGTATATAATGTTTTTTCTACTAGTGACAACTGGTACTAACACTTCTTTTGTATTATTCTTATTCAAATCATTTTTGGGTAATAACAGTATGGTCAATCCTTAACATATTTCTTGAACTTGGCTCACATAACTACCTCCCGCGGTTTCACAATATCGAGAGGTATCCCCACTCATAAAGCAGTGGTTCGTTCTCCACTCTATTTACTTGTATAACATAAACTCCTGTAATCCATCAAATTTACATAACACACTTTGTTCACACACATTTACTTCTCTGTACAACATTACATGGTTTGGAGGTAGTATTGACTCCATGACAAGGTCGTTGCATCATGATTCCTTTCATGGGATGCCCCTTAGGATTGCCAGTCTGCCTCCTGAGGACTTATATTTTACTGAGTGTTAGTTTCAACCTTTGTGCTTCTGTCACATTATTTCATTCAACAATTGTTGATCCAAACACCCCTCAAGGATTGCTCCTGGGTGTTGCCAAGTTATGCCATCATATCTCGCTTGTACTTGTGGGTACGTTTAGTTAACTACCCTGTTTTGCGTTCTTAGCTGGGTCTACTAGACTTTTCTGTTAAGATCAATATTCCCTGGTAGTCTAAGTAATCATTCCGGGAGTTTCATCCCGTTCATTGAACATTAATGTGTCCATATTAGGCATCTGCCTTACCATGTATAGGCTGGATATTCGTTCCAGCTATCATGTTTATCCCTCGGGCTTCTTAAGACATATGTGATGTCTTTACTTACAAGCCAGTGCGCGTCGCACTTCTTGACTCATGAAAATTCCCTTGAAATGAACTCACTAATTCCCTTTAGTCTCTTTAACTTAACTGGGTTCCTTTACTTCAACCATTCTTGGTAATCTGTTACTCTTGTTTGACTTTTACTGTTGACCGTAGTATGGAGTCGACTACTTCCCTTGTTCCGGACTCTACTCGTATACATATGTGGGGTACCCTAGTGATACATTGCTACTTACCCGACTAACCCATAAGTAGGTCTGTCAGGCACACAAGCTCCTATCGGAGTGCGGTCGTCACACATTTCAGTTGGTACACTCATAGTGTCCGTCACACGCCTAGGTGAAGTATTCTGTTGTCAACTCCCTCATATAGTCCTATGATACATGCGTTCAATGCTTCCCGAACTTAATCAAGGAAAGTCTATCCACTGTTGTATTACTATGAACTCAATCCATTCCCTCAGGTTGTTACCCTTGGTTTAACCTGTTTCCGTCCGGTTATGCAAAAGTAAACTGGTTGTAACTTATCTACCGTGTAGTGCTGAGGCCGGTGTAGGTCCTCTGGTTTGGTTTAAAAGAAGATTAGAAATAAGTATAGGTTTGAAAGAAAATTTGGTTTTGAAAGGAAAGAGTTTGAAATAAATCTGAGTAGAAAGAAAAATTCTGTGGTTTCACAACGTCTTCTTGTCCTAACCAAGTCTAGCTTCTTGCTGAATGGTGTATTCCCATTTACAGAGGTTATGCTGTTAAGCCCTTCCACAATTATGATGTTCTCACTTAACTTCGTCGTACTTTACTAAGTACTTTGTAGTTGTTAAAAATTTCCCGAACAGCCCTGTTATAGCAGCACTTGCCATGGCAAGTGCGCCATGTTAACTGGTTATCGGTTCAATACACATACTGGTTGCGGTATTGCTTTCACCCGCGCTATCATTAATGGCCTTGTTGGCCCTTACTTGCTCTTACAGTCTTGACAATTAGTCCTCTGGGCGACTTCTCACTGTATTCACATAATCATTAACTAGGGTGTTTCCCATTCTTGGAGTCCCCTTTTACTTAGTATTGTATTTTCTTCGTAGCCCATTCCACGAATTTGTCATGGTTACTGAGATTTGTCTCTTGTTTGGGTACTATGTTGTAGTTCCTTAATCGGTTGGTATGCCGTGGCGACATTATCTAATAATCGTGGTCCCGTAGACACGCGTCTCGGGTTCCATTACTTCACTTTTGTCTGTTGCACGGTTAGTGCGTTGCAAGCTGGTTGTTCTCGACTGCTCGGCATGTCGACCCAGGTTACCGGAAATTCCATTCTTCTATGCATAGGATTCTTCATTCTTCACTATTAAATGCGGTTAACATTGTTCAGATGGAAACCGTCTCCGGATTCCCACTCTTCGGGACCTACCGTATGACAGGTTCTCCTTACTTACAGCGACGTTTAATAATAGCCAGATCGGCTTTCCCGAGTAAGAGAGGACTTTCATCTCTCTGCGTCCTTTCCCAAGTTATAAAACAGGGATTGTGGAGGGCAGGATGGATATTGTAGGTTTCCAGTACTCACTGGTAATTCCTAACTAGCGTATCTCTCACGCTATCACTCAACCCTTAACCCAAAGTACTAAAATCCTAACTCGGTACTTCCTAAGTTCGATAATTCAGTCATTAGAGCGATAATTCGCTCTGATACCACTTTTTGCAACACCCCAACTACAACCATACACTTAACAACAAGTTGCAGCGGAAAACTTAACTCATCACATTACTTAACTCAATGGTGTTACACGTCGTTAGCCACCCACGTGCTAACAAGGCTAATACATATACATTGTATCGGTCTGATGGACCAGATTCCCGAGCAACTACACATTACATTCTCATTCCCTTTCCAACAATTAATATACATCTACATTCCAACTGTACAAGTATTTACAGACTAATGCCGACAACAATTTCGGTCTTACTACACCTACAATACATACTTAATTAATTAACTACCCATGTAAAAACAATACCCCGTCCTACTCTCGAATGGCTTCCAGCACCTTGTACTTGAAGAGAAAGAGAGAAAGGGTGGCCCCCCAGGGGCTCAGCACAATGCTGGTATGGTAATCGTGCAGCCCGCATACTACCGGGCCACGCACAACTAATTGTCGTCTAAGCATGTGGTTGATTTTATTTAAATCATGCATGAAAAACTATAAACACATAACATATTGCATACCCACAACAATGGGGTTCAACAAATCAATCAACTCAACAAAACTCGTTAGCTCACTCATTTTGTTCCTTAACCCTTGAGGGTTTCTCTCTAATGGAGCTATTCCTAATAGACGACACTTACCCACTAATCGGGTCATACTCCAAATCGTCTTATAATAACTTGGGATTCATATCCATGATCCACATTCTCCACGTAACATTTCACATCACACATCACATACATTCGACATAACGTCGCAATAAGAATTGTAGCGCAACATTAACACTTAGCATAACGGGAACGGTTCTCTTTAGGAACCGACCCAAACACAGTCAGTTCACTTGCAGAGCCTAGAGAATGTTGCCAAACTCATGCTAAACTCGTTACATAACTCGTTACCGTCCTGTTAGATGAACGGATAACTTAACCCAAGGTGCGTCGGATATAGTAATCCAAGCACACCGAACAAACACAGTATGCCCCTGAGCCCGACGTGAGTCAGTAAAATAGCCTTGGTTAAGCTAAAGGGAAGGTTGGAAACCAAAAAGGACAACAACCATAACATACGGAGAGGATCGAACCTGATATGACAACGATCCCCATACTACACACGCGTGGCCGGAACACTCCGGACTCCTCACTCCCCGGTTAGCACTTGTTAGAAGTCTCATTATTGGACTTAGTACATTAATTCACAAATAGGTGGTTAGGTCTAGTTAGACACACACAAGGGTAGTGAACATCCGTACAAACACACAAAAACACACAACTAACTCACGCATAGCCGTGGTTAGAATGTTCCCATGGTTTGGGCCGTTAAATCCGGATACCGATCTATTATGTGATCCAAGAGTCAGTTAGTTAAGTTTAGCACATATTTTGAAGCTAAACGGTATCTGTAACACCCCATCTCGATCCAATCGTGGTTATCGCAATCTTATCACCATATATACAAACGTTGCAGCGGATTCAAATACATTCCAGGACCTCGCCACGGTCTGACTAACAGAACATACCGAACATTAATACTTACAAGTCTTAACCAAATATATATCATTCTTACAATCCCATCACATCCTATACAACTTACTAACTCAAAATACCATACGAGTGTACATGCACAACTCGTAGGCCACACTTAACCTGTAACACATCTACCCCATCTTACTCTCATGACGGGCGCCTTCTTACGTTCACCTGCGTAGTAAAAACAACCCCCAAAGAGGGTCAGCAAAATTACTGGTACGATCCTCTTATGGCCCCCAAGCTAACGTGGCTACGACGACTAATTGTCGATAGCATGGAGGTTGATTAGATGCACAACATAATAGAAAGTGCAATAAACAACACGCCAAATATGAACAATCAAAGTTCAAACACGATGAACGACTTAAATGCGTTCCCTTAATTAGTGAGTCAATTATTTAACTCCTTAAGTTATGTTTCCTCTTAATCTCAGACCAACCTTATCTTACCTCAATCTTAGTCCTTATCTTAGTCTTAGAAAACGAACCATTCTTTAAAAAGAAATGGTTGTGGCTCATCTCAGTCTTAGAATACAAACCACTCTTTAAATAGAAATGGTAGTATCTTATCTCAAACCTTATCTTAATCTTAGAATACAAACCATTCTTTAAATAGAAACGATTGTATCTTATCTCAATGTTTATTTTTGTTGGGTCAAAAGCAACCCTAGCCAATGAGCTATTAACTCCATTGGTTGAATAAAAAACTCATCTTAAAATTTAGGATTTAGGTGATCCTACCGCACCATCTTAATGCCTCCTACCTTGGACTGGATGTCCAATGTAGCTGAGCCGGCAACCGACCCTAGGCAACAAGTCCGAAGACAAGTCCTTAAGCGGAAGTCGGATCTGCTTTAGCTACCGACTCCCTTTCCTTAACATGCATGACCGGAGTCAGTCCCGGATTCCTTACTCCCCCCAAGTTCCAGTTAGTAGAAGTCTCAAGACAATGTTTGTTAGTTAACCTCCTTCGGTTACTAAGAAAACAATATTTGGGAGTGTTCCTTATTCTCACACAATTCTTTACTAAACATTCGTTAGTAAGTTCTCACGGTAAGTTGTGTTAGTTTTCAAACATTACACAACAATACAATAAACATAATATTCCGGTTGCATGCTTTGTCTTGTTTAGCTGGCACACATAAACAGATAGCACACAAGCCGAGGGACACCTCGTTAGAAAGCAGGTCACAAGAAGAACTGTACCGTTCACCGTCGGCGATTGTTTGGTTTATCTCCCTTCGAGTCCCAATTCACAAGTCCTAAAACATTCATCCAGTTTTAGGTTATTACTTAGCTCAACTTAACACAATTTACTTAACTTCCCTAGGTAATAATATTTACCCATTGTTATTCACTAAGTCCTCATATTTTTAACTTAAACTCTTAAGCACATCATTTTCTCATTATCTATTACTTTCGTTCACCCACTTAGGAGTCATTACACCCTCCAAACTTGCCCTTAATAACATCAATATATAATCATCCACATCATTCCTAACATTTCCCAAGCTTAATTAACATTTTTAGGGTGGTTCGGGACCTTGTCCTTATCCTAAGTCCCACCTATATTTGGTTCAGACTCTTGGCTGTTTTTATGTTGTGGTCCGGGACTTTGTATGGAACCTAAGTCCCGGATCAATACAAGCTAAAACTCTCGGGGGTAAATTAAGGGGTGGTCCGGGACTTCATACAAGACTTAAGTCCTGGACCAGGGTGTTGGATGAACTCTCGGCTCTAATTTAGGCATGGCCCGGGACTTTACCCTGGACCTAGGTCCCGGACCAGCTGCAGGTTTTAACCATTTGTATTTTTCTAAGTGTGATTGCACTTGTTCTCTTCATCCATGCTTTACCCAAAGTCCATATAAGATCTTAGAAATATTCTAACCCCAAAATAACATCTTAAACTTGCCTAATTCCTCATCTAACCTTGTTACCCAATTTCTCACATAATCTCTTAACACTTGTTATATTTTCCTTAGGTTTTTTTCTAAGTGGTATATCATACCTACAACTCAAACTAACCAAAATATCATCTCACAAGCAACACCACCACTCCTAAGCATTATTTCTCCACAGCACCTCCCTTACATAAACTCCTTCTATTTTCCCCAAGCTTATACTTGGATTCTCATAAGACATATTTCATCCTTTGTTTACTCAATTAACTCACCATTCTCATGATCATACCCTCTTATACCTTCTTAGTCTTTTTCCTTGACAACCTACAACATTCTTTGTAATTCTCACTTCCATCACCCAAGTCCACTCATTACCATCCAACTAGAACCTTTTTAATCCACTAATAGCATCCTCACCACTTACACAAGCTACCAAGATCTCTCATTGTTATACTCTCTAGTTCATACCTAAAGCATCTTAAAACATTATACATCATTTCCTCCAAATTTTGCACAAGTCTTACCATTCCTCATACCATGACTTTGGTGTGTTCAATACACCCACCAAATCCTCTAATTCTTCCTAGACAACTCTCAGTCATTCTCATTCTCAAGAACTCTTTTGTTAACTCATTTCCACTCAAATTCCTTTTAATGATCCTTAGTAATTCCTAGGTCATTTTAATTCTCAACCACCACTTAAACACTTTGTTTTCTACTCAAATTTTGCCATGGCTTCTCTAGTATATTATCATGCCCTTATGAATTGTTTTTCTCAGTCAATCATCTCACACACCTTATATCCTTCTCATCATATTTCCTCAACCAAGTCAACTCATTCACAATAAAATCGATATAGTGCAATAATCTTAAATTGCATAGCACTTAGGCTCTTAAATGACATGGCTCTTAGGCCCTTAAATGACTTGAACTTAAACACTGAATTTCCCACATATAAAAGCTTTCAACCTGCAAATACACACAACAATGCTCCCATAGCAATATAAGTGTTCTCTTAATTCACCTTAACCTTATCTTGCTAACTCATTTCCATTGGCTCTTTAATCACAAGTTCATAAGCTTATTTATATACTTTTTCCTAGGTTATATAACCCATTACATAATGTAAGCTTTAAGCTACATTAACACTTATCTAAATCTCATTCCTTAAACCTTAAACCACCTTAAGGTAAGTAATTTACCTTGTTTTTCCAAGCTTCTCTCTCAATTTCCTCCTTTAGTTTTCTTGATGAAAATCGGCCACCAACTTAATTCCCTTTGCCAATGTTCTAGTCAATATATAATGACTCTCATGAGTGCTAGACAATACACTAACCTTAAGGAATCATTCCTAGGTCAAAGATGTGTTTTAAGACATAAAAGTGGATGATTACCTTTGTAGTCTCAAAGTAGACTTGGCCAATGAATGAAATAGGAATTCCACTAGTCCTTGGTGATTAAAACAAGCTAGTTCTAGGAGTAAAACAAAACCCCCATGAGTAAGAAATTTTCGGTAATGAGCAAAAGTGAAGGAAACTAGATTTTTCTTTCACTTTTCTTACCATGAATGGAAGGAGATGCAAAGGAGCTCTTTAAACTGAATTTTCCCCCTCCAATGGAGTTTCTCCATGGCACCAAACTTAAGCTTTGAAGGATTTGAAAAGAGCACTTTGAAGCCCTTGACTTAACTAAGAGAAATATGTGTTTTGTTTTGGATTTGGAGTTTTGTGTTGACCTGGGCAAGCCATGGAAGTTGAAGAACAATGGAGGGCTGAGGCTTCTACGGTTTGGAGCAGAGAGAATGAAGAAAAACGTTGGGGAAGAAGGAAGAATGAAGAGATGAGGAGAGATGTATGTAAAAGTAGATATTTATGTTAAAGCAAATAGTACTTTCTTCACTTTTCTTCCCTTTCTTTTCTTATTTGATGAAGTCTATAATGACTCATCCCTTAGAAAACCAGCCCCCTCATTAGATAAGGCTAGACATGGTCTTTGTTGACTAACTAATTGACTTATGTTGACTTAATGCTAAACTAGGTACTATTTGGGCACTATTCACAAACTAGTGCACATATTTGTGAAATTTTTGGTTTCCCATTGATTTAGGCTTCCTAATGTGATACTAATAGTACACATGTTGATTAAGGTGTAATCATGGGCATTTAGCCACTCAAACCCATTTCTAAGACAATTTCTCAAAAAGGTGCTTTAAGGAGTCTTAAAGCACATTGGCTTCGTTCGGCCGGCGCTGTTTTGTGGCATAAATTGGGTAGTTTTGGGGTGGTCCCCACGTGGGTCCCACGTGGGTCCTACGTTCTACTCCAATAATATACTGCCACATATAAAACAACCACAAAACAGCCAGACCAAAACAACCACAAAATAACCTACTGAACGCAGCCATTTTGTGTTTAAGCTTGTTTTTCTTTGGTAATTGATTTAACATGTCCATTAGCATGTTAATAAGGTCTTATAATGATATTTGGGTGCTAATCAAAGTCACTCCAAGCTTAGAGCACATTTTTCCTTAAATTGCCCTTATAGTGTTTTCTTGTGTTTTCCTTGGTTTAAATTGTTTACCAATGTTCCTAAGGCATATTTTTGCCTTATTACATCATAAATTGTTGTTTACTTAGCATACTTAGGTTTGGGGTATTTCAATCTACCCCCCTTAAAAGAACTTTGTCCCCAAAGTTCCCATGCATCTTATCTTATTAGAATACATGGCTTACCTCATTCCAAAGATCATATAAATCGTGCTTATATGTACTTAAACTTATTGACTCATTAGGTCTGTCATATACCTGTCCTCAATTATCACACAACAAGCTTAAGCATGAATAGCACTCAAAATTCCCTTTGTTCCTTTTGATGATTAAAACAATCACATAATTTTCATTGTATTCTCCAATGTCACCGGTCCGAAGACAAAGGCACATTCGTCCTCGCCATCATGGGCCAGAATACAAAATAACTCTGCTCTCCCCATGTCACCGGTCCGAAGACAAGGCTCATGCGTCCTCGACTTCATGGGTGTGTGAGCCTCGATTTAAACCCATCCTATGTTGATTAAAGCTGATTAGGATCTAACCGGTTTTAGGTCCACTTATAACCTAAGATTAATAACTATGTCATATAACAATAATTATTAAAAACCTAAGCTAGCTCACTGGAACCTATTATGAGTCGCCACCTAATTTTAACCTAGATCAAATTAGGAAAGGAGAGTTCGGGTTCGGGGGCTTGGTATTCGACTTATTTGGGTTCAAATTACTTTCATTACCCTTCCTAGGTCGTTTTTCCTCTACTTGGTTCATTTACGGCTTATTACGAGTCGTTTTAACCTAAGTGCGCACCTTCTGTTTTTTTGTGTTTTTTAGCATTTTTTGACAGAAAATAAAGTGAAAAGTGAAATTACCTAAACTAGGGTTTCGGAGGCAGAGTTAGGTCGAATTTTGATTCCGTCCGTGCCACGGACCTAATGTCCGAACCCACGGACCCCAGTTAACCTAATTACACAGAAAAGTCGATTTAAACAGAAGCGAGATTTGAAAAGTCCGGGGCCACGGACAGGACGTCCGTGGGCCCGGACATGTTTTATAAAACCCTAACTTTTGAAAATAAAAATATCCCGCCACCCGTCCGGGGGCGTCCGGCTTCGGATAGAGCGTCCGGGACCCCGGACATAGCGTCCGTGGGTGCGGACCGACCTCGGACGGCGGCGTTGAGGCTGTTCCCGACGGTGTTTTTTGGCTCAAAAATTATGGGTACGTAGCCTGAAAGATTCTAACATGTTAGTGATCAAAAGTTTTCAATTTGAATTCAAATTAAGCACGAAACTTGGCAAACAAGTTATTGGACAGAAGCTTAATCAAACAGTACAGAAGCGTAAAAAGGTTAGTTTGAACCCAAAATTTGACAGAGAGTTAATAAGGTCGTGGGGAATCAGAAAGGTTGGATTGTAACCTGTTTTACCTTCGAATTCAAGATGATTCTTCACGTTGGGATTCTTCGGAGGCTCCGATGATGCCGGTTCCGGATTGAGTTCGACCCGGGCTTCTGGTTGTTGATTGTTGATGATGTTCTTCACGTTTGGAGGTGGTTTGGTTGATGTTTGATGATTGTTGATGTGTTAGGAGTTGAAAAGTGTGTTTAGGTGGTGATTTCGAGAGATTTTTGATGTGATTTTGGTGCTTGGATGTGTAAAAACGTGAGGAGAATGAGACGGCTAGGTTTTCTGGTTGCTTAGGGTTCTTGAGGTTCTGATTTGATCATGGGATAAGGTTCCTTATTAGACTTCCTTAAAGATAGAAAAATCCGGTAAAAACCGAGATTTACCGACGTTTTAGCTCAAGGGCTTCCAAAAGGAATTTGATTATGAAATTTCACACATGGGTAAAGGATGATAATTCTGATTTTTCTAAAGTGAGATCGAATTTTTTAGGTATTGGAATATTTTTAAATTCAATTTCTCGTCAGATTCAATCAGAAATTGCTAGAAAATTATTGGAAATTCGAAAAAATCAAATTCCAACGCCATTATGCTTAAAATGTCATCCCTATCATGGGTTAAAATATCAAAGCATTTCAAGTTGATTTGACCCTTATTTGGAGGAGAGAGAAAGCCTATAGGGGACTTAGGAGCCTTGAAAAATTACGAAAATGCCCCTGGAGATGACTAAGCTGTCCCTAGTACTCTGAAATGTGCCGATCGAACTGGGAACCCTTGCTACTAGCCTATTAGTAGAGACTCTCCTCCGGGGGGGTTGAAATTTTGGGTATAACAGATTGCCCCCCGTCAACTAGACTTTGTAGTGGAAATGAAAAGGCTAGTTGATGCTTGAGTGATACCCCAAAATTTTGGATCTTAAAAGGCCCCTCGTGCAACTGAAATCCGACAAGTTGTGTCGAGCTATTCTAAGGCGCTGACTACCTATGAGGATGATATGTTGTCAAGCTATTCTAAGGCGTTGACTACCTAAAATGACGATATGCTGTCGAGCTATTCTAAGGCGCTGACTACCTAAAGTGATGATATGCTGTCGAGCTATTCTAAGGCGCTGACTACCTAAAGTGATGAAAATGATGTCAAGCTATTCTAAGGCGTTGACTACCTAGGATGTGAAAACTGGATGAAAATGCAAGAATGCTGAAATGCTAATGATGCAAATGATGCTGATGCTGATGATAATGCCGGTGATGTTGATGATGCCGATGATGCTGATGATGCTCGGATGCTTCAGGGGGACCGAAACCCGTTCCAATGCTCCTGGTTGGTATACTATGGGGACTTATTGCCTCTGCCCACCAACTGGGGTGCTGGGATAACTTCTAGATTACCAAGGGGACTTATTGCCACTGCCCACTAGTTGTTTCCCCCAGAAGTTGACATGAAGATGGGGACTTATTGCCTCTGCCCCGCCAACTTAGATCACGCTCTATCTCGCACTGAAGATGATACTAGGTCCCGTACTGGTCTCGTACTGGATGATGACGCTCGGTCTCGCACAGAAGAAGACGATGGGTCTCGCACTGAAGATGATACTAGGTCTCGTACTGGTCTCGCACTGGATGATGACGCTCGGTCTCGCACAGAAGAAGATGATGGGTCTCGCACTGAAGATGATACTAGGTCTCGTACTGGTCTCGCACTGGATGATGACGCTCGGTCTCGCACAGAAGAAGATGATGGGTCTCGCACTGAAGATGATACTAGGTCTCGTACTGAATGAAGATGCTAGGTCTCGTACTGAATGAGGAATCTGCAGGGCCTTTCACCGATTTTGGGTCTCGAACTAAAAATAAGTTAGGAGGATAATGGTCTCGTGCAAATGGTAAAACTGATCACTGGAGTGCCAAACATGGCAATGATGATAAGATGTATGCAATCAAAATATATGAAAGATACTCGTTCAGAACAGGAATTTGTTGGAAAAGGTGCCAAACGTGGCAGTGTTTGAAGAAAATCTTGTTTACTGAAAAGGAAAGTGAAATTATCATTTCCTGACCATAGATTTCGGACTTGCAATTTATCTCCTAGGAGATGAACATGCCATCGGTGGGGTATGTGTGATGTAAAGGTAAGGGCTTATGTGGGCCTGTGTAGTTTGATGTGCAGGTAAGGGCTTTTGTGGGCCTGTGTAGTGGTGTTGTGGAGGTAAGGGCTTATGTGGGCCTGTGTAGTGGTGTTGTGGAGGTAAGGGCTTATGTGGGCCTGTGGTGGAATGGTGGTGGTGATGTTTGAGCTTTGGGTTCCAATTGACGTTGTCATAGCAATTGTTGGAACCAACAATTGCCCCCAGTATTTTCCCTTAAGACAATCTGAGCTAGAGTTCATGGCAATCGATCGGAACGATCGATTGCCCCCAGTATTTTCTTTTATTAAACGTGCGAACGAATCTTGTCCTCACAGGGTCAAGGCTTATGTTTTTACGTGGTGCTTCCTAACCTACACTCGGCGTGTTTGGTGTTTGCACTCGTTCTTCACCTACGGTCACAACTTCTAGACCATTGAATTCGATGTTTGATGAATTTACGCATTCGATCTGTTACTTTCACGTGATTAGATACACAACTATCAAGTCGGAAGTCTTTAAAGCTTATAACATGGCCATAGGGTGTGATGAATGACAACAGGATCATGGAGGGATATTTGAGGTATGTGGAGCTTAAATGGGTGACCAAAGCTGCAACTTGTGTCTTCTCTCAGATTCATCTTCTTGTCTTGAAGTCGTCTAGCTGCTTCATGCCGACGTTGTTTTCGAGCTTCTGGACTTGGACTTTTGAAGTTGTCCTTTACACCATTTCTCTTTTTGTCATTTGGATTTCTTCGAGGCACTTCGGGTTTGCCTTTTGTTTTATCCTTTCCTGGCTTTGCCTCCGGGGTTCTTGTGTTTCCCGGTTTTGGGCTTCGAGAGCTGTTTTGATGTGAGCTCTTTTGATCCTGTGTCACTCTGGGACCATTTGCGGATCGCTTTGTCATGCTGATAGCGGCATTGCTTCTCTGGACTGATGAGAATGTTATCTGAGAGTCGGGCTCCTCGCTTCCTTTGGTCACCGGGTCGAACATTCATCATTGGCCGGGTTACTTTGTGGAGTTCATAATATCAAAAGGGGATATATGAAAGGCTCAGCGGGGGTGCCTAGGGTTTAACGTCAGGGTTCACAAGCTTTTGGCTATGTGGTGCTGTACCTAGGTGCTTCGTCATTCCTGATAGTTGTGTATCCGTTCTTTGTTACTTTTCGCAGGTCTAAGAGTAAATTTACAAATTATCTCCTTCGGTCGGAGTTATGCCGTTTACCTCACCTTTGAATGTGGTCTCACTAGAGTCGTGTAAAAATGACACGCTCGTTTACTCATGGTTTTTCCACTCAGGGCACTCTCGCGAGATTTTCGCTTGGGAACTCGTTCACACATTTAAACAAAAGATAAACGATGACGAACTTAAACTTAGATTGCCCCCAGTATTGATTTGGGGTTTGTGACAATAGTTTGATAGATGTGGATTTAGAACTGCTTCGTGGGTTATTTTGGATGCTTTGGGATAAGTTGTGGTGCTTGGCAACGCATGCTCACCCTTTTAGAAACAAAAGACAAGTCGTTCTGTTCCATAGTCGAGGAATGATTACTCCGTGATTCTTTCGAAACAATTTTGCTTTTTTTCGATGAACGAAAATGGTTCATACAAGAATTGTGAAAATGGAACTATGATTTTATTTAAGAATCGTGAGAGAAACGTGAAGATTACAATCGAAGGTGACTGAAAACTAACTAAGAAGACAAGCAACCAGAAGATGCAACAAAACGATTTGCATACTTAGAAGAATTGGACTCCTTGCTCAAGGAGGTCTTGAATCTTGTGCTTCAATGCTCGGCAATTGTCAGCATAATGGCCAGGCAACTGATGGTAGTGGCAGAATTGATTAAGATGCCTTCCCAAATGAGTGGTTCCTGGTCGAGGGGCCAAGGGCTGTAGCAAGTTTCTCTTCTGAAGCTCTTCAAACGCCTGGCTTGGTGCTCGGCCAATGTTGGTGAATTCCCTTTGCGATGAGTCTCGGCGTGGTAAGGGTACCGTCCCAAATTTTTGATGCGGAGCTCTAGGTTGTTGAACCACATTCACTTCTGGGAAACTGCTTTGAGTGCAAGCTACTGGCTGAAGACAAGCCTTTTCTGGTCCTGGCTTAGATAATTTGGAGCTACTGCCGGAGTCTCTTGAGTGCTCGAGCTCCAACCCTTCCTTATGAATCCTTTCCTCTAGAACACCGACTTGTCCCATCAACATGTCAAAACTTGGAAAATACATAAATTTTAGCTCATGGTTGTGTTGTTTCCGCATGTTCTCAATTATCATGCGGATTTGCTCTTGCTCGTCCATTTTGGTAGGCATGGCCGCAGCCTTTCTCCTCCAACGCTTGATGAAGTCAGACATGGACTCACCGTCTTTCTGTCGGGTTCCTGCAAGATCGATTCTGGTGACCTCGAGGTTCTTAGCATACTCGAAATGATTTAGGAAAGCCTCGCAAACCTCCTCGTAGGTCTTGGTATTCATCTTCTGAGTGAGATACCAACGCTGAGGAGTCTCATCAAGATAGTGAGCAAATACCTTGGCCTTCTGCATGTCGTTTAGCGAAAGGATGGACATTTCCCTATCGAACATTGCCAAATGAAGTTGTGGGTCGGAGGAACCTTTGTATAGAGGAAGTGTTGGCAATTTCAACCTTGGAGGGAGATCAACCTTGGGATATAATCCAGTGGAAAAGTAGTCAAAACCGGCTGGCCTGTTGGCCCTCTCCATGCGCTCAATCTTTTCCAGCATCCCATTGAATTCTTCGGCTAACGGGCATCCATGTTGATTGGATTTCCTCCCTCTGCCATTCTTTGAGATTTGGGCTTATCTGTTGGAAAACAAAAGTGACCTGAGCTAAAAATTCTGGGTCGCGAAGAAGTTTTAGGCTAAAACTTGTTGGGCTGCAAGAAAAGCACATGAGCTGGAATGTTTTGAAAATTATGGGTTGGCTCTGAGGCCCGAGATGAGTTGGAAGAGAGGCACATGGGCCGGAATGATTCATGAGCTGTGAACTGGTGCCTAGGCTGAAATGTTCTAAGAATTGGGCGCTTGGGCCAGAATGTGTTTGGGTTAAAAGTAAAGCGCAATGGGCCGAAGTGATTTCTAAACCATGTTTTGGATGTGAATTGAAATTTGGGCCGAGTAATTATGACTGGGCCTGAAGATGATACCCGTGTCTAGGGTCGTGGGTCAAAACCCGAGTAAGAAGTCTTCCTGGACTAGAATGGGCCTTGAAATGGAAAGGCCTGATGGATTTTTATGGATTGCTTTAGGTGGATTTGTTTTTCATGGGCCTAGAACTAAACTGGTAATTCAAATTGGGCTGAAAGATAAATCACCTAAATCTAAACTTTTGGGCCGAAGCCCGAACAAATAACTCACACATTCAAATCAAGCAGGGTCTTTGGGCCGCAAACAATAAAGCCGTGATATCGGGTTGGGCTGAGTTGATGTAGGGGAAGTTCCTATCAATTTCTAGGCTGGGTAGTGGGCCGATCATGCAGGTAAACAAGGCCCATACAAATTCAACATGTCCTCACCAGACGTTAAAATCAAAACGGGTATGGATCGATCCGGAGGTGCTTGGGGCATAGGCCCAGGTCGCCACAAAGGATAGGGCTTGCACGCTATTCTCTTTGGGCTTCCCCACTTTTTCACATCACCTAAAGGTGCGTCTACGGTCGGGTCTTTGACTGACCAAACAATGGGCTGGGTAAGGGTACTGCCAGGAAAATGTTTGGGGCTAAGGCCCAGGTATTAAGGGGGTGTGGTTAGACGACACCCTCCTCTTTTCCCCCATTTATTCACATCACCTAAAAGGTGTGAGTCCCTGACAGGGGACCCTCAAACGGGTCCCGGGGTGAAATTGGTTTGTGTGGACCCTCGCTCTCATATGATGCCAAGGTGCAGAAAATTAAAGTGCGCACGAAAGTAAACAAACAGAGTAAAAAAAAGCCATAAATAAACATTTTCGAGTTAAGCCCTCTTTCTTAAAATCAAACAAGTTAAAATTAAGAAGTTTGTCCCCAGCAGAGTCGCCAGTCTGTGAGCCTCGATTTTAAACCCTATCCTATGTTGATTAAAGCTGATTAGGATCTAACCGGGTTTTAGGTCCACTTATAACCTAAGATTAATAACTATGTCATATAACAATAATTATTAAAACCTAAGCTAGCTCACTGGAACCTATTATGAGTCGCCACCTAATTTTAACCTAGATCAAATTAGGAAAGGAGAGTTCGGGTTCGGGGGCTTGGTATTCGACTTATTTAGGGTTCAAATTACTTTCATTACCCTTCCTAGGTCGTTTTCCTCTACTTGGTTCATTTACGGCTTATTACGAGTCGTTTTAACCTAAGTGCGCAACCTTCTGTTTTTTTGTGTTTTTAGCATTTTTTGACAGAAAATAAAAGTGAAAAGTGAAATTACCTAAACTAGGGTTTCGGAGGCAGAGTTAGGTCGAATTTTGATTCCGTCTGTGGCCACGGACCTAATTCCGAACCCACGGACCCCAGTTAACCTAATTACACAGAAAAGTCGAATTTAAACAGAAGCGAGATTTTGAAAGTCCGGGGCCACGGACAGGACGTCCGTGGGCCTGGACATGTTTTATAAAACCCTACTTTTGAAATAAATATCCCGCCACCGTCCGGGGGCGTCCGGCTTTCGGACAAGCGTCCGGGACCCCGGACATAGCGTCCGTGGGTGCGGACCGACCTCGGACGGCGGCGTTGAGGCTGTTCCCGACGGTGTTTTTGGCTCAAAAATTATGGGTACGTAGCCTGAAAGATTCTAAACATGTTAGTGATATCAAAGTTTTCAATTTGAATTCAAATTAAGCACGAAACTTGGCAAACAAGTTATTGGACAGAAGCTTATCAAAACAGTACAGAAGCGTAAAAAGGTTAGTTTGAACCCAAAATTTGACAGAGAGTTAATAAGGTCGTGGGGAATCAGAAAGGTTGGATTGTAACCTGTTTTACCTTCGAATTCAAGATGATTCTTCACGTTGGGATTCTTCGGAGGCTCCGATGATGCCGGTTCCGGATTGAGTTCGACCCGGGCTTCTGGTTGTTGATTGTTGATGATGTTCTTCACGTTTTGGAGGTGGTTTGGTTGATGTTTGATGATTGTTGATGTGTTAGGAGTTGAAAAGTGTGTTTAGGTGGTGATTTCGAGAGATTTTTGATGTGATTTTGGTGCTTGGATGTGTAAAAACGTGAGGAGAATGAGACGGCTAGGTTTTCTGGTTGCTTAGGGTTCTTGAGGTTCTGATTTGATCATGGGATAAGGTTCCTTATATAGACTTCCTTAAAGATAGAAAATCCGGTAAAAACCGAGATTTACCGACGTTTTAGCTCAAGGGCTTCCAAAAGGAATTTGATTATGAAATTTCACACATGGGTAAAGGATGATAATTCTGATTTTTCTAAAGTGAGATCGAATTTTTTAGGTATTGGAATATTTTAAATTCAATTTCTCGTCAGATTCAATCAGAAATTGCTAGAAAATTATTGGAAATTCGAAAAATCAAAATTCCAACGCCATTATGCTTAAAATGTCATCCCCTATCATGGTTAAAATATCAAAGCATTTCAAGTTGATTTGACCCTTATTTGGAGGAGAGAGAAAGCCTATAGGGACTTAGGAGCCTTGAAAATTACGAAAATGCCCCTGGAGATGACTAAGCTGTCCCTAGTACTCTGAAATGTGCCGATCGAACTGGGAACCCTTGCTACTAGCCTATTAGTAGAGACTCTCCTCCGGGGGGGTTGAAATTTTGGGTATAACAGGGTGTGACTCAGTAAAAAAAAATCCTATTTACGAGGTCATGTGAGGAATAATTCCTCTAAGTAAAAATGTAACACCCCGTCTCGATCCAATCGTGGTTATCACAAACTTATCACCTTAAATACAAACGTAGCAGCGGATTCAATTATGTTCCAGGACCTTGCCACGGTCTGACTAACATAATATACCGACATTAGTACATACCAATCTTAACCAGATACATATCCTTCTTACAATCCCCTCACATCCTATACATCTTACTAACTCAAAATGCCATACGAGTGTACATGCACAACTCGTAGGCCACACTTAACCCGTAACGCATGTACCCAGCTTATCTCGTGACGGCCGCCTCCTGTCGTCCACCTGTGTAGTAAAACAGCCCCCAAGGAGGTCAGCAAAAATGCTGGTACGATCCTCTCATGGCCCCCAAGCTAACGTGGCTACGACGACTAATTGTCGATAGCATGGAGGTTGATTAGATGCACAACATAATAGAAAGTGCAATAAACAACAAGCCAAATATGAACAATCAAAGTTCAAACACAATAAACGACTTAAATGCGTTCCCTTAATTAGTGAGTCAATTATTTAACTCCTTAAATAATTTCCTCTTATTCTCAATCCATCCTTATCTTACCTCAATCTTAGTCCTTATCTCAGTCTTAGAAACAAACCATTCTTTAAATAGAAATGGTTGCAACTTATCTCAAACCTTATCTTAATCTTAGAATACAAACCACTCTTTAAATAGGAATGATTGTATCTTATCTTAATGTTTATTTTTGTCGGGTCAAAAGCGACCCTAGCCAATGAGCTATTAACTCCATTGGTTGAATAAACAACTTATCTTATAATTTAGGATTTAGGTGATCCTACCGCACCATCTTAATGCCTCCTACCTTGGACTGTATGTCCAATGTAGCTGTGCCGGCAACCGACCCTAGGCAACAAGTCCGAAGACAAGTCCTTAAGCGGAAGTCGGATATGCTCTAGATACCGACCCCCTTTTTCCTTAGCATGCAAGACCGGAGTCAGTCCCGGGTTCCTCACTCCCCCCAAGTACCAGTTTGTAGAAGTCTCAAGACAATGTATGTTGGTTAAACCTCTTTCGGGTTTTAACATACTAATATTAGGGAGTGTTCCTTAGTCTCACTCGATTCCTTACTAAACGTTAGTTAGTAGGTTCTCACGGTAAGTTGTGTTAGTTTTCAAACATCACACAACAATACAATAAACATAATATTCCGGTTGCATGCTTTATCTTGTTTAGTCGGCACACATAAACAAATAGCACACAAGCCGAGGGACACCTCGTTAGCAAGCAGGTCACAAGAAGAACTGTACCGTTCACCATTGGTCGTTTGGTTGCTTACTCTCCTCCACAGTCCAAACTCTCAAGTCCTAAAACATTGATTCAGTTTTAGGTTGTTAATCACTTAACTTTATTCAACTTAATTAACTTACTTAACCCATAATTATTCCCTACCTAACACCTCTTAAGTTTTACAACTTATTCTTACAACTTAACCTTAAACTTTTAAGTTTATACTTAACTTAATCCCTTAGGTCTTTATACCTCTAATCATCAATGCCCTCTTAATGGGGTACCATGAATACCTCTAAACTTTCTTAGGGTTTCTTTTTTTTTTTTTACAACTTAAAGGTCGACCGACCCTACCGACCGACCTTACCCAAGGTTGGTCCATTCCAGAACTTATTACCGTTTGAAAATTTTACCCCAGCCGACCTTGTAAGTTCGGTCCCCAAGGTCGGTCCATTCCCGAGAGTTTTCCCCATTGAAATTTTGAGCCCGACCGACCTTGTCAAGGTCGGTCGGTTCCAGAGACCAATCCCCGTACAAAATTTTAGACATGACCAACCTTGTAAGTCCTGTCCCAAGGTCAATCCATTCCATAGACTCAATCCGTACCTAAAATTCAAGCCCGACCGACCTTGCAAGTCCGGTCGCCAAGGTCGGTCCATTCGAGAAACTCCTTCCGGTAGTGTAAACTGGGCTCGACCGACCTTGCAGGTCCGGTCCCCAAGGTCGGTCTACTCCAGACCTTTGTTCTTAAATTCCCATTTGACTCCAAACTTCTCCACAAGTTCCCCCCATGTGTCCTAATACCATTTAGGCACTTAAACTCACCATAGAACTTCCACCAAACTCTCCAAAACAATTTCCAAAGATCTTCTTAAACATTTACTAAATTCTTACAAACACTCCTAACACTTATCATATAATTCCTTACATTTCCAACTTGTAACCTTACCAAAACTTCAACCAACCCAAGTGTTCCCTCCTTAACAGTTTGAGCACTTCATAAAATTATTTTCCATCTTCAGTTCATTTACCTAAACTTCCTCAAGTCATCTTACATATCCATGCACAAATTCCTCTCTTTTCCATTTGTTACTCATCAACCTAAACTCATGAACTTACCTATACATTTCATCCCATCTGCTTAGCACCTTAACATTGTTCTTATTTATCTTGACCATTCTACACCCTCCTTAGACATCTACATCCCTTTTACTCAACTTACCCACCATTCTCATAATCATACACTCTTATACATTCCTCATACCATGATTTTGGTGTGTTTAATACACCCACCAATCCTCTAATTCCTCCTAGACATCTCTAGGCCATACTAAACCTCAAGAACTCCTTAATTAACTCTTTTCCACTCAAATTCCTTTTTAATGACTCCTAGCAAACCCTAGGTCATATTAACTCACAACTACCACATATACACTTGTTTTCTACTCAAATTTCGCCATAGCTCCTCTAGTATATTATCATGCCCATAAGCATTATTTTTCTCATTCAATCATCTCACACACATCAAATCCTTTCTCATCATACTTTCTCACCCAAATCAACTTATTCACAACAAACTTAATATAGTGCAATAATCTTAAATTGCATAGCACTAAGGCTCCTAAATGACATGGCTCTTAGGCCCTTAAATGACTTAAACTTAAACACTGAATTTCCCACATATAAAAGCTTTCAACCTGCAAATACACACAACAATGCTCCCATAGCAATATAAATGTTCACTTAATTCACCTTAAGCTTATCTTACTAACTCATTTCCATTGGCTCCTTAATCACAAGTTCATAAGCTTGTTTAAATTCTTTTTCCTAGGTTATATAACCCATTACACAATGTAAGCTCTAAGCCACATTAGTACCCACCTAAAACTCATTCCTTAAAACTTAAACCACCATTAGGTAAGCAATTTACCTTGTTTTCCTCAAGTTTCTCTTAACTTTCTCCTTAGGCTTCTTCCCTTGGGAATCTCGGCCACCATTCTAACTCCCCTTGCCAATGTTATAATCAATATACAATGACTCTCATGAGTGCTAAACAGTACACTAACCTTAAGGAGTAAACCCTAGGTTAAAAATATGTTTTAAGGTCTTAAAATGAATGTTTTACCTTAGAGTCTTAAGATAGGCTTGGATATGAATTAAGAAGGACCTCCTATAGCCCTTGGAGAATAGAAAATAAGCTAGAACAAGGCATAAAAATGAAGCCCCATGAGTGTAATTTTTGGACATGTGAAGAAGTGATGGAAACTTGATTTTTCTTGCACTTCCCTTACCTAGAATGAATGGAGAAGATAATGAACTCTTCAAACTTGATTTTCCTCCATCAATGGAGTATTCTCTTGGCACCGAAATGAAGCTTTGAAGGATTTGAAAAATAGAAAGCTAGAGCTTGAGCTAACTAAGAATAATATGTGTTTAGTTTTTGATTTGGTGCTAAAATGAGCAAGTTATGGACAAAGCAAGGTGAGGCAACAATGGAGGCTGCTCTTACGTGAATGGAGAAGAGAGGAGGCAGGAGAAACCGATGGGAAGAAGAGAAATGAAGAGAGAGAGAGAAGAAGAAAGGTAGCTTATAAGAGATATTTTGTTTTAAAAAGCAAATAGTAACTTTTCTTATTTCCCTCTTCTTTTCTTAAGTTGGATGACTCATGTGGTGACTCACCACTCTCAAAAACCGCCCCCCTTGTTAAATAAGGGCATTTTTGGCCTTTGTTGACTAATTAACCAAACTAAGTTGACTAAAGACTAAACTAGGCACTATTTGGCACTATTCACAAATTAGAGCACAAATTTGTGAAAATTTTGGTTTCCCATTGATTTAGACTTCCTAATGTGATACTAATTAGCACACATGTTGATTAAGATGTAATAATAGGCATTTAACCACTCAAAACCCATTTCTAAGACAATTTCTCAAAAAGGTGCTTTAAGGAGTCTTAAAGCACATTTTGTGTTTAAGCTTGTTTTTGAGCTTGGTTTTCTTTGATAATTGATTTAACATGTCCATTAGCATGTTAATAAAGTCTTATAATGGTATTTGGGTGCTAATCAAAGTCACTCCAAGCTTAGAGCACATTTTTGCCTTAATTGCCCTTAAGGCATTTTCTTGTGTTTTCCTTGGTTTAAATTGTCTACCAATCTTTCTAAGGCATATTTTAGCCTTACTACATCATAATTTGATGTTTACTTAGCATAATTAGGTTTGGGGTATTTCAATCTACCCCCCTTAATAGAACTTTGTCCCCAAAGTTCCCATGCATCTTATCTTATTAGAATACATGTCTTAACTCATTCCATAGATCATATAGATCATACTTATGTATACTTAAACTCATTGAATCATTAGATCTGCCATATGCTTATACTTAAATATCACACAACATGCTTAAACATGTATAACACTCAAAATTCCCTTTGTTCCTTTTTGATGATTGAAACAATCACATAATTTTCATCGTATTCTCCCATGTCACCGGTCTGTAGACAAAGGCACATTCATCCACGCCACCATGGGACAGAATACAAAACAACTCTATTCTCCCCATGTCACTGGTCCGAAGACAAAGGCTCATGCGTCCTCGACTTCATGGGCGAGACTCAGTAAAAAGGAAATCCTTTTTATGAGGTCAAGTGAGGAATAATTCCCTCTATTTGAAAATACAATCAACTCCAATTTCGTTTTATCCTAAAGCCTCTATCCATAGTGTGATTTAATTGTGACCACTGGTAGGGAGTTTCAGGAATCATCCAACCCTGATGTGATCAGCATCAGTGTTGAACTATCCTTCCACCTCAATTTGTGTTCGGTTTCCCTTGATCCCTAGAAAATCAAGTTCCACCTCCCACGTCATTTTTAAACATCAAATAATTCACTCATTTCCAATTTTCTATCTTTTTAGTCTTCTAATCATAATCAATACATCTCCAAGGTGTGGACTCAGTCCATCAAACATTCCCAATTCATCTCTTAATACTTGCCTCATGACTTAAATTCCTACTAAGTTCTATAACAGTCTCATACCAACTCTCACCATCTTGCACCTCATAGCATTACTATTTTCTAACTCATACTCATATCAAATAATATCTCATAGTGTTATCTTATTATTTTCTCCACATACTCCCATATCGACTCATACCTCATATATTCCTTAAGTCTCCTTAATCCTCTTCACTAATTCTCTTAACTTGTACTCACACCGGAGTTAACAAGATAGGTACTTAATATGTATGGTATTCACATCTTCGGTGCACAATAACCATAATTAATCTCAAAATGTTTATGTAAAATAAATTCTCAAATTCTTTTGTGCTATGCACACCGTAGTTTACGTACTCGGTACATAAACATACGCTAAGCGGTTTTCGCTCTACCCCCCTTAAAATGGATTACGCCCACGTAATCAACATTATATCATCCTTGAACATAGGTTCAAGATGTCTAATTCTCACCAAGCATTATAGCTTCCGTGTCATCTATGTCACTTATAATCCGATCAGAGGGTCATAACTATGTTAATGGCTTAGTCTCTGTATCGAGGATTCTTAGCGGTACTTATACCATTTTCTTAACTTAGTTTGGTCTAATCTCAAAGGTACTGGTCTGCTAGCTTCTGCTGCGCAACTCTGATAATCTTAGGCTTAACTGCCTTTCTTATCGTTCATAGTATTGTATATCCTTCTACCTCCTTACAGTTTAGGATTATTGGTCTCTTAGTGGACACGTGTTATCTTTATATATACACGGCCTTAATGAGTTGTAACTCGTTTATCCATTCTCTCTGAAGATATAATGTTCACACTCTTAGTGTTTTCTCAAGTGTCTAAATCGTTCTTTCCATCTGACCTTTGGTCTGAGGATTATTCTTAATCTGAAAATACTGTTTAGTGCTTAATGCGCTTTACAGTTTAATCTCTAACATCTTAAGTCATGTCCAATGTCTGTGCTTAACAATCCGTGCTCTTCGCACTTCATAGTCCTTAATTATTTGTTCTCTTATTCCTTTGTGTTGTTGGTTCAACTGAATTCTTCCCTTCGACTGTTTGTGGTAGTAGTTGCTCCTATCTGATCTTGCGTCGTTAGCCGTGGTACGGAGTCGACTACTTCCCGTGTTCCTTACACCACTCGTCTACATGCATGGGGTACCTTACTGGTACATTACTACTTACCCGACTAACTCATAAATAAGCGTGTCAGGCCTGCAAGCCCCTGTGGGGTGCAGTCGTCCCACGTCTCGTTAGTAAACTCGTAGTGTCCGTCACACGTCTAGCTATTGCTAATTATGAAGCATTCCTTTGTCGATCTCCTCTTCATCGTTCCATATTAACACTTATTGTTCTTCTTGAACTTAATCAAGGGGAATTCATTTACTGTGTTCTTGGGTATGGTATGCTCTAGCTCCTTTCCGTATTCCATTTTGACTGGATCTCTTAGTAATTGAGGTCTCTTTCCATAGAGCCTCTTATCTTGTTTCTCATGTTTGTTTTACTATGCTTCTTATAAAATCTTACCTCACACAATCTAGACTACTGGCGTCAATGCACAGTTCGTCTACCATCTGATTCCCTTACTTATATCGGTCTTAGCTTATAAATTTAATTGCCTCAGTGTCAATATTTGACGGCTCATACATAATGGTCGCTTTACCGCGCACCATGACTTCATCCACTTATAAAGGTGTTGTCCTTTTGACCTCTGCTACCGTGGTAGTTGGCCTTTACCATGTTGCCCATTGATGGTGCAACTACTTATTCTAACATCTTATTTAATACTCAATCCCTTTCTGGTGTAAACACACTGGGAGTTCTCTAATTTCGGTGTCTGGCGGTTGCCATATCGTGTCGTAAAATGGTTGTCTCTTAATATGAAGGCGTTCTGCTTTAATTTCAGTTTCGTATGTAGGTCAGTCTCTCTTAAGTTCTTCCATCCCTTATGATGTTATTTACCATATAATTTAACCGGTTACTGAAGAAGTCATCCGTTGAATCCCAAGCTCTTCTGAGCGTTGGTCACTTGACGTGCCACAATGTGCACTCACAATGTCTATCTCTGACGATTACTGATTCTTAAATCGTGGGTGTTGGATATGAGGTCTATCTCTGCAGCTTTCCTTATTACTCAAGTGTATCTGGTATCTCAAGGTTTACGGTCTTCATTGTCTAATAAAAGCGTATTATATCACTAATAAGTGAAAGCCCTTTTTGAGGGGTTTATTCCCACTCATGGCCTCACAACAAGGAGAGGTATCCCCACCCTAAAAGGAATGGTTCGTTCTCCGCCCCTGCCAATAGCATTATCTCAATATTCTCATTGGTGCCCTTT
The DNA here is from genome assembly GCA_023374045.1 of Limonium bicolor. Lineage (NCBI taxonomy): Eukaryota > Viridiplantae > Streptophyta > Magnoliopsida > Caryophyllales > Plumbaginaceae > Limonium > Limonium bicolor. Next base: position 462,422,731 of record CM041776.1, read on the forward strand.
TCCTGGCAATATTTTCCACAATCTAAGTTATAGGTTTGGTAACCATTCATATCTACGAATTGTAGTTCCTTCGTGGCTTAAATAAGCTCTCTTACAACTTACTGCGCCTCGGGCTTTGATGTGGTTAACATCCTTGGTTCGTAGGCTCTTAGTGCTTAATTCTTCAGTTCATTACTTGTACTCTTACTCATCTGTAGGTCATCTTTGAACACTATCCACCGTTAGGTTTCATATTAAATGTAGTATTGGGTTTCATGGTAAGTTGCTGCATCCTGCTTCCTGCTATGGAAGTTTATTCAGGTGATCTGAGGTTACTTAGTGTCCTCGAAAATACTGTCATTTTACTAGACTTATGTCTTTTAGCAATCAAGGTTAGGTTCGTATTAGGCGTTTGCCTTACGGTGTCCAAGTTGGATATCATTCTGTCATCTTATACTTCCATCTCAACGCTTCGTTCAACTTCCGTTGACTACGCCACCCGTTGGTGATCAATCATACTTGGGTGTTAATGAGTTAGACAAACAGTATTAACTGTCATTCATCAGTTTGTTCGACTCGACTTTGCCCACTCTGTGGGGGTAGTCCTCTGAGCTTTCCTTTTCCAGGGTTGTACGTCTTTAATCCTTAGTAGGTTATAGCTTATGTTCATTTCTTTTATCCTTGTAATCTAGGTTTTCCAACATCTTCATTGAATAATGCTTATTACCGGTATTCTTAGTGATCAATCTGGGAGTCTTATCCCATTCTTGTTGAAAGTTTTTATGTCGACGGTCTCCATTGTATTCCGTAATGCATTCCTTGTACGTTATCACTTACGTAGTGTTTTGCTCGCATTACTGAGCGATCTCTTATGTTTTCCTCACGGGGTTTGGGATTGATGTTCTTACCGCACTGTCGGTTGTTGTTGTAGTAGGTTGTACCGTTGCTAATATTTATATCGTTTAGTATTCTGTCCAAGTTCAGCTCCCTGCTGACTGGTGTATCCACTCATCTCATCTTGGTCAGGCCGTCAGGCCCTTCCAAGGTCTCATTCTCCCGTTCTTATAGATTTACAATCCGGTATTAGTGTGTACTACAACTGTAGCGTTCTGTTATCTCGCCATGATGGCTTTCCGTGTAGCTTAACCGTGGTAGCACTTGCTATGGCAAGTGAGCCATGCAAGATGAGCTTCCGGTACTGTGTGCGTCTGTAGTGGTACTTCCACCTAATCTCCATGTAATTGCTAGTCCTCAGGACTCCTTGGATGTTCTCTTATTTTGGATAACTAGCCATCCGGCAGTTTCCTGTTCGGTTGACAGTACCGTCACTCATCAGGGCGCTCCCCTTTCCGAGGGAACCCCTTGTTATTTACTCATGTCTTGACTCTCGCTCCCGTTTCCACACATTTTGTCGTGGTTACTCAGTAATGATTCTCCTTTAGGCACTACATCGTAGTCCTATTCCGGTATACTGTTGTACGCGTCTTTATTGTCGCCTGCGCTATGTCGGCCAGGTTTTGTAACCTTTCTCATTGTATGGGTTTTGGAGTTCCCGTTTCTAACTGGACTATTCAGTAGTCTTAATTCTCATGCTTGTATTATCCCACTGCTATGTTCTCTCGGACCACTGTCCGGTACTCATGTCGCTTATCTTTTTCCTCTCCATTGCACTCGTAGTGCTTTTTTTACCATTGGTATGGCGGGTTATTTCGACTGCGTAGCATGTCGACCCATGTTGCCGGTAATTTCCATTCTCTTATTGGTAGAATTCCGTTGGCAGCGCTTGTTTCACCTTTGCGCTCCAATTAAAACGTTCAAGTTCTCATAAACTGTTGTTCAACAAGATGTTTCTCGTATTGCTTACTGTTAACTAACTGCCAGATCGGGTTTTCCCGAGTAAGAGAAGGCTTTCTTCTCTCTGGCGTTTGTTCCACATATTCAGGGTTAGGGATGTGGAGGGCGGGTCTAGGTACTATGGATATCCGGTAAATACCGGGAAGTTCTAACTAAAGCACCTCTCACACTATCTCTCAACCCTTAACCCATAACTCAAACTCAACCTCTGTATTCTCCTAAGTTCGGTAATTCCTGTCTTCAGAGCGTAACTACGCTCTGATACCACTTTTGTAACACCCCATCTCGATCCAATCGTGGTTATCACAAACTTATCACCTTAAATACAAACGTAGCAGCGGATTCAATTACGTTCCAGGACCTTGCCACGGTTTGACTAACAGAATATACCGAACATTAGTACATACCAATCTTAACCAGATACATATCCTTCTTACAATCCCCTCACATCCTATACATCTTACTTACTGTTATACCCAAAATTTTGACCCCCTTGGTTAGGGTCTACGAGGTCCTGGTGTTGTGAGGGGCATTTTAATCAAGTAGTGAGGGATTCCGGCTCGAACGGCGCATCCCATGGCATGAAGGGCAGCTTCGTCATTTTCAGGGGTGTTTTGGTAATCTTTAAGGGCTCCTGAGACCTCCTATAAGCTTTCTCTCTCCTCCAAAGGATGCCCAAATCAATTCAAAATGATTTGATATTTTAACCCATGATAAAGGATGACATTCTAAGCATAATGGCGTTGGAATTTTGATTTTTCGAATTTCCAATAATTTTCTAGCAATTTCTGACGAATCTGACAAGAAATTCAATTTAAAAATATTCCAACATTTAAAAAATTCGTGTCCACCTCAGAAAATTCATAATATCCATCCTTGACATGTGGTTAAAATTTCACAGCAAAATTCCTTTGGGAAGTCTTTTGATTAAAATATCAAAAAATCTTACTTTTACTAGATTTTCTTTATCTTTAAGAAAGTATATATAATGGGATAGGTTTTTGGATAAACTCAGAACCTCACATGCTCAAGAACCCTAGGGAGTCAAAAAAGGCAGCCTCCTCTCTCTCTCTCTCACGTTTTCCAACACCCGACCACCCAAATCGTACCGAAAATCCTCCGAAATCACCATCTAAACACGTTTTTCAATCCCCAAAGCACCAATAGTCATCAAAACTCCACAAAAACACCACCAAAACGTGAAGAACAGCAAGAACAACCAACAACCAGAAGCTTGGTTCGAAATCCTTTCGGGTCTGCCATCAACGAGGCACTCGACGAATCCCGGCGTGAAGAATCATCTTGAATTCGAAGGTAAAATAGGTTACCACTCTACTTTTCTAATTTCCCACGACTTTATTAACCCTCTGTCAAATTTTGGGCTCAAACTAACCTTCGTACGCTCCTGTATTGCTATTTGTTTAAGCTTCTGTCCAATAACTTGTTTACTAAGTTTCGTGTTTAATTCGAATTCAAATTGAAAACTTTCAATCACTAACGTCTTGTACATCTTTCAGGCTACACACCCATAAAATTTGAGCCAAAAACACCTTCGGGAACAGCCCTAACGCCGCCGTCCGAGGGCTGTCCGCACCCACGGACGTCATGTCCGGGGTCCCGGACTCACTGTCCGTAAGCCCGGACGCCCACGGACGGCGGCGGGATTTTAAAATTTTAAAAGTTTAGGTTTTCCAATAATGTCCGGGCCCACGGACAGCCTGTCCGTGGCCCCGGACTTTGCAATTTTCTGTTTTCTGTTTAATTCGACTTTTATTTTCTGTATAGGTTAACTGGGGTCCGTGGTTTCGGACATTAGGTCCGTGGCTACGGACGGAAACAAAATTTGACCTAATTCTGCCTCTGAAACCCTAGTTTAGGCAATTTTAATTTCCACTTTAATTTTCTGTCAAAAAATGCTAAAAAACACAAAAAAACAGAAGCTCGCGCACTTAGGTTAAAACGACTCGTAATAAGCCGTAAATAAACCAAGTAGAGGAAAACGACCTAGGAAGGGTAATGAAAGTAATTGAACCCTAATTAAGTCGAATATCAAGCCCCCGAACCCGAACTCTCCTTTCCTAATTTAATCTAGGTCAAAATTAGGTGGCGACTCATAATAGGTTCCAGTGAGCTAGCCTAGGTTTTAATAATTATTGTTATATGACATAGTTTTTAATCTTAGGTTATAAGTGGACCTAAAACCCGATTAGTTCCTAATCAACTTTAATCAACACAGGATAGGGTTTAAAATCGAGGCTCACAGACTGGCGACTCTGCTGGGGACAACTTCTTAATTTTTAACTTGTTTAATTTTAAGAAAGAGGGCTTAACTCGAAAAATTGTTTATTTATGGCTTTATTACTTTGTTTGTTTACTTTTGTGCACACTTTAATTTTTGTACCTTTGCATCATATGAGAGCGAGGGTCCACGCAAACCAATTCCACCCCGGGACCCGTTTGAGGGTCCCCTGTCAGGGACTCACACCTTTTAGGTGATGTGAACAAGTGAGGAAAAAGAGGAGGGGGTCGTCTAACCACACCCCCTTAATACCTGGGTTTTAGCCCCAAGCATTTTCCTGGCAGTACCCTTACCTAGCCCATTGTTTGGTCAGTCAAAGACCCGACCGTAGACGCACACCTTCAGGTGATGTGAAAAAAGTGGGGAAGCCCAAGGAGAATAGCGTGCAAGCCCTATTCCTTTGTGGTGACCTGGGCCCGCGCCCCAAGCACTTCTCCGGATCGATCCTTACCCAAATTGGATAAGCGTCAGGTGAGGACATGCTGAATTTGTGTAGGCCTTGTCTGCTTGTATGATTGGCCCACTACCCAACCTAGAAACTGATAGGAATTTCTCCTACATCAACCTAGCCCAACCCGAATTGGCAGCTCTATTTGTTTGCGGCCCGAGGCCCTGTTTGGTTAACATGTGAGTCGTTCGGGCTTCGGCCCAAAAGCCTAGACTTAGGTGATTTCTCTCCTGGCCCAATTTGAATTATCCAATTAGTTCTAGGCCCAAAAAAAATCCACCTGAAATAACTCACAAGTCCTGAAAATAAAAACTTTTTCGGCTTAGCAACCATCTTCTCTGGCCCGATGAAAGTTAGGCCCATTTGTGATTTAGGGAGCATTCTGGCTCATGTGCTTTACTTCAGGCCCAAACACATTCTGGCCCAAGGGCTCACTCTAGTCCAGGTAGACTTCTTATCATGACCCACCCAAAACCCTAGATCTAGGTGTCATCTTTTAGGCCCAACCAAAATCACTCGGCCCAAATTCCAGCTCACATATTGAGCAGTCATTCTGGCCCAAGTACCACACTCATGACTCATTTCATCTAGGCCCATAGACCAATTCATAGTTTTTGCCCATAAGCTTCGCTCTCAATTCAGAATTTCGGCCCATAAAACATTGAATCCAAGATAGTTTGCATAATTCATTCATTCCAGTTTCCGGCTTCAAGGCCCAACAAGAACATCAAACGAATCTTAGACTTGAAGGCTTATCTCTCGACCCAGTGGCCCATTCACGGTCCATGTGACTTCCTTCAGCTTGTTTGCTCGGTTTCTAGATTAAGGGATTCAGGCCCACATGTCCGTTCTAGTCTAGGAGTCACTATAATCTGTGCACTCCACTCTCAGTTTGGAGAAGACTCAGGCCCAGTTACTTCCTACATAACCCATAGGCATTCCTAGTTCAAACATTTTACAGGGCCTACTCGAAGTTTGGAAGGAAGACAATCACGGTCATCTCAATGGCGTCCCGACGGCCCAAAGCTCGAGTCTTCAGTATGTTGGCATCAGACAGCCCAACATCACTATTTTAGAAGTTTTCTCGATTTGGTAGTTTTCTTTTTCGTTCTTCCAGCTTTTATGGTAGCTAGCTTCCTTTATCATATTAGGTAGTTTTCTTAAGATTTCAATTTTGATGTTGTCTTTCCATTCATGAATTAGAGCATAGTTCCATTTTTAATTTTTGTGCATTTAAGAACACCAAAAAAATAAATAAGTCATCACGTCATTTCACCCACATCCACTACCTTGACACATACATCCCATGTGTCTCACCACCCCCCTCTCCACATGAAACTCATTCTTGCGCAGGGAATATCTCACCACCTTGTCGGCTTCCACCACTTGTCACCTCTCAATAGAAAGTTTCACCGTACACTGAAAGCATCCCACTACCATGTTTTACTTTCATCACTACATCACTCCACCAAAACAGCAAGACTTCATCACCACGTACCACCACACATACAGCCACCTCCAACAAATAACTTGGGTATTCAAAAGGCTTGTCAAAAAAACCCCACAATAATACTGGGGGCAATCTGAGTTAAGGGTCGATAATGTTTATTTCATTGGTTTAAAGCGCGTGAACAAGTCTCTGAGTGAACATTTCGCGAGAGTGCCTTGAGCGGTAAAACCATGAGTGAAAGAGCATGTCATTTTTACGTGACTCTAGAGAGATCACATTCAAAGGTAAGGTAAACGGCATAACTCCGACCGAAGGAGACACTTTGTAAATTTACGCTTAAACCTGTGAAAAGTAACAAAGAACGGATACACAACTATTAGGGATGACGAAGCACCTAGGTACAGCACCACACAGCCAAAAGCTTGTGAACCCTGACATTACACCCTAGGCACCCCCGCTGAGCTTTTCGTATACGTTCCCCTTTTACAACACTACAAACTCCACAAACAAGCCAACCAATGATGAATAACCGACCCGGTGACCAAAGGAAGCAAGGAGCCCGACTTCCGAACAGCAACTTCACAAGTCCAAAGAAGCAAAACTGCTACCAGCATGATGAAACGATCCGCAAATGGTCCCAAAGTGACACAGGATCCAAATGAGCTAACATCAAAAATAGCTCTCAAAGTTCAAAGCCGGGAAACACAAGAACCCCGAAGGAAAGGAAAATTCAAAGAAAGGCAAACCTGAAAAGCCTCGAAGAAATCCAAAATCGGAAAGAAGATAGAAGGTGCAAGGAACAACCCAAAAGTCCCAAGTTCCAAACTCACATGCGAAATCATCACGAAGTAGCCGAACGACTTCAAGGCAAAGAAGACAAGTCCGAGAGACGGTGCAAGTTGCAGCTTTGGTCACCCTTATAGCTCCACATATCTTAAACATTCCTCCATTGTCCTGTTATCATTCATCACAGCCCATAGCCACGATATAAGCTTAAAAGACTTCCGACCTAGTAGTTGTGTATCCAATCACGTGAAAGTAACAGGTTGAATGCGTAAATCTAACAAATGTCAAATTCAATGGCCGAGATGTTTTGTCCAAAAGGAGAGTATGAGTGCAAGCATTAAACACTTTGAGTGTAGGATAGAAAGTACCACATCAAGATAAACCCTGACCTTGTGAGAATGAGACTTGTTATGCGCCATTAGTCAAAGAAAATACTGGGGGCAATCGATCGGAACGATCGATTGCCAAAAATCCTAAAGAACTCAGATTGTCCTAAGGAAAAATACTGGGGGCAATTGTTGGTTCCAACAATTGCCATGACAACACCAATTGAAACCTAAAGCTTGAGCACCACCATCCCACCACAGGCATAAGCCCTTACATCCACATCAAACACCTCAGGCCCGTCCTAAGCCCTACCTCCACATCAAATTTCCTCAGGCCCGTCCTAAGCCCTACCTCCACATTCAAACACCCACAGGCCCGTCTTGAGCCCTAATCCTTTTACATTCTTTTGGACCCATCATACACTTGACTCACTTTCACTTAGATCCATCCATAGGCTCGTCATAAGACCTAGATCCGTCCTTTAGGCTCGCCATAAGACCTAGAACCATTTTTAGGCTCCATAAGACCTAGTTGCATTCCCTTAGGCTCGTCATAAGACCTAGATCCGTCCTTTAGGCTCGCCATAAGACCTAGAACCATTTTTAGGCTCGCCATAAGACCTAGTTGCATTCCCTTAGGCTCGTCATAAGACCTAGATCCGTCCTTTAGGCTCGCCATAAGACCTAGAACCATTTTTAGGCTCGCCATAAGACCTAGTTGCATTCCCTTAGGCTCGTCATAAGACCTAGATCCGTCCTTTAGGCTCGCCATAAGACCTAGAACCATTTTTAGGCTCGCCATAAGACCTAGATCCTTCTTAGCTCGTGTAAGACCTAGTTGCATTCCTTAGGCTCGTAGTAAGACCTAGCGTTACCCTTTAGCTTACCCGCTCTTATCAAACACATTGCATTCATCACATTCATATAGGCTTGTCATAAGACCTAGTTGCATTATCCAGGCGCGTCACAAGACCTGGCGACAGAAAAGTTGGCGAGGTGATGCAATAAATCCTCCTTTTGCGATGTCAACTTATTTTCGGGATCAACGAATGGTGGGCGAAGGCAATAAGTCCCCAAGGTTTTTACCAGGAGTTATCCCTGCACACCGGCTTGGGGGGCGATGGCAATAAGTCCACATTGGGTCCAGCCAGGAGCATTGGCACGGGTTTCAGTCCCTAGAAGCATCCGAGCATCATCAGCATCATCCATCATCAGCATCATCAGCATCATCATCATCAGCATCATCAGCATCATCAGCATCATCAGCATTATCATCAGCATCATCAGCATTATCATCGCATCATCAGCATATCAACATTTCAGCATTCTTGCATTTGCATACCGCCCAGTTATCACATTTTAGGTTGTCAACGCCTTAGAATCGCTTACATTATCTCATTTCCACATTTTAGGTTGTCAACACCTTAGAATCGCTTGACATTACTTCATTTCACTTTACTTGCAGGCAGTCACCTTAGAATAGTTTGACATCATATCATCATTATAGGTAGTCAACGCCTTAGAATTGCTTGACATTACTTCATTTTACTTATAGGTAGTCAGCGCCTTAGAATAGCTCGACACAATTTATCAGTTTTCGATAACATGCAGGGTCTTGGAAACATTTGAAATTTTGGGGTATCACTAAAGCATCAACTAGCCTTCTCACTTTCATTACAGAGTCTAGTTGACGGGGGGCAATCTGTTATACCCAAAATTTTGACCCCCCTGGTTAGGGTCTACGAGGTCCTGGTGTTGTGAGGGGCATTTTAATCAAGTAGTGAGGGATTCCGGCTCGAACGGCGCATCCCATGGCATGAAGGGCAGCTTCGTCATTTTCAGGGGCATTTTGGTAATCTTTAAGGGCTCCTGAGACCTCCTATAAGCTTTCTCTCTCCTCCAAAGGATGCCCAAATCAATTCAAAATGCTTTGATATTTTAAACCCATGATAGGATAACATTCTAAGCATAATGGCGTTAGAATTTTGATTTTTCGAATTTCCAATAAATTTCTAGCAATTTCTGACTGAATCTGACAAGAAATTCAATTTAAAAATATTCCAACATTTAAAAAATTCGTGTCCACCTTAGAAAATTCATAATATCCATCCTTGACATGTGGTTAAAATTTCACAGCAAAATTCCTTTGGGAAGTCTTTTGATTAAAATATCAAAAATCTTACTTTTACTAGATTTTCTTTCTTTAAGAAAGTCTATATAAGGGGATAGGTTTTTGGATAAAATCAGAACCTCACATGCTCAAGAACCCTAGGGAGTCAAAAAAGGCAGCCTCCTCTCTCTCTCTCTCTCACGTTTTCCAACACCCGACCACCCAAATCGTACCAAAATCCTCCAAATCACCATCTAAACACGTTTTCCAATCCCCAAAGCACCAATAGTCATCAAAACTCCACAAAAACACCACCAAAACGTGAAGAACATCAAGAACACCAACAACCAGAAGCTTGGTTCGAAATCCTTTCGGATCTGCCATCAACGAGGCACTCGACGAATCCCGGCGTGAAGAATCATCTTGAATTCGAAGGTAAAACAGGTTACCACTCTACTTTTCTAATTCCCCACGACTTTATTAACCCTCTGTCAAATTTTGGGCTCAAACTAACCTTCGTACGCTCTGTATTGTTATTTGTTTAAGCTTCTGTCCAATAACTTGTTTACTAAGTTTCGTGTTTAATTCGAATTCAAATTGAAAACTTTCAATCACTAACGTCTTGTACATCTTTCAGGCTACACACCCATAAAATTTGAGCCAAAACACCTTCGGGAACAGCCCTAACGCCGCCGTCCGAGGGCTGTCCTGCACCCACAGACTCATGTCCGGGGTCCCGGACTCACTGTCCGTAAGCCCGACGCCCACGGACGGCGGCGGGATTTTAAAATTTTAAAAGTTTAGGTTTTCTAATAATGTCCGGGCCCACGGACAGCCTGTCCGTGGCCCCGGACTTTGCAATTTTCTGTTTTCTGTTTAATTTCGACTTTTATTTTCTGTATAGGTTAACTGGGGTCCGTGGTTTCGGACATTAGGTCCTGTGGCTACGGACGGAAACAAAATTTGACCTAATTCTGCCTCCGAAACCCTAGTTTAGGCAATTTTAATTTCCACTTTAATTTTCTGTCAAAAATGCTAAAAACACAAAAAACAGAAGCTCGCGCACTTAGGTTAAAATGACTCGTAATAAGCCGTAAATAAACCAAGTAGAGGAAAAACGACCTAGGAAGGGTAATGAAAGTAATTGAACCCTAATTAAGTCGAATATCAACCCCGAACCCGAACTCTCCTTTCCTAATTTAATCTAGGTCAAAATTAGGTGGCGACTCATAATAGGTTCCAGTGAGCTAGCCTAGGTTTTAATAATTATTGTTATATGACATAGTTTTTAATCTTAGGTTATAAGTGGACCTAAAACCCGATTAGTTCCTAATCAACTTTAATCAACACAGGATAGGGTTTAAAATCGAGGCTCACACTTACTCAAAATGCCATACGAGTGTACATGCACAACTCGTAGGCCACACTTAACCCGTAATGCGTGTACCCCATCTTACTCTCGTGACGGCCGCCTCCTGTCGTCCACCTGTGTAGTAAAAACAGCCCCCAAAGGGGGTCAGCAAAAATGCTGGTACGATCCTCTCATGGCCCCCAAGCTAACGTGGCTATGACGACTAATTGTTGATAGCATGGAGGTTGATTAGATGCACAACATAATAGAAAGTGCAATAAACAACAAGCCAAATATGAACAATCAAAGTTCAAACACAATGAACGACTTAAATGCGTTCCCTTAATTAGTGAGTCAATTATTTAACTATTTAAATTATATTTCCTCTTATTCTCAATCCATCCTTATCTTACCTCAATCTTAGTCCTTATCTCAGTCTTAGAAAACAAACCATTCTTTAAATAGAAATGGTTGCAACTTATCTCAAACCTTATCTTAATCTTAGAATACAAACCACTCTTTAAATAGGAATGATTGTATCTTATCTTAATGTTTATTTTTGTCGGGTCAAAAGCGACCCTAGCCAATGAGCTATTAACTCCATTGGTTGAATAAACAACTTATCTTATAATTTAGGATTTAGGTGATCCTACCGCACCACCTTAATGCCTCCTACCTTGGACAGTATGTCCAATGTAGCTGAGCCGGCAACCGACCCTAGGCAACAAGTCCGAAGACAAGTCCTTAAGCGGAAGTCAGATCTGCTCAAGATACCGACCCCCTTTTTCCTTTGCATGCATGACCGGAGTCAGTCCCGGGTTCCTCACTCCCCCCATACCAGTTAGTAGAAGTCTCAAGACAATGTTTGTTGGTTAAACCTCTTTCGGGTTTAACAAACTAATATTAGGGAGTGTTCCTTAGTCTCACTCAATTCCTTACTAAACGTTAGTTAGTAGGTTCTCACGGTAAGTTATGTTAGTTTTCAAACATCACACAACAATACAATAAACATAATATTCCGGTTGCATGCTTTATCTTGTTTAGTTGGCACACTAAACAAATAGCACCAAGCCGAGGGACACCTCGTTAGCAAGCAGGTCACAAGAAGAACTGTACCGTTCACCGTTGGTCGTTTGGTTGCTTACTCTCCTCCGGAGTCCAAACTCTCAAGTCCTAAAACATTGATTCAGTTTTAGGTTGTTAATCACTTAACTTAATTCAACTTAATTAACTTACTTAACCCATAATGATTCCCCACCTAACACCTCTTATGTTTTAAAACTTATTCTTACAACTTAACCTTAAACTTTTAAGTTTATACTTAACTTAATCCCTTAGGTCTTTATACCTCTAATCATCAATGCCCTCTTAATGGGGTACCATTAATACCTCTAAACTTTCTTAGGGTTTCTTTTTTTTTCCAACTTAAGGGTCGACCGACCCTACCGACCGACCTTACCCAAGGTCGGTCCATTCCAGAACTTATTATTGTTTGAAAATTTTACCCCGTCCGACCTTGTAAGTCCGGTCCCCAAGGTCGGTCCATTCCCGAGAGTTTTCCCCGTTGAAATTTTGAACCTGACCGACCTTGTCAAGGTCGGTCCCAAGTTCGGTCGGTTCCAGAGACCAATCCCCGTACAAAATTTTAGACATGACCGACCTTGTAAGTCCTGTCCCAAGGTCGATCCATTCCAGAGACTCAATCCGTACCTAAAATTCAAGCCCGACCGACCTTGCAAGTCCGGTCCCCAAGGTCGGTCCATTCCAGAAACTCTTTCCGGTAGTGTAAACTGGGCTCGACCGACCTTGCAGGTCCGGTCCCCAAGGTCGGTCTGCTCCAGACCTTTGTTCTTAAATTCCCATTTGACTCCAAACTTCTCTACAAGTTCCCTCATGTGTCCTAATACCATTTAAGCACTTAAACTCACCTTAGAACTTCCACCAAACTCTCCAAAACAATTTCCAAAGATCTTCTTAAACATTTACTAAATTCTTACAAACACTCCTAACACTTATCATATAATTCCTTACATTTCCAACTTGTAACCTTACCAAAACTTCAACCAACCCAAGTGTTCCCTCCTTAACAGTTTGAGCACTTCATAAACATTATTTTCCATCTTCGGTTCATTTACCAAAACTTCCTCAAGTCATCTTACATATCCATGCACAAATTCCTCTCTTTTCCATTTGTTACTCATCAACCTAAACTCATGAACTTACCTATACATTTCTTCCCATCTTCTTAGCACCTTAACCTTGTTCTTCTTTACCTTGACCATCCTACACCCTCCTTAGATATCTACATCCCTTTTACTCAACTTACCCACCATTCTCATAATCATACACTCTTATACATTCCTCATACCATGATTTTGGTGTGTTTAATACACCCACCAATCCTCTAATTCCTCCTAGACATCTCTAGGCCATACGAAACCTCAAGAACTCCTTAATTAACTCTTTTCCACTCAAATTCCTTTTTAATGTCTCCTAGCAAACCCTAGGTCATATTAACTCACAACTACCATCTAAACACTTGTTTTCTACTCAAATTTCGCCATAGCTCCTCTAGTATATTATCATGCCCATAAGCATTGTTTTTCTCATTCAATCATCTCACACACATCAAATCCTTTCTCATCATACTTTCTCACCCAAATCAACTTATTCACAACAAACTTAATATAGTGCAATAATCTTAAATTGCATAGCACTAAGGCTCTTAAATGACATGGCTCTTAGGCCTTTAAATGACTTAAACTTAAACACTGAATTTCCCACATATAAAAGCTTTCAACCTGCAAATACACACAACAATGCTCCCATAGCAATATAAATGTTCTCTTAATTCACCTTAAGCTTATCTTACTAACTCATTTCCATTGGCTCCTTAATCACAAGTTCATATGCTTGTTTAAATTCTTTTTCCTAGGTTATATAACCCATTACACAATGTGTAACACCCCTACCGTTAATTCAATCATTACCGTCCAATCTCCTCGTGCTTTCCGAGTCACGCAGCGGATGCATACTTACATACATCGGGTGATACAATGCCGTTAGCCACCCACATGACTAACAAGGCTACTACTGCTACATACAGCATCGGTCTGATGGACCGGAATATCCGAGTGCTACTTAATACAATACATACTCTCATTACATACTGAATACTACAATACTCCATTCGATACATTACTCCATTCAATACCGTACTCCATTCAATACAATACTCCACAATTCCGCACAAGATAATACACTACGCATACCGAGTTTACTAGGTTCCCAAAAATCAGTATAGTACTTCTCCCAAATTCATACACACTCACTAGGAGTCAATCTGCTGCCCATTCCTCACAAACTAGATACTTCTAATTACAAGGCGCGTCGCCGGTCTCTTACCTTGACCGTATTTGCTCCGGGTACCTGCACACTAAAAATGTTCCCCCGAGGGGGTCAGCTTACGCTGAATATGATAACCGCATACCCCGCGTACTAGCGAGGGTACGCCGACCATTTGGTCGAATACATGCAATTCATTTTGCAATACATACATTCGTACATACATACATACATGCTTTCATTCACGATACTACAATATTACTCCAAGTATACATACATACGGACAGTACAATACATGCTTGGAAGACAATACAAGTCAACCAATGCTTACTTACCATCTTCCAGAGTACACATACACAATACATACTTATTACATACTCAATACGCAATACGGAGATACGATTCTCCAATACACAAAGGTCCAGTTAGCTTCATTACACACCCGGGTTAATCGGGTGTTCGATACTCTTTACTTCCGGTCAATGACTTACAATAGTCAGGACCAATACACATACAATACTTACTTCTTACATACTTTACTTCCAGTTAAGTCGGTATGACCTCCGGGCAGGGATTACTACATCCCACCACCGGGCTTTAGGGTGGCCCACTAATCCAGGATGCTACCCATTCAAGGGATTTGGTCCAAGGAAAAGATTATAGCCAGGATTCGGATTCAACCTCTTGTGTCTCCTTATCCTCACGCGTGGCCGAAACTATATCGGGCTTCTACTCATTCCATTATACTCATTACTCATGTTAGGAGTTAGATGGTTAGGAATTAGTAGAAGTCCATGCTTACTTCCCATACATACATACAATACGCAAGTACTCATACTTACACATATGCTTCATTTCCATTCATACATTTCATGAATTATACAAACTAAATGTTCAAGAGCATAAAACAAGAACAATATAGTCCAAACACAATTAAGTGCAATATAAGTCCGATTCGTGCATTTATCTTATTGGTGATCACATAAGCACACAAATCGGGGTAACCAAGTTAGGATACAGGGCATGAAGAAATCATACCGTTCACCGTCGAATACGTACTACCGGTTCCTTTGGAGATCAACTATTTGATTCCTATACATACATGAAGTAGTATGATCAATGATCTATTATTGATCTAACTTACTCCTCCATTGATACTTTCAATGTATACATACTTACTTCTTTACATTCATACTTGGTTATAAAACCATTCTTTTCTTTACTACCTCATAAACTTGCTTTCTTACAAACTTACTTACTTTCTTACCATTATTACCTTATTAATGGTGTATTACTACCTATATATGCATATGTGTACATAGGCATATATATGTATATATGATTACTATAATCATATAATTAAAACATTTTTTTTACCCGACCGGACTTGCGACCGACCTTGCAAGTCCGGTCCATTCCAGTAGACTACCTCGGGTGAAATTCCAGGGCCGACCGACCTTGCAAGTCCGGTCCCAAGGTCGGTCCATTCCAGTAAGTTTCGTATTTGAAATTTTGGCCCGACCGACCTTGCAAGTCCGGTCGCAAGGTCGGTCCATTCCAGTAGCTTACTTGACGGAAAATTTTTGAGTTGACCGACCTTGCAAGTCCGGTCGCAAGGTCGGTCCATTCCAGTAGCTTACTTGACGGAAAATTTTTGAGTCGACCGACCTTGCAAGTCCGGTCGCAAGGTCGGTCCATTCCAGTAAGTTTCCCGTCTTGTAAATCTGGGCTCGACCGACCTTGCAAGCTCGGTTCTAAGGTCGGTCCGGCCAGTTTTTCAGTTTTAAAATCTGTTTTCAATTGCATTCTTTACCCATTGCTTCCCCAATCTTTACCTATGCTTCCCCACATGATTTAGCACTAATTTAACACTCTATATCACCTTAGTTCATCCATTAAACTTACTACTCAATCCTTACACAACTTACACTCATTTTCGTCATTCTTCTCTCAACACCTACACTAGCCCTTACTCTTCTAATGCTTTTTAACTTCCTCTTTATGCTACAGATTTTCGCTCAATCTTCTACATTCCATTACTCTCCCAACTAATGCCATTCTTAGCATCCAAATACATTACTCACATCCTAGTTCCCTTCCTTCACACACTTCTCTCAAAATCTGTTGCAAACTACAAAAACACTCCTTTTAACTCTCCAAATACTTCCTCTTCTTAAACACTTAAGTCCTCTTACTCCTACACAAAATTTGACATAGTCTCCCCTATATTTTTAACATTCTCCACACCCATTTCAGCTCACAATCTCACATTCTCACAACCTGTTTATACCACACGTTATATACACAATTCATCACTACTACAACAACATAATTTCCTACACATATACACTTACTACCCAATGGTTTTCCCAAGCTTTTAAACTTCATTTAAAAACTTCAAAACTGTTACAACTTCATTATTCATCATACTACAATATTCTCATTACTCATTACTCAATTCACTACTCATTTTACTACTCCAAAAACTGCTACAATACACAATACAAACTAGCTCAAGGTAAGAGGCTTTACCTTGTTTTGCTAGTTTTCTTTTCTTTCTTTTCCTTCTCTTCCTTTCTTCTCTTTGTTCTCGGTCCCAATAGGGTTCCCACACACAAAGTGATACAGCACATAATACATACACCATACCATTTAGCATTCATTTTTACTCTAACCCTAGAATTTAATGTTTTAGGGTTTAGACAAGGGTATTACCTTTCAATGAATGGATGGAGTTCTTGACTAGCAAGAGAAATATTCCTAGCCCAAGGAAGAGCCAAAATCAGCTGAAGCAACAAGGGAGAAAGCATTCAAAGACTGAAAATTCTTAAAATGCTAATGAGAGCTAGGAATGATGGATTTTCGAAATTCTTTTTACCTCGAGATGAAGAGGAGGTGAAGGTGCTTCTAATGGTGGACTTGAATCTTCAAATGGAGAACACCCACAAAAACGAAAGTGGAGATTTTGGGTTTTTGAAAGGATGAAAATGTTCTCCTTTGCGAGGGGATTCCAATGGTATAATTTTGTTGAGTTTGGAGAAGGTTTGTGTAACACCCCATCCAACAATAACCACTTACAATAAACTGCAGCGGAAAAACAACCTCATCACATTACTTATCTCGTTGGTGCTACACGCCGTTAGCCACCCACGTGGCTAACAAGGCTAATACATACACTTGTACCGGTCTGATGGGCGAAATTCCCGAGCGACTACACATTACTATCCCTTTTCATTAATCACAACAACATACACTTCCAACTATACCGAGTATTTATAACTAATGCCGATAACAATTTCGGTCTTACTACACCTACTGTATATATACAACATAAACGATTACCCATGTACCACGACTACCCCGTCCTACTCTCGAACGGCTTCCAGCTCCTTGTACCTGAAATAGGAAAAGAAGAGAAAGGGTGGCCCCCAGGGGCTCAGCACCTTTGCTGGTATGGTAATCCCGCAGCCCACATGCTACCGGGCCACGCACAACCAATTGTCGTCTTAGCATGCGGTTGATTATTTTAAATCATACATGCAACTGTAAACACACAACACATAATCATTTCGCCTCAACGGGCTCAACAAACGGATAATATCCTTACTTAGTAAGTCACTCAAGGTATTCAATATTCCTAGAGTGTTCCTCCTCTAATGGAGCTACTTCCTTAACAGACGACACTTACCCTTAAATCGGGTTATCCTTAAACGCCTCTTATCACAAACTGGGAATCATATCCATGATCCACACACTCCATATTATACAACATATAAAATACACTACATACAACACACCTAACAACACTTTGCACGTTCCCACGTACACAACATAATACCGCAATGGATATTGCATCACAACAAAACACATAACATAACGGGAATGGTTCGCTTAGGAACCGACCCAAACATTGTTTACACACTGGTGAGCCTAGAGAATGTTGCCAGTCTCATGATAAGCTCGTTACATAACTCGTTACCGTCTCGTTAAATGAACGGTTAACTTAATACAAGGTGTCTCGGATATAGTGATCCAAGCACACCGAAACAAACATAACAATAGTATGCCCCTGTGGCCCGACGTGAGTCAGTAATAGCCTTGGTTAAGCTAAAGGGAAGGTTGGGAACCAAATTGGAAAACAACCATAACATACAGAGAGGATCGAACCTGCTATGACAACGACCCCCATACTCACACGCGTGGCCGGAACAGACCGGACTCCTCACTCCCCCCGTTAGCACTTATTAGAAGTTCAACTTTGAACTTTATTAAACAATCACAAACATTGGGTTAAGTCTTGTTAGACATACACAAGGGAAGAGAGAGTCATACATTCACATAAAACATCACACACAAACATCACATAACCAACTCACGCATAGCCGTGGTTAGAACGTTCCTTAAGTCGGAAACGTTATTACCGGATACCGTTCTCCTACGTTTACCTAATAGTGGTTAACTAGCCCTTCAAGCGCATTCGAGGTTACCGGTATCGGCACGTAAACATACAATAACAATAACGACTGTAAACTCGTTTCATGATTTATCTCATAACGTGGCAAACATACAGAAAACACATTGGCATACAAGCCGGTGTAATCCGGTAGGACACAAGTTGCAAGAAAACCATACCTGTCACCGGAGTCCACTTTACCATGTCCACTTATGTTCCTCGAGCAATTCTCGAACAACTGTTAACATCACATGTTTTTATTAACATTGGGGTAGCATGTTGTTTAAAGTCTAACGCTTATAACTTTTCCCCGTTAACTTGGTTAAATAACTTTACATTTTAACTTGTTTTACTTTCACATTTTATTACAACCTTTCACCCACTTAATTGTCATTAAAACTCACCTAACAAGTCCTTAACAACCTTATAACATCATTACCTATCAATCCCCATCATTACACATCATCTCCATACCTTAAAACAACAATTTTGGTCCATACAGTGGCCTGTCCGAACTTGTGTCCGGACTTCCCAAGTTCGGACACAAGCCGCGACCTAATACTGAAAATTATACACACGTCCGAACTTGTGTCCGGACTTCCCAAGTTCGGACACAGTTCGAGAGGAAATCCCAGATAGAAACAGTGACGTCCGAACTTGTGTCCGGACTTCCCAAGTTCGGACACAGTTCGAGAATGAGAAAATCCTTTACCCAACAAGCCGTCCGAACTTCCATGTCCGACGGAAGTTCGGACATGGCAAAATGCTCAACTTCTACACCTTTAAACACTTAGCCAATTTCCTCCAAACTTCTCCTAAAGTCTCATAATGCTTCCTACACATTTTGGCACATCAAACACACCTTTAGCCATGTGCTAAACTCTTTAAATCACTCACCAAAACCATCTATCATTCACAAGTTTCTTACAAAATTCCTAGCACTTAGGATGTTTTCTCCTTAATTTCTAAGTGGTAGTTCACCAATAATGACCACTACACCAAGGTGTTTCCTCTACACCTTAACATCATCTCTCAACTCCTTTCTTACTAACTAAACCTCCTTTTTACAACTCCTTGAATTCTTTTCTCAAAACCTACTTAAACATCATTCTCCTTATTCATCAACATCACCCAAACCTTAAACAACTTCTTCAAGACTTTTCAATACACTCTCAAAACACACATTGAATTCCTAGAACTTCCAAGATAACACCTAAATCCTTGCATCACTCTAAATCACCTTACCACATGTTTCTTCTCAAGTAAACATTATTCACCTATAACACTTCCTAGTTCACCAAAACCACTTAAAAACACTTAGAACTTCTCACACATTTTCCCAAATTTGGCCATAGCTCTCTTGTATATACTCACATCCAAACACTTAGGTTTTTACCTTATTTCATTCGAGAACACCTAAAATCCATCAAACACATTTTTATACACAAGACTTCACACATTTAGCACTACATCACAATATAGTGCATAACTTAAATTGCTTGGCACTTAGGCCCTTAAATAACATGGCTCTTAGGCCCTTAAATAACATAAACCATAAACACTGAATTTCCCACATAAGTATGCCTTTGACCTGCAAATACATACACCATACATATGTTCTTTTACTAGTCTCCTTGAGAACACTTTACTAGGTCATTCACCACTTGCTCTTTAGGTAGTTTTAACAAGCATTATAAGCTTATTTCTCCTAGGCATTAAACCACATTGAGATAGCTTGTTTACCTCTTTTCCTCACACAATTTCTTTCTTCTTTCTTGTTTCCTTGTAAACCGGTAAGGCATTTGGTTCCTTTTCAACTATTAAACATTATACAAACAATAGAATGAGTATTCAAGCATTATTTCTTCATCTCATTGTAAACCCTAGTTACACATATTGTTTTTAACACATTAAGGTAATGTTTTACCTTGGAATTGGAAGAGACCTTGAATAATATCAAGAGAGGACTCCCCGTCCTAGCCCTTGGAAGATTCAATGAAGCTAAAACAAGGCAATATAAGAGCTCCATTAATGGTGAATTTTCGGACAACAACAAAACATGGAGGGAACTTGATTTTCTTTGAGTTTCCTTACCTTGAAGCAAAGGAGAACAAGAATATGTGAAAAGATGAGCTCAAGCTCCTTCAATGGTGAATCTCCATGGCACCAAATTGAGTTCTTGAAGATTTAAAAAGAGGGAAGTGTAGAGCTTGACCTAACTAAGACAAATATGGTCTTGGAATTTGATTTGGCCAGGGAATCACAAGTTACAAGTGAAAGAAGATGAAGAATGAGTGTGGGCTGTTGGAAACCGATGGAGAGAGGAGGAAGAAGAAGACCACCGTGGGAAATGAAGGAGGAATGAGAGAATGAAGATAACCTTTGCTTTTTGAAGATATTGTAACTTATAAAGCAAATAGTACTTTACTTTAAGCTTAACCTTACTTATTGATTTCTTTTACATGTTGGTGACTCACACCATGAAAAACCGGCCCCCATATGCCTAGAGGGTATAATGGTCTTTGTTGACCAATTTAATTACTTATAACAACATATGTTACAAACTAGCTTAAAAATCACTATTCACAAACTAAGCACATAGAAGTGAAATTTTTGATTTCCCATTAATATAGCCACCCAAATGTGATACTATATAGTACACATGTTAATTAAAGAGTAATGATGGACATTTAGCCATTCAAAACTCATTTACAAGACAATTTTTCAAAAACGTGCTTTAAGACTCCTTAAAGCACATTTGTGTGTTTTAACTTGTTTTCAAGCTTGGTTTTCTTTGGTAATTGATTTAATATGTTCATTAACATATTTATAAAGTATAGGTATGACCATTAGGTCTTATACACATTTGTCCCAAGCTTAGAGCACATTTTTGCTCTTATTGACTTTAAGTATTTTCTTGTGTTTTATTTGTTTAACTGTCCACCAAAGTTCTTAAGGACTTATTAGCCTTATTAAATCATAATTAAATGTTATAAGTCTTGGTAGGCTCTTGGTCCTAACCAAGTTCACTCATAGCTTAGAGCATGTTTTTGCTCAAACTGTGCTTAATGCTTTATTGCATTTATTATGGTTAAATTGTTCACTGATGTACTAAGCAATTTTAGCCTTTACATACCATAATTTGATATTTAAACAACATATCAGGTTGGGGTATTCAATCTACCCCCCTTAAAAGAACTTCGTCCTCGAAGTTCACACTTTCAAACACATTTATAACTGTTTTAATATTCATTAATAACAGCACATAAGGGTTACAAACTAAACTTTATTAATAGTTAAGTGACAAACACACATCAATAACACTACCTTACTAAAAGAACTTCTTCCTCGAAGTTGATATCTTATTTCACATCATTAGATTAGAATACGGGATACTTGGAAATAACTTCCATAACAACACACTTTACATCACAACCTCAGACTTAATGGTCCGGCAACCTTCACATACACATAACATAACATATCACATGATAACCTCGGACCTATGGTCCGGGATCTTAACAACACTTACACATAATAACAACCCCTGGACTCACTGGTCTCGGTAACATCACAACATTTGGACACATAGGTCCCAATAGCATACACTTTTAGAAGATCAAAGTCAAAATAACATTTATTACACATACAACACAACATGTCATAGCATGTATAACAATCAAAAATATCTTTGATATACACTGTGATCCCGCAGAAACCCGGTCGCGATGGACACCTTCCGTCCCCGTGCCTTTGGGAGATCAAACAATCACTTAAATTAAAATTTTTCCTTGTGAGGTTAAGTAAGAAGACTTTAATTATGCAAAGTATCCATCAACGTTTTATAAATACCAATTTAAAACCTTTTGAAAACACACACAACTCCAAGTCCAACTTAAGCTCTTTGCTTCTTTTCTTAGCGTGGTTGTTTGTGACCACTTATAGGGAGTTTCAAGATCATCCAACCCTGATGTGATCAGCATCAGTGTTGAACTATCCTTCCACTCCAATTTGTGTTCGGCTTCCCTTGATCACATGCAAATCAAGTTCCACCTCCCACTCATTTTCAAGCATCAAAAAATCACTCATTTCCAATTTTCTATCTTTTTAATCATTCTAATCATGATCATACATCTCCAAAGATAGAACTTCGTCTATCAGTTATTCCCATACACTTTAATCCTGTTGCCTATGGAATCTTATTCTCACTAGGTTCTATGTCGGTTTCATACCCTTTCATGCATCACTATAAAGTATATATATATATATACACATATATTTTATCAAATACAACACCTGGTTTTACATTTATACACTGTCGGGGTTTTAGTTCCCCGGGAGTTTCTCTACTCCCCACACTGTACTATCACACACCACTATAATAAATCAACACACTTATCACAATGGATTCGCATCTTCTGTGCGCAATTACCACAAAAAACCATGAATGAATGCGTATGTTTACGTAACACACACCCATCATCAAAACAATAATATAATTTTGTGCTATGCACAATATAAATCACATACACTACGTACACTTGTACGGTAATATACACTAAGTGGTTTTGCGCTCTACCCCCCTTAAAAGGGTACGCCCACGTAATCAATCACTAAACATTAGCTTAAATGTTCTGCCGTCGTGAAGTGTTTTAACTTCCACGCGGTCTATTACACAATGGATTCTGATTAGAGGATCTTAACCATATTGGCGGTTTAGTTCCTAAACAAGAATTCTCATTGGAGTTTGTTTAAACTCTTAGTTGGTTTCGATTCTGGCCTGTTAGGCTTCTAGGCGTTAATAATTAGCCATCCACTCATTCGTTATTCACGTTGTACATTTGAATCACTGGTTCACTAGTTTCTGCTGCGAAACTCTAATAACTGTAGAGCTTAATTGCTCCCTTTTGTTATTCTTACTGTATTGTACATCCCCAATTGTCACCTTCGTCTTGGTAACAATGGTTTCTCAACCGACGCGTGGTATCTCTTACCGTTAGCGAATTCGGTGAGTTATACACTTTCTATCCCTTCCATGACAATTTACTGTGTATACAGCTATGTATTTCACAATGATTGACTTGTTCCCTTCCGACTTACTGTCGGTTGAGACTGAGCTACTACCTAGTGTGTAGTGCTCTCTCAGCTATTTCCAACATTTGGGTATATTCCATACCGGTATTTGGCAGTTAGTGCTACCGTAGTCACTTACTGTAATCATGTCTCGACATTTGGTTTTGTACAAGCACTTTTATTGGTGCGGCCTTGCATTTCCTATGCATCGGCCATTATAACATTATTGCTCCACAATTAACGTGTTTCCAATTCCTAGCTATCCCACTCGATCATTACTGCGCAAGTGCAATACCAAAACACTCAGTCATACAGAGTGCAGAGGCGTAAACTCTTGACAGTAAATCCCTTATGTGATTCGCCATGGAATTCACACTGTATTTCACTGAAATTCTGATCTCATAATACTGGCTACTAGCTTTACTGCCGAGTCTGTTTAATATCAATTATCTTGCATCTCCACTGAGTTAACTCATAACTGATCTTATCTGTTACGTTTTCGTTTAACAACACTTATACAACAGTCGCTTGTTGCGCACCGTGCTCTTACTCCCTGTATAACATCAGCTTATATCGT
This sequence comes from Limonium bicolor, assembly GCA_023374045.1. NCBI lineage: Eukaryota > Viridiplantae > Streptophyta > Magnoliopsida > Caryophyllales > Plumbaginaceae > Limonium > Limonium bicolor. The sequence goes on from CM041776.1 coordinate 462,446,782, forward strand.
GTTTACCGCCACATTAACTTCCACACCCATACTTATATTATGGTTCATCATTCATCTGGATGACTACCGGATGCTCCTTGAGCATCGATATTCGAGTCACAAGCCGGCATTATTCAGCTCGGTGTTTCACTTTATACACACATACTATTAAGCTAACTGCTCTTTTTCAGTAATAACGTCGTCCATCCTAAATATTTCTTGAACTTGATCCACATAACTACCGCTTCTGCGGTTCACAACATCGAGAGGTATCCCCAACTTAATGCAGTGGTTCGTTTCCCACTCTATTCACTTATATTACATAAAACTTTGCAGTCAATCTATTTTTCATAACATTTATTTGTGGCTTATAAGCCTTACTGCCTTGAGCTCCGCTCATTGTAGGTTGTCCACACACATGTACTTCTCTGTACAACATACATGGTTTGGATATTATATTGAGCTCCATGACAAGTCGTTGCATTCCGTTTCCTTTCATGGGATGCCCCTTAGGTTTGTCAGTCCGTCTCCTGACAATTTATGTCTAAACTGGGTGTTAGTTTCAACCCTTGTTTTCTGTCATGCATTTCATTCAACAATTTTGATGCGAACACCCCTCAAGGATTGCTCCTGGGTGTTGTTATGTTATGCGTTACATTTGGCTCACACTTATTGGTACATTCCGTTAGTCACGCCGTTTGCGTTCTTAACTGGCTTATTATCTCCTTCTGTGAAGATCAACATTTCCGGTAGTGTAGGTACTTATTCTGGGAATTTCATCCCGTTCATTGCACATTAATGTGTCCACATTAGGCATTTTTGCCATGTAAAGCTGGGTCACCGTTCCAGCTAACATGTTTTATCCCTAAGGATCCTTAAGACATATGTGATGTCTTTACATAACAGTTTGTGCCTTCGCACTTCCTAACTCTTAAACATTTCTTGAGAGGAATTCACTAATCCTTTTAGTCTCGTTAACTTAACTGGTTCCTTAACTTCAACCATTCCTTGTAATCTCTAGCTCTTGTTTGATTTATACTGCTGACCGTAGACGGAGTCGACTACTTCCCGTGTTTCGGACTCTTCTCGTATACATATATGGGGTATCATACTGATACATTACTACTTACCCAACTAACCCATAAGTAGGTCTGTCAGGCCCACAAGCTCCTATCGGAGTGCGGTCGTCCCACAATTCAATTGGTACACTCGTAGTGTCCGTCACACGCCTAGGTGAAGTATTCTGTTGTCAACTCCCTTATATTGTCCCGTGACAATATTCATTCCTTACTTCCCGAACTTAATCGAGGGAAAGTTTATCCATTGTTGTATCCTTGTCAACTGTCCTTGGTTTTACTGGTTTGGTTTAAAAGAAGGTTGGAAAGAAGTGTTGGTTTGAAAGAAAATCTGGTTTTGAAGGAAAAAGGGTTTGAATAAATTTGGGTTTAAAAGAAAATTTCATGGTTTCACAACATCTTCTTACCTTAACCATGTCTAGCTTCTTGCTGACTGGTGTACTTACAGTTACAGAGGTTAGGCTATAAAGCCCTTCCATGGTCATAATGATCCTTTTTAACTTCATGGTACTTTACTAAGTACTTGTAGTGGTTATAAATTTCCCGAACAGCCCTGTTATAGCAGCACTTGCTATTGGCAAGTGCGCCATGCTAATGGCTATCGGTTTAACACATACTGGTTATGGTATTGTTTTACCCATACTGTCAACAGTGGCCTTGTTGGCCCTCACTGATCTTACTGCCTTGATAATAACTCTTCTAGGTGACTTCTCACTGTCCTCATATGATAATCATTAACTAGGGGTTTCCCATTCTGGGAGACCCCTTGTCTTAGTATTGTATTCTCTTTGTAGCCCGTTCCACGTATTTGTCGTGGTTACTGAGACTTGTCTCTTGTTGGGCACTACGTTGTAGTTCCTTGTCGGTTGGTATACCGTTGGTGTATTATTTATCAACTGTGGTCCCGTAGACACTTGTCTCGGTTTTATTAATCACTTCTTGCCTGTTGCACGGTTGGTGCGTTGCAAACTGGTTATTCTCGACTGCTTAGCATGTCGACCCAGGTTGCCGGAAATTCTATTCCTCTATACACAAGATCCTTCATTCTTTGCTATGGAATGCGGTTAACATTGTTTAGATGGAGACCGTCTCCGGGATTCCCAGTTTCGGGATCTACCGTATGACAGCTTCTCCGTATCCTAAAGGTATATAATAACAGCCAGATCGGGTATTCCCGAGTAAGAGAGGACTTCCATCTCTCTGGCGTTCTTTCCAAGTTATCAAACAGGGATTGTGGAGGGGGGATGGAGATTGTAGGTTTCCAGTAGTCACTGGTAGTTCCTAACTAGCGTATCTCTCACGCTATCACTCAACCCTTAACCCAAAGTACTTAAATCCTAACTCGGTACTTCCTAAGCTCGGTAATTCAGTCATCAGAGCGATACTTCGCTCTGATACCACTTTTTGTAACACCCCATCCAACAATAACACACTTACAATAAACTGCAGCGGAAAAACAACCTCATCACATTACTTATCTCGTTGGTGCTTACACGCCGTTAGCCACCCACGTGGCTAACAAGGCTAATACATACACATTGTACCGGTCTGATGGGCTAAATTCCCGAGCGACTACACATTACTATCCCTTTCCATTAATCACAACAACAACATACACTTCCAACTATACCGAGTATTTTAAACTAATGCCGATAACAATTTCGGTCTTACTACACCTACTGTATATACAACATAAACGATTACCCATGTACAACGACTACCCGTCCTACTCGAACGGCTTCCAGCTCCTGTACCTGAAATAGGAAAAGAAGAGAAAGGGTGGCCCCAAGGGGCTCAGCACCTTTGCTGGTATGGTAATCCCGCAGCCCACATGCTACCGGGCCACGCACAACTAATTGTCGTCTTAGCATGCGGTTGATTATTTTAAATCATACATGCAACTGTAAACACACAACACTTAATCATTTCGCCTCAACGGGCTCAACAAACGGATAATATATCCTTACTTAATAAGTCACTCAAGGTATTCAATATCCTAGAGTGTTCCTCCTCTAATGGAGCTACTTCCTTAACAGACGACACTTACCCTTAAATCGGGTTATCCTTAAACGCCTCTTATCACAAACTGGGAATCATATCCATGATCACACACTCCACACTTTACAACATATAACATACACTACATACAACACCTAACAACACTTTGCACGTTTCCACGTGCACAACATAATACCGCAATGGATATTGCATCACAACAAAACACATAACATAACGGGAATGGTTCGCTTAGGAACCGACCCAAACATTGTTACACACTGGTGAGCCTAGAGAATGTTGCCAGTCTCATGATAAGCTCGTTACATAACTCGTTACCGTCTCGTTAAATGAACGGTTAACTTAACACAAGGTGTCTCGGATATAGTGATCCAAGCACACCGAAACAAACATAACAATAGTATGCCCCTGTGGCCCGACGTGAGTCAGTAATAGCCTTGGTTAAGCTAAAGGGAAGGTTGGGAACCAAATTGGAAAACAACCATAACATACAGAGAGGATCGAACCTGCTATGACAACGACCCCCATACTCACACGCGTGGCCGGAACAGACCGGACTCCTCACTCCCCCGTTAGCACTTGTTAGAAGTTCAACTTTGAACTTTATAAAACATTCACAAACATGGGTTAAGTCTGTTAGACATACACAAGGGAAGAGAGAGTCATACATTCACATACAAACATCACACACAGACATCACATAACCAACTCACGCATAGCCGTGGTTAGAACGTTCCTTAAGTCGGAAACGTTGTTACCGGATACCGTTCTCCTACGTTTACCTAATAGTGGTTAACTAGCCCTTCAAGCGCATTCGAGGTTACCGGTATCGGCACGTAAACATACAATAACAATAACGACTGTAAACTCGTTTCATGATTTATCTCATAACGTGGCAAACATACAGAAAAACACATTGGCATACAAGCCGGTGTAATCGGTAGGACACAGGTTGCAAGAAAACCATACCTGTCACCGGAGTCCACTTTACCACGTCCACTTATGTTCCTCGAGCAATTCTCGAACAACTGTTAACATCACATGTGTTTTTATTAACATTGGGGTAACATGTTTGTTTAAAGTCTAACGCTTATAACTTTTCCCGTTAACTTGGTTAAATAACTTTACATTTTAACTGTTTTACTTTCACATTTTATTACAACCTTTCACCCACTTATTTACCATTAAAACTCACCCCTCATGTCCTTAACAACCTTATAACATCATTACCTATCAATCCCCATCATTACACATCATTTCTATACCTTAAAAACACAATTTTGGTCCATACAGTGGCCTGTCCGAACTTGTGTCCGAACTTCCAAGTTTGGACGCAAGCCGCGACCTAATACTGAAAATTATACACACGTCCGAACTTGTGTCCGGACTTCCCAAGTTCGGACACAGTTCGAGAGTAAATCCCAGATAGAAACAGTGACGTCCGAACTTGTGTCCGGACTTCCAAGTTCGGACACAGTTCGAGAATGAGAAAATCCTTTACCCACAGAGCCTGTCCGAACATCCATGTCCGGACGGAAGTTCGGACACGGCAAAATGCTCAACTTCTACACCTTTAAACACTTAGCCAAATTCCTCCAAACTTCTCCTAAAGTCTCATAATGCTTCCTAACACCATTTGGCACATCAAACAACCTTTAGCCATGTGCTAAACTCTTTAAATCACTCACCAAAACCATCTTATCATTCACAAGTTTCTTACAAAATTCCTAGCACTTAGGATGTTTTCTCCTTAAGATTTCTAAGTGGTAGTTCACCAATAATGACCACTACACCAAGGTGTTTCCTCTACACCTTAACATCATCTCTCAACTCCTTTTCTTACTAACTAAATCTCCTTGTTACAACTCCTTGAATTCTTTTCTCAAAACCTTACTTAAACATCATTCTCCTTATTCATCAACATCACCCAAACCTTAAACAACTTCTTCAAGACTTTTCAATACACCTCAAAACACACATTGAATTCCTAGAACTTCCAAGATAACACCTAAATCCTTGCATCACTCTAAATCACCTTAACACATGTTTTCTTCTCAAGTAAAATTTATTCACCTATAACACTTCCTAGTTCACCAAAACCACTAAAACACTTAGAACTTCTCACACATTTTCCCAAATTTGGCCATAGCTTCTCTTGTATATACTCACATCCAAACACTTAGGTTTTTACCTTATTCCATTCAACACACCTAAAATCCATCAAACACATTTTTATACACAAACTTCACACATTAAGCACTACATCACAATATAGTGCATAACTTAAATTGCTTGGCACTTAGGCCTTAAATAACATGGCTCTTAGGCCCTTAAATAACATAAACATCCAAACATGAATTTCCCACATAAATAATGCCTTTGACCTGCAAATACATACACCAATACATATGTTCTTTTACTAGTCTCCTTGAGAACACTTACTAGGTCATTCACCATTTGCTCCTTAGGTATTTTATCAAGCAAATTAAGCTCATTTTCCTAAGGCACTTAAACTACATTGAGATAGCTTGTGTTACACTCTCTTTCCTCACAAATTTCTTTCTTGTTTCCTTGTAAAACCGGTAAGGCATTTGGTTCCTTTTCAACTATTAAACATTATACAAACAATAGAATGAGTATTCAAGCATTATGCTTCATCTCATTGTAAACCTAGTTACACATATTGTTTTAACACATTAAGGTAATTGTTTTACCTTGGAATTGGAAGAGAACTTGAATAAGTATCAAGAGAGGACTCCTCCTAGCCCTTGGAAGATTCAAATGAAGCTAAAACAAGGCAATATAAGAGCTCCATTAATGGTGAATTTTCGGACAACAACAAAACATGGAGGGAACTTGATTTTTCTTTGAGTTTCCTTACCTTGAAGCAAAGGAGAACAAGAATATGTGAAAAGATGAGCTCAAGCTCCTTCAATGGTGAATCTCCATGGCACCAAAATTGAGTTCTTGAAGATTTAAAAAGAGGGAAGTGTAGAGCTTGACCTAACTAAGACAAATATGGTCTTGGAATTTGATTTGGCCAAGGGAATCACAAGTTACAAGTGAAAGAAGATGAAGAATGAGTGTGGGCTGTTGGAAACCGATGGAGAGAGGAGGAAGAAGAAGACCACCGTGGGAAATGAAGGAAGGAATGAGAGAATGAAGATAACCTTTGCTTTTTGAAGATATTTGTAACTTATAAAGCAAATAGTACTTTACTTTAAGCTTAACCTTACTTATTTGATTTCTTTTACATGTTGGTGACTCACACCATGAAAAAACCGGCCCCCATATTCCTAGGAGGGTATAATGGTCTTTGTTGACCAATTTAATTACTTATAACAACATATGTTACAAACTAGCTTATAAAAATCACTATTCACAAACTAAGGCCATAGAAGTGAAATTTTTGATTTCCCATTAATATAGCCACCCAAATGTGATACTATATAGTACACATGTTAATTAAAGAGTAATGATGGACATTTAGCCATTCAAAACTCATTTACAAGACAATTTTCAAAAAACGTGCTTTAAGACTCCTTAAAGCACATTGTGTTTTAACTTGTTTTCAAGCTTGGTTTCTTTGGTAATTGATTTAATATGTTCATTAACATATTATAAAGTATAGGTATGACCATTAGGTCTTATACACATGTTCCCAAGCTTAGAGCACATTTTTGCTCTTATTGACTTTAAGGTATTTTCTTGTGTTTTATTTGTTTAACTGTCCACCAAAGTTTCTTAAGGACTTATTTAGCCTTATTAAATCATAATTAAATGTTATCAAGTCTTGGTAGGCTCTTTGGGTCCTAACCAAGTTCACTCATAGCTTAGAGCATGTTTTTGCTCAAACTGCGTCTTAATGCTTTATTGCATTTATTATGGTTTAAATTGTTCACTGATGTACTAAGGCACTTTTTAGCCTACATACCATAATTTGATTTAAACCACATATCAATTGGGGTATTTAGGAGAAAGAAAATTCCAATATTGGTTTAGGAGAAAGAAATCAAGGGAGTATATCAGTTTCTTTTCTAAGCTTTGCAGTTTCTCTTCCTGTTCAGAATATGGGATACAGCAGTGGATTTAACAGAGCTGTCTTAAGGTTGTTTTGAAATGGAAACAAAGCTGAAACACTGGATTAAGTAAGTAGATGTTTCAGGAATAGATTGAATGATAGATACGTGAGCCAAATAGAGAGAGAGATCAATGGAAGTTTATCAGTTTGGTTTCAGTTCTGTCTAGTTTCAGTCGATGGCAAATCATTGAGTGTCCGAGTTGTGGTGAATTTCTAGTGAATCTAAACACTTCTAATATGCCTTAGAAGGGTTATATATATAATGGAAAGAATCAAACATCAGTAGAACTAACTAGATACAAGAGCCAAGAAGTAATACCTAGATTGTTGTTTCAGATTTCAGTTTTTAGTGACGTTGTTCTCTGTATAACTGTCACAGTAGATATGGGTGGTTGGTAGTGGTTTGATGATAAAGTTAAAACCTAGCAGATACACTTAAGTGAGGATATAAACAATTGGGACAGGATGGAAATCGAAATGATCAGAGAAGAAGGAAGAAATCAAGAGGAAATGTATGGATTGCTGTTTCAGTTTCGGTAAACTATAGTTCTGTCTAAATGTTGTACAGAGGTGTAAGAGCGTGATGTTGTTCTGTTAATGAACCCAAAACCCTCCTAATACATCTAGATAAATTTACAAAACAACTTGGGAAGTTTAGACACCGTTAGACACATTAAATGGGTGATAAGATAAGATTATATATAAGAACTTTTTTTCAGTTTTTGAAACATTTAAGCTTCAGTATAAGGGAGTTCTTGAAGTGATTGAAGAGTGCTATTGTGTAAATAAGGGGCTTAAAACATAACTATTTATCTAAGGAAAGAATACCTCTTAGGCAAATAAAAGTCCATCTTAAATAAGCTTGTTACATGTTAGTGCTTATAATACTCTAAAGCATTAACTAGAGGAAATGACTTAGTTAACGTGTGAGTTGATAATGTGAATGTCCTAGGGGTAAGATAAGCCTAGGATTAATACTTGGGAAGTCCTAAGGGCTAATGTAAACTAAGAACTTAACAACACACCTAGGGAATAACACCGATATAAAGTGTCGTCACATGAAATCATGAACTGACACGTTATTTTTAATCAACGTTAGGGCCGTAACGAACGCCACCCGGGACCCCATGTGTGAGACGACACTTGCTTCTTTGAAAAAGGTATGGACATGTGTGGTTCGTATGTTGCCGTGTTACACGGCTTGTGTGCTGTGCCTTGTTTGACTATGACCACAAGACTAATGCATGAAAACGAATGTTTGTTTTACCGTGCTTATTTGTCTGTTGTGAGCTTGTGTAAAGCATATGAATGGATTGCTTATTTTCCTTGCTTACCCGCTTGCTATTATTGTGCATATTGCTTGCGCGCACACAGTAGTGTAGTCCCTTCTCTTGATGAATCCTTGAGATGAAATACAACAAACTTCGTAAACAAAACCAAGGAACTACATAAAGGGAAAACTCCTCTTAACTATAGAGGACCTCTGAAGACACCCACTATGGTGTCGAACTATCAATGATAATGATAAGCCAATACTCGTTAGAAATGAATAGGGAGACGGACCCTTTGTATCCGGGGTAGAGACCAATGATATGAAAAGGCATAGGGAGACGGACCCTTTGTATCTGGGGTAGAGACCAATAATATAAAAGGGAATAGGGAGACGGACCCTTTGTATCCGGGGTAGAGACCAATAATATAAATAGGGAGACGGACCCTTGTATCCGGGGTATAAACAATAATATTAAAAGGAATAGGGAGACGGAGAACATTAAGAGGCATAGGGAGACGGACCCTTTGTATGGGGCAGAGGCTAGTAACATGGAAAAGGAATAGGGGGACAGACCCTTGGTATCCGGGCAGTGGCTAGTAACATTTAAAAACAACAGAGAGGAGAAAGAGCTATCCGGGAATGGAGGATTAGCTATGAAGAAGACGTTCTCCAAATGGTGGTGATAAGAGAATTCACAAATAACCCTAAAGAAACAAGGAAGGACTAGCACCTACATGAGATGGTCACGGGATCTAAACTATATCCCCAGGCCTGGTGCAAGGAAAGAGAAAGAAAATACACTTTACGGGACAAGAGAAAAGAAATGAAAACACACAACGCTCGTATGATCCCATAGTGAGGATCATGGGTATAATATACCTATGCACACGTTTTATTACTTACATGATTGTTGTTGCTATACTAGCAGTTCGTTGTGCTTGGTTGCATGTTTGATGTGCTATGATGCCAGCATGTTATGCTTGGATGTTTGTTGATATTGCTATGCTAACTTAAAGTGGGTATGATATCATGATATATTGTGGTGTGCCTTACTGCTTTTATAGCATGTAAATTGACTTAATAATATTCGACCAAGTAGTCGTGTGGCCCGGCAACATACGGGTACACGTTCATACTCAGCATAGTTTTGTTGAGTCCTTATTTTTACAGGTATGGATCTGGACGATGGCGGAGAGTAGGCAGGGTGACTACCATGGGGGTAGTCCATCTGGGCAAGACCTTTTAAGTAGTATGTTTTCTGATGTATGGGTTGTGACTATGTATCACTAGACCATTGTTGTATGTTTCGAGTGTGTTATTTAAGTAAGAACTTATGATGTAGACACTCGGTACTTGGTTTGTATTTCCTGTGGGTACTTGGATTTGGTTAAGGTTTAATTCCAGTCATTCAGACCGTAGTTGTTGTTGATGGTGTTGTTGTGTCAACCACGTGGGTGGTTGGCGTCTGTGACACCCGGATGAATGTGAATCCGCTGCTTAGACTTTTTTATATCGTTTGGCGCACCGTTCAGACTACTGTTGGGTGTTTCGGGGGTGTTACAGAAGAATTGTTCTGTTCTGTTTCGTGTTTTTCCCTCTTGTAATGTCGTAATCGTTTACACATAAATCTATGCTGCTGTCGATGTCGAAGGTTTAGAATTAATTCTCTGCACGGGCCTGTTCACGTGAGAATCAGAAATAATGAACATGTCATCCTCGGTATAGCCCATGTCACGCGACTGAAGTTCGTCGCCACTGATCCAATGTCATGCGGCTGCTCCTTCCTGTCGTTTACAGATCCAGAGATTGTCGGCTTCGTCTCTCTCTCGGCCCAGGATGTTGTGCAGATGTCTACGCCTCTAAAGAAAGGAAGCCCACATGTCTGCGCTTGTGATGTCGTGTCCAAGAAGTTGTCGAGAGTGCATGGCCCATGCATATATATGTAAATAACGCCCGTCCGTGTGTGGACAAAAACACTCCAGCCCAATAGACTCTCGAATAACGATTAGTGCTACGAGATGATTAGTCATTCAATCTTCAAACTGTGAGTCCACAATCATCTGCACATGGGCTATATCTCTGCACGCATCGGCTTCTAACAAATGGGTTAAAGATGTAGGCTGAAGATAGGCAACGAGCCCACAACCACGTCAGCTATGCACAATACCGTCCAGGCTGCTCGATCGTGTGTGCATGAGACAAAAGAATCCAGCCTGAATGAATAATTGATGTGGTCATCTTTCTCAAAGTATCGGCCCAAGTATGTGTGAGATCGATTAAAGATAATCTACGTACATCATTGTCTTCTGCATGTAGAGCCTAAGAGTTCATAAGTTTGGTCCGGGTTGATCGTTAAGCTCTTGACATATGTTTTTAGACCTTTCTTCAGCATTTTTAACCTGTTTTAGCATAAAACCACATGTGAGGAATAATCTAAACATTAACATAATTAAGCAAATAAGTAAGGAATTTATCATATAAACTAATGAAATATTAATCAATTAAGAACAGAAATATAGATAAATTCCACACTTATCAGGTGGCCCAAAGGGGCTCAGCACCTTTGCTGGTATGGTAGTCGTGAAACCCGCTACTACAGGCCACACTCAACTAATTCTCATCTTAGCATGAAATTGAATTTATTTAAATCATAACATGAAATGCAATAAATACGCATCATGCTCGCATTCACAATCAGTACTCAACATAGAATACAATCACTAAACTAATACATCAAGATTGTTAGTTTATATTAACTTACTCTAAGGCCTTGAGGGGTTTCTACCTTACTAATGCCTTAGCTACTAAATTCGTTGTCTTACCCATCTTTTGGGATACTCTTACTCAACCTCTCTTGAGTTCATAGATACTACAAGTCTCCATCTCAATTCTCAACTCTCTACACTCAATTCTCAATTCTCAAATCTCAATACTCAATTCTCAATTTCTCAACTGGATATCTTTTAAGTCATTACCCATGACCTCCGGGCAGAGTCATACACAAGACTCACCACCGGGCTTTCAAATACTAGTCTTACTTCCCCGTTTTCGACCCTACCCCAGGTATAGCATGGTGGGAAGGCTCGACTATCAAACAGAACTATACACTTAGTTCCTCAAATTCTCAAAACGTCTGTATCTCTACCGGACTACCTCATTTTTCCCAAAGACTCCTCTCGGAGTTACGTTGTAATCTTAAAGATTAGCCTAGAAGTATCTCTCTCGGTATCATCTAATAGCTTAGGGAATTTCTCAGTTTCTAGTATTCTCAGATGTAAGGGTTTCCCAACTTTTCGAAATATTGTATGTTCGGGACATTTCCTTATACTAGGGTCGGTTCCTCATTGTGGGTCGACTATCTTTAAAGGGAGTTGTCGGTCCCTTATATTTATTTTACTTCTTTCAAGAGTTCATATCTTTGAACTATCTTCATCTCTTAATAGAGGTTTCTTACAACTTTCCACTACTAATCATTTTGTGGATTGTTTCATTTCGGTTCACTAACCTTTAACGGGAGTTTTCTAATCCCTTACATCTCTCTCACGTTCTAGTGAGCTCATAAGGTTGTATTATCGTTATTCTTTAATCGATAGTTTGCATGCGTTCTCCATGTTTCCGTTAGTTTACGGAACGACTCTTTCTACGAGTCACTAGCATTCCATTAATAATTTTATGTTTCGGTCTACAACACAATGTTACACCACACAATCATACAAGGATGGGTAGTACACACAGCATGCATCATGATATATATCAAATGTAGTAAATCATTTTCGTGCTTTTATCTTCTTGGGTTGGCACACAAACAAACAAGCCGAGTGTTGGGCAAAACACAGGTGGTGAAACTAGATTGCTAATATGGCAGTGAAAACACACTCATTGTAGTACAACAAGGTTCGTATCCACAGGGACTTCGTAACTGTCTAGCTAATTATAAGCTTAGTAAATGTGCAAGAGGATATATACAAAAGTGCAAAGGTAAATTAGGTGGTTTTGGGGGTTTTTGGGTTGTAATTGGAGAAATAAAGAAAAGCAATAAACACTAAACTAACTATCTAGGATAGGTGTAGCCGGGATGGATATTTGCACCCGTCCTCCCCTTACTACCGATTGTCGAACCTCGAACTCATAGCTAAACCATGGGAACGCTTAATTAATTAGCAACCTAATCTAGGCCTACTAATCCTAACCAATTTAATCGAGACTTCTCATTCTGCTAAGCCCCGGGTCAATAGATAGCACTAAGCTCAAGTTCCACTAAGGTTGCAATGTAGTCTAATCTCAAAATCATCGAAATCAGAGTACACCGTTTTAGTCTCTAACAGTTTAGGTTTCTATCTCTGAATAACATTTTGATAGAATCCCACAATAATGCTAAACTAATCGGTAGGCCAAACCAACCAATTTAACACATAGAAGACTGATAAGTGTCCAAATGAGCATGATTTATAGGTGTATTTATATATAATATTAGCACTTTTCTTGCTCATTTCTCCACTTCGGTTAGTTCTCCTCTAGTTTATGTTTTATTGTTTATCTCACAAATTTATTGGTTTAACATGAGGAAAACCAAGCTGGAAGTAAAGTAGACAAAGAGACGAACGCATAGACGCAAACGGCTCAGAAAACGGACTTATAACGAAGAATGTAGAGCCAGTTGAAGATTGTTATATATATATATATACGTATATAATAATATCGCATGGCTGAGACGTCCGCGAGTGGGCAATGCAACCGCCCAAGAGGGAGGCGGACAACACACAGGGCACCGCCCCATAACAGGCGGACTACTCAGAAGCAACCGCCTGGCGGACGGTGGAGGAGGCTACCGCCTCCTAAGTGGCGGACAAGAGACATGCGACCGCGAGGCGGACAAGAAGAGAGGCTACCGCCTCGTATCTGGCGGACAAGAGACAGGCTACCGCCCCTTATCAGGCGGACGAGACACAGGCTACCGCCAGTTATCAGGCGGACAAGACAGAGGAGACCGCCACTTATCAGGCGGTCGTGTATAAATTTGCGCGCGAGCTTATCTTCTTCGCCCGTCTTCTTCTTGGTCTGCAACTTGCGCCGACTCTCCGCAACTCGTCCACTGCAACTTATCCATCTACCTTCCCTCACGCGTCTTCATCTTCCTGTCCCCTGCGCAATCAATGAGAGAAATCAACAGTTAATCAAATTCGTACGGACCTTCTTCTCCTCTGCCTCTATATAAACCCACGCTCTCTGCTCAAATAAATAATAATTCCCTTCCTCCGAATCCAAATTGTTATTATTAGACCATCGTTAGACAGTTTCCACACCTACGTTCCATTCCATCCTCTAATCCTCCACTTCTCCATTTTAGTTTAATTCTACATTTCACCACGAAGCAGAAGCAGTATAAAGAAGAGAAGTAAAAGGGAGCTGGATCAGAAGCGAATCGCAGTCCAGTCTCCGCCAGCAGTCTCCAAATTAATGGCTATTTCTGTTTCCTTTTTATTACTGTTTATGTCTGAGTGATTTTACTCGTATCCTAGGATGGGTTTGTTCCTAAATAATTCAGACTTATTATTAATACCAAGTTTGCTTATAAATATTTGTTTTGTCTCTCTAAATTATTAAATGCTTAATAACTGATCATTTTTATGCATTTACGGTTTCTCTTATTTCAATGATTTTGTAAATCTGAGAATAGACCACAAAGAAGGATAAACGTTAGATATTATACTCCTTGATTAGCAGATAAAATCCATCGCTGTTATAAAAAGAATTCTCACTTAAAGCTAATTAATGATTTTAGACTTTTTCTGATTGTAAGAAGTTTAATGAATTAATTAAGAGCTGTCCTTATCTATGATTTAGAAAGGTCACAAGATAAATTCTTAACAGACAAATAAGAGCAAATTAGGATTATTAATTGTTTAAGTAATTTAGGAAATTCCCCCGCAATCCTAGGATACCCTTTTTCCATCCATCCATTTATTTTATTTACTGTTTTTATTATTTCTGTACTAATCCTAAAACCAAGCTTGCCTCCGGCTAAACCCCAATTTACTTTTTATGCACTTTAATTTATTTTTTGTACATTTACTAAACTGAATAATTAATTAGACAGTTGCGAAGTCTCTGTGGATACGACCTTGTTGTACTACAAAGATTGGGTTCACTGCCCATAATTAGGAAGATAGTTTAACTACTATTTTGCCCAACAAGTTTTGGCGCCGTTGCCGGGGACTTCGGTCCAACTATCTGATTTATTATCTGTTTAGTTTTCTTTCATTTTCGTTATTTGTCACTTTTTTTTTGTGTATAAATTTTGTTTTGTTTTTAAGGTACTTAATTCTGATGGATGGTCACTACGATCAAGCAGAAGATTGGTATGGTTACCCCTATAGCGCAGAGGACTACAGTCAATGGAGTGTCTGCCAAGAGTGTGGAGGAGACCATGAAAGTTCCTATTGTCCTATGGTTGCAATAGAAAGAGACAACGCCATTTTACGGGAAATGATGGCAAATTTTACCTCAACCATTGAAATGATCCGGCAAAGTACGCTAGATCAGGTAGAACACATGGAACAACCCGTTCCACAACTGAATGCAGTGGTTCACGAGGAAGAACAACCTGTTGAGGACATAAGCTACTCTCCACCTCCTCCCCTATTTGAATTAGAGAATCCATCACCAACCCACTATCAGCTTGATTATGGAGACAACCCTCAGAAGAGAGTTTCTCCTTGGACTTCATGGAGTCCCCTCCCTCTGAAATCAACTACTACTTCCCCTCCTTCACCGTGCTTTACCCAGAAGATGAGGGTGGATACATCCTCAACCTTGAGAAGGAGGAGGAGCTGCCGCCTCCCTCCGAGTCATCAGAAGAGAGTGCTATAGTAAATTTCAAGGAGCCACTTCCCTCTGAAGATCCCTATCAAGGTTCTTACCATAAGCCTCAACAACAAGAGGAGGATTTTTACATCCTCCAATTTGAGGAAGAAAAGTTATTTCCACCGGGTCTTCTGTTAGAACTACGTTCCGGCAGTACCTCCTCAAACACCGGATTTTGTGGAGTATTAATTTCTTATTTTATATGCCGAGGTAACGTTTTGTTTTGATCCAGGATAACGACAAAGCGTCTAGCCAAAGACGTTAAAGAAGGGCAGCTTCCCGGGAGGCAACCCGGATGTACTTTTATTTATTTTGCTTTTATGTTGTTTTAATTTTCAGGGTTCTCTTTTAATTTTATTTTTGCTAACTTTTAACCCCGTTTTTAGTGTGGTTGCTTCTAGTGTCTTCTGCAGGTGCACCTCCATGTGGACACCGCAACCAAGCTACGCTACTTGAGGCTGAAGCTCAAGTGTGGGGGAACTCCTATAAACGCAAGCAAAAGTAAATCAGGGGAGTACCAGTTTCTTTAATTTTACTTTTTTTAAATAAAAACTGCAGAGGAGCGTTTATATGCTTAAATGTTTATTTGTGATCTTTGTGTTATCTCTATTTTATCTACTTACCGAAAAGGTCTTCTGAAAACCCCTTGTTTTTCTGGTGAACAATGAGGACATTGTTCAATTTAAGTGTGGGGGAGTGTGCCCTTTTCGGTGACATTTTGGTGCTTAAATGTTTAATCTCTCTCCTTATCATGCGTTTGTCCAATTCAAATATTGTGGACCCTTTTATATGTGGGTTGTTCTCTTTAAGAATAAATACTATTATGAATTGTAGGATAAATGGTAGAAATTTTAAATTTTGATTACTTTTGAGGAGCATTTTATATGCGGTGTGACCAAATAATCTGCAAATGGTTGGATTTTATTGCTCAGGGTTTCTTTCTGTCTTCTCTCTTAGGGATTGCTAAGAGGTGCTTCTCTGTTAAAAAAAGAATAGAAAAAATAAAAGGACTTGCGAGACACCATTGGTAACCAACAACGAGAGTTGAGTGTTCTAAAATACGAAGGCTTAATGCCTACATATTATCTTCTCATCTCTTATGCAAAAAGTGTAACAAATGCATGAATATTATTTTCCTTTTGTTTTCTCCTCAATGCCATTCTTGAGAGAAGTTGGCCATGGTGAAAGTTCTCAAAGTCACCTAAAAGAAACATTGAAGTACCTTGGATCATACCCCGAAAACTATATTTTATTTTTACCCTGAGCACACCTATGCCACCAGCAGTTAATTTTTCACACTCCTCAATAAGTTTGAAGATCATGTTTATCCTACCCTTCATAATAATATTTGTTAGTATTGAGCATTCCCTACTTACTTGGTTACGTGATTTTGCTTGAGGACAAGCAAAAAGATAAGTGTGGGGGTGTGATAAGTGTCCAAATGAGCATGATTTATAGGTGTATTTATATATAATATTAGCACTTTTCTTGCTCATTTCTCCACTTCGGTTAGTTCTCCTCTAGTTATGTTTTATGTTTATCTCACAAATTTATTGGTTTAACATGAGGAAAACCAAGCTGGAAGTAAAGTAGACAAAGAGACGAACGCATAGACGCAAACGGCTCAGAAAACGGACTTATAACGAAGAATGTAGAGCCGGTTGAAGATTGTTATATATATATATATATATACGTATATAATAATATCGCATGGCTGACGTCCGCGAGTGGGCAATGCAACCGCCCAGAGGGAGGCGGGACAACACACAGGGCACCGCCCCATAACAGGCGGACTACTCAGAAGCAACCGCCTGGCGGACGGTGGAGGAGGCTACCGCCTCCTAAGTGGCGGACAAGAGACATGCGACCGCGAGGCGGACAAGAAGAGAGGCTACCGCCTCGTATCTGGCGGACAAGAGACAGGCTACCGCCCCTTATCAGGCGGACGAGACACAGGCTACCGCCAGTTATCAGGCGGACAAGACAGAGGAGACCACTTATCAGGCGGTCGTGTATAAATTTGCGCGCGAGCTTATCTTCTTCGCCCGTCTTCTTCTTGGTCTGCAACTTGCGCCGACTCTCCGCAACTCGTCCACTGCAACTTATCCATCTACCTTCCCTCACGCGTCTTTATCTTCCTGTCCCCTGCGCAATCAATGAGAGAAATCAACAGTTAATCAAATTCGTACGGACCTTCTTCTCCTCTGCCTCTATATAAACCCACGCTCTCTGCTCAAATAAATAAATTCCCTTCCTCCGAATCCAAATTGTTATTATTAGATCATCGTTAGACAGTTTCCACACCTACGTTCCATTCCATCCTCTAATCCTCCACTTCTCCATTTTAGTTTAATTCTACATTTCACCACGAAGCAGAAGCATTATAAAAGAAGAGAAGTAAAAGGGAGCTGGATCAGAAGCGAATCGCAGTCCAGTCTCCGCCAGCAGTCTCCAAATTAATGGCTATTTCTGTTTCCTTTTTATTACTGTTTATGTCTGAGTGATTTACTCGTATCCTAGGAGGGTTTGTTCCTAAATAATTCAGACTTATTATTAATACCAAGTTTGCTTATAAATATTTGTTTGTCTCTCTAAATTATTAAATGCTTAATAACTGATCATTTTTATGCATTTACGGTTTCTCTTATTTCAATGATTTGTAAATCTGAGAATAGACCACAAAGAAGGATAAACGTTAGATATTATACTCCTTGATTAGCAGATAAAATCCATCGCTGTTATAAAAATAATTCTCACTTAAAGCTAATTAATGATTTAGACTTTTTCTGATTGTAAGAAGTTAATGAATTAATTAAGAGCTGTCCTTATCTATGATTTAG
The DNA here is from genome assembly GCA_023374045.1 of Limonium bicolor. Lineage (NCBI taxonomy): Eukaryota > Viridiplantae > Streptophyta > Magnoliopsida > Caryophyllales > Plumbaginaceae > Limonium > Limonium bicolor. Next base: position 462,464,911 of record CM041776.1, read on the forward strand.
AAAGGTCACAAGATAAATTCTTAACAGACAAATAAGAGCAAATTAGGATTATTAATTGTTTAAGTAATTTAGGAAATTCCCCCGCAATCCTAGGATACCCTTTTCCATCCATCCATTTATTTTATTTACTGTTTTTATTATTTCTGTACTAATCCTAAAACCAAGCTGCCTCCGGCTAAACCCCAATTTACTTTTTATGCACTTTAATTATCTTTTGTACATTTACTAAACTGAATAATTAATTAGACAGTTGCGAAGTCTCTGTGGTTACGACTTGTTGTACTACAAAGATTGGTTCACTGCCCATAATTAGGAAGATAGTTTAACTACTATTTTGCCCAACAAAGACAAATTGAGCAAAACCCTTAACAAATCCCCAAATCATGAGCAACAAGTTTAGAAGTCATAAACACTCAATAATCATCTTCATTAAGCTCAAAGACTAAAATAAAGCACAAACACAAGCTCAAGATTCAACAATAGAGTTTTAGGGGATTTGGGACAAAATCCCCAATCCCTAGCTACAAATGATTCTACACAGCCATAGGAGAGAAAATAAAAGAGCAAGGGATAGAAGTAGCCATTAATGGAGCTTGGAAGGAGGTGAGCTTCTCTTCTCTTCTCCTCCCTTCTCTTCTCTTCTTCTTCTTCTCTTCTCCTCTTCTTTTCTCCCTTAGAATCGCCTTCCTCTCTGTTTTTGGGGCGGAACTCGACTGAATGAAGAATGGGGAAGTTTTCCCCAAAATTCCCCGTTTTAAAACGCAGATCTGGGCTAATTTTCGACCCGACCGACCTTGCGACCGGACTTGCAAGGTCGGTCGAGTCAGTGCGAAGTAGCGTTTTCCGCGTTTTTAAGTTCGACCGAACTTGCAAGGTCGGTCCTAAGGTCGGTCGATTCCAGTAGCTTGCAAAACACAAATCTGGGCAAAATTTCGACCCGACCGACCTTGCGACCGGACTTGCAAGGTCGGTCGGAGTCAGTATAACTTCAAAAACGCTGTATCTTCTTCGTTTTAACTCCGATTTGGATCCGTTTGCGCCCACGCGTTCCTCTCTTCGTCTACTTTACTCCTAGCTATGTTACTCCTCCTGTTTAAACAATAAATGTGTAAAACACCAATGAAACACAAAACTAGAGGAAAACAAGCTAGAGTGGAGAAATGAGCATGAAAAGTGTTGATTAAACATATGAAATACACCCCTAAAACATGCTCATTTGGACACTCATCACACCCCCACACTTACCTTTTTGCTTGTCCTCAAGCAAAACCAAGCACCCATGCAAGTAAGGAATGCTCAAGACTAACAAACACTAACATGAATTGTAGGATAAAAGAAGAAAGCAAAAGTGATTAAAACCTTTGAGGAGTGTGAACCATCTCTTAGTGGTGGCATGGGTGTGCTTAGGGCAAAACAAAATCTAGAGTTTTGGGGTATGATCCGAAGTGCTTCAAAGTTCTAAAGATTAGGTGACTTAGAGAGCTTTTACCATGTCCAACTTCTCTCAAGAATGGGCATTGAGAAGAAAACAAAAGGAAAAATAGATTTATGCATTTGTTTCACTTTTGCAAAAGAGATGAGAAGATAAAATTTGGCATCATGCCTTTGCATTTAAGAACACTCAACTCTCATTGTTGGTTAACAATGGCGTCTCACAAGTCCCTTGATGGATTTTCACAAAGAAGCACCCCTTAGCAATCCCTAAGAAAGAAGACAAAAGGAACCCCAAAGCAATAAAAATCTAACCATACAAGATCACTTGGCCACACCGCATGTAAAATGCTCCTCAAAAGCAATCAAAATGAAAAATTTAAGCATCTATCCCACAATTCATAACAGTATTTGTTCTTAATGAGAACAACTCACAACACAAGGGTCCAAGTTTTTTATTTTGGACAATCGCAAGATAAGCATGAAGTATTAAGCATTTAAGCACACAATTCACCGAAAAGGTCACTCCCCCACACTTAAATTGAACAATGTCCCCATTGTTCACCAATCAAAAACAGGGAAGGTTCCAGAAGACCTTTGCGGGAAGCAGACAAAAGGAAAATCACACGGGACACAAACAAACAGTATAGCACAGAAGCGATCCCCAGATTTGCAGATTCAAAATTAGAGAAGAGAGAACGAAAACTAAAAGGAACTAGTACTCCCCTGAGATTGCTATTGCTATCAGTTTGTAGAACTCCCCCACACTTGAGCTTCAGCCTCAAGTAGCGTAGCTTAGTTGCGGTGTGTAATTGAAATTGCACCCGCATAAAACACTAGAAGCAACCAAACTACAACTGGAGTTAAGGGTTAGCAAAAACAAAACCAAAGGAGAACGAAAACAAAAACAGGAAATAAAAATAGTGGAGTCGTTGTGGGCAAATATTAAAGGAAGGGTGAAACGAGTACTCCCCGATAAGATGCAGAAGGAAGATAGGGTGCCCGCACAATTGCAAGTGGGAGGGGTCGTTGAGGTGCTACCTTCAATCGTTGGAGATGAAGGTCCTCTTGGAAAATTTCGCCAGAGGTTCCTTTGTAATTGTTCCTAATTCCATCCCTTTTTCAGAGGGGCTTACCTGTTTCAAAATATTCACAACACAGACGCCACCAATTGGGCGTAAAAGGGCAAGTCCAAAGAATGCCAAAATAGCCCATTATTGAAAACAATGCAAATTCGAAACTAACAGAATTTAAAAGACAGGATACGAAATGAAATCCGGGTTGCCTCCCGGTAAGCGGCCCTTCTTTAAGGTCTTTGGCTAGACCATACCACCATGTGTGGAGGGTGATTTTTCGGTATGAGGGGGGGTCTATCTAATTCGGGACCTGACTAAGAAGCCTGGATCCTAGAAATTTGCCATTCTGTGGAGGGTGAAAACCCGTTATTCTGGCAGCCCTCAAATACCTACTAGATCGTCCGTCTTTCCCAGAAAGCATAAGGGAGAGTGCAAGTGTGCACTACACCCGCTCTCAATGGGCTCCACGCGGACTTATGCCCTAAGGGCGAAATTGACTAGAGTCGCCACCTAGTTTGACCTAAGGAACTAGGAAGGGAGGAAAAGGGTTCTAAGAACCGTCAATTGACTCTGTGATATGAATTGGACTTATCTGGTCATACCAAAGATTCTGTGTGGGTTCGCACTGGGTTACACCCCTTAGAAGTGGCAACGACCACGACTTCGGATTGGTGCCCGAGGAAACCTCGGTCTCCAATTATCGGGATTGCCTTCTTTCAAAACCTTTTGGAGAGATTCATTTAAAAGCCAAGGATAGGATTAGACGAGGAGAGAGAGAGAGAAGAGAGTGGATGAGGTGGGCTTTTCTGTCAAGCTAGCACCCAGAAAAGGGAGGGTGGGTGAATTCGGATGAGTGTAGAATGAGAACTGGGAAAAGTCTGAGGTTGAGTGAATAGACAAGACTTAGTGCCTGATGGTTTGAAGTTCGTGGGAGCCGAGAAAGGTTTGAGCGTTTTGAGAGATGTGAGAGCCACCGTAGAGGGGGGAAGGGGGTTTTTTGTTTGGAATGGGGTCGCACCCTAGATGGGCTGCCTACGTACTCAACTCCCTGTTGAGATCGGACCTTACGTAGTTCAGAGTTTTTTGGAGATTTGGGAGTTTAGGGTTTTTGAGATGTTTGAGAGGTTAGTCTGTGAGACGCTCGGGTCTATGAGACATTGAAAGCTTGAGAGAAGCTAGAATTTACAAGAGGATCTGAGTTTAAGGTGAGTTGGAGTTTGAGTGATGACTTGAGTATGTGAGGCAATTGATGTTAGGGTGGAGATCCCGGGTGTTTCGGGTTCGAGGCTCTAATAGAGTTGAGGTTTTGGGATGTTTCGGGATTTGAAATGAGATGATAGTGGACTGAATTGCTTGGAGGATTGATTGTCAAAATCATCTCTCTTAAAGTTTTTTTTTTAAAACCGAAAAAAAATCATTTTTTGTTGTAAAAGGGCGGATAATCCCGAGGGATTACCCTATGTACCCCCTCGAACACGACACTTAATTAATGGTAAGTGCCGAGGCTCGAAAGATGGGGCAATGAATTTGTGTCGAAAAATAGGATTCAGGGAGAAACACCATGAATGAGATGTTCTCGGTCGAACCCTAATAACGTCTCTAACTCCCTTGTTTTAAGACATTAAAAACCAAAAATATTGAAGTCGAGTAGAAGGGAGTTAGACGATTCTAAAATCCCGGCTGCAACTAGGAAGGTCGTTACTTCCCTAGCACCCCGCCTTGTAAAAATCTAGACTACAATTAGGGGAGGTTTGTCACCCTAATGCCCCGCCTAAAGAGATCCAGACTGCGACAAAGGAGGTTATGACCCCAGTGCCCCGCCTCGGATTTTTATTTTTGGGAAGGAAGACAAGTGATGTTCTAACCATGGAGGAAATGTTTTGAAGGGGTTAGACATTACTTGCTCCCCGAAAACGGTTTATTTGAGTTGAAAAACTAAGTTAGAAAACTTTTGAAGTTGTTCGGAATTCTCGACGAAGAAACACTGATTTTGAGAAATGTTTTTAGGAGAAAAACTTTCTGTATATGTGAGAAGAACTTTCTGCTTGCTGAGAGAGTTTTCTGTGATGTGAGAAGAGTTTTTCCTTTAAAATTCCACAAAATGGTTTCTTTGAAATTTTGATGAAACTTGAATAAAAAAGATTGTTTTGAAATTCTTTTTGGGTTTTTAGATTTTTGAAAGGGAATTACAAATTGAGAGTGAATTGAAAGGGATCGGATTTGAGAAATGTGTTGGAATTGATTTGTTTTGACTTGTATTGGAAGATGGACCGGGTCAATGTTCGGGTTTGGTCAACGATTGGGTCAAGGTTTTGGTCAAGGTCAAGGTTTTCTGGTCAAAGGTCAAACTTTGGTTCAAGGTTTGATTCTTATGGACTTAACTTGATTTTTGTGGACTTAGGCTTGCTTGATTTTGTGGACTTAGGCTTGCTTGATTTTGTGGACTTAGGCTTGCTTGATTTTGTGGACTTAGGCTTGCTCGATTTTGTGGACTTAGGCTTTTGGACTTGGGCCTTATCTGAGACATGGGTCTTTTATGGTTTTGGGCTTTCTTGGTTTCGGGCCATGGGCTTTTTGGACTTTGAACCTTGGGCTTGATCTTGGATTTTGGGCCTTGGGCTTTTTTGGACTTTGAACCTTGGGTTTGATCTTGGATTTTGGGCCTTGGGCTTGATCTTGGTTTTGGACTTGGGTTGCGGGACGTGGGTTTGGGCCGAGTTTCAGAGTTGGGCCGGGTTGAATGTGTCATTGGGGCCGTGGTTTTTGAGTTTTGGATTATGGGCCGAGGTTGTGAACATGGGCCGACTGATGTAGTATTGGGCCGGGTTATGTGGTATTGGGCCATGGGTTTTGGGTTTGATGAATTATAGGCCGAGGTTGTGAACATGGGCCGACTGATATAGTATTGGGCCGGGTTATGTGGTATTGGGCCATGGGTTTGGGTTTGATGAATTATAGGCCGAGGTTGTGAACATGGGCCGACTGATATAGTATTGGGCCGGGTTATGTGGTATTGGGCCATGGGTTTTGGTTTTGGGCCATGGGTTTTGGTTTTCGGGCCTAGGTTTTGGGCCTTGGGTTTGGGCTCCGGGTTTTGGGCCTTGGGTTGGGCTCCGGGTTTTGGGCCTCGGGTTTGGACATGGACTTGGGCCAAGAGTGTAGACTCTGTTTGGGCAGAGATTGGGTTGGTGATGGGCTTAGTGTGGGCAAAGGGGATTTTGGGTACTCAACTTAGGCTAAGGTGGATATTGGGCCGGGTCAAGGCAATTGGGCCGGACATAGTGGGCCATGAGTTTTTGTGGACTTAAGGCTTCAGGCTTGGGGCCTTTTTTTTTGGACTTGGGTCGTGGGCTTCTTGAGTGTGGGCCATGGTTTTGGGCTGGGTTGGTTATTTGGGCCAACTTGAAGAAATCAGAGAAGGTTTTGAAAAGTTTAATCAAAGTCAGAATAAAAATGAATGATGAAAAATAAGAGAGACAATTTTAGGACTTGGTTTAATCTTTGGAAGATTCGGAAGGAATGATGGATCAACTAGGATGAATTTGAAAATGCTATTATTATTTACAAAATTATTAATAAAGTGTGGTTTGGGTTTAGGGGTCACCCTTTGCTAGGTGGGACCATGGCTCACCATTGGCAAGGGCTCACCCTCTATCCTAGGGCTAGGTCCTAAAGGTCTAATAACTAGGGCTTAATGATAGGAAGTAATAACACAAGATTAGCAAATTGCCATAAGCCGCAGAAATACAGTAGTACATGTATAGTAAAAATAAATAAATTAAGAGCAAATCATCATGATAAATAACAAGTCAAAAATGATAGCAGTTGCTAAATAAACGAGAGGGGATTCATTTCTGTTTATTCGCATTTAGAGACCAGAATGGGAGGTCTAACTACAGGAAGGAAGGTCAGGTACTTAAACCACCAAAAAAAATTATCGACTGAAACATAATCCGAATTGTGAACAAGAGTTAAACCCATATTGTCGTTTTGTTTATCAGAAATCTAAGAAACATTGAAACCAAATTAGTCACTCAAATGGTATGGTGCTGAGGAGTTTTACAAACAGGCATGCTTCAACAAAGCAGAAGATGAGCGAACCGAGAACATAATCAGCAATAAGTAACACACATTCAAACACAAACACACATTTAATTTGATGACTTTATCGGTAGAGGTTAAATACCGAGATGGAGGATGGTGGTCTCCTGCACAGAACAAAACAACAAACAAAAGAGAGGAAAACGAATCAGTCGGACATATTAATTCGTAAATATAACCAAATCAATCAACAGAGGAGATGAAAGGGTAGACTGAACGCAGGTGGAATCCAAAAAAAAAAAACAGAGATGAACGAGCCCTGATTCCACCGTAGGTCGGGTGTACGTTTTGAACATGCTCGATCGCACAGGCCTTTGCGAGCTGATTGGAATCAGAAGCGTAAGCCTAACCAGGCCCTGCTTTGAGTTTTCATGAACTAAACAGCGAATCCATCAGTGATAACATTCTGAAACTACATTCACTATTAGCGAAAGTATTCCTGAATCAGCCAGTAATAAGATGAGTATACGAGACAGCATTGACAACATAGGGACTCAGTCTATAAACCTGTTTCGAACGGAATCAGTGAGCAAGAGAAGAGTGAACGAAGTTAACAACAAATAGCGAATACACAGTTCCATCGGGACTTAGAACCCATCCTGGGTCCAAATGAACTCAAAAGACTTCACATATCCATAAGCAAAACAAACAAAAAAAACCAGTGCACGGTTGAAATAGATTCAAACCCAGAAATAGCAACCAGAGGATAGTGCAGTAATATATAAATGTACAAGGAGAAAGAAATAGTGAGTTGTACAGAGAATCGAATGACATCAGTTTCAAAATGTGTTCTCGACATGGCAATGCCCTCCTGTTCTCAACCATCACCGGAGAACAACCGAAGTAACCAGGGTACAAATTCGAAACCCGCGCAGGATCAAATCGAAGTTTAAGAAACTTTCGAACAACCAAAATAAGCATCAGGTAAACGAAGCTCGGTTTCTTCTACATAAGTCTAAAACAAATTTCGAATCCAAGTTCGAATACGGAAACCCAGCCAAAATAACAGTAAGCAAATGAGTGACATAAGAACAGCGAGGTTAAGGATTGAGTTGTGACTTATCCTGGTTCGAATCCATTTTTGAGCCTGAAAGCTCATGATAAAAAGTGAAAAGTATAACAGAGAGGAAGAGTACGAGGAGAGACAGAGAAGAGAAATCACACTATGCAATCTCATGAGCAAGCTCTGATGGTGGTGAGTCGCGTCAAAAATCGAGAGGGAAATAGCTAAATCCTAACCGGAATCAGAAACAGAAGGGGAATGGGGAAGAGGAGAAGTGCAAGTCGGTTTTAGCACTGAATTCGAATTCCAAACAAAACCAGTAAAACATACCCTCTTCTTCACGAGTTCATCGGGCGAAATTTGTTGAACCAGGAAAAACATCGAAATGCAATAGAGCAAGAGAAAAAAGTTTGAAATCCGAATTTTTTGACTCAAATGGCTCGACATTCTGCTTACCCTTGCAGAGAATCGAGGAAAGGAGGAAGAAATGGCAAAATTTGTCTGTCAATATCCCGGCGCTGGAGATGGAGTTTTCAGGCGTGAATGAAGAGACCGAGAAGAGAAGTTCGAGGAATTCTTTTGGGTTTTCAACGTGGGTCAAAAGAAAAGCAGATTCAAGTGCACAGGGTAGAATGTGTTGTCGGCCGTCTGTCCAAATGGAGTCGGTTTGTGGGTGTTTTATAATGTTAACCGAAGACACAAGGTGCCAGCTAGGGTTTTATTTAGTTTCAGGGTCGGGTTTGACCCGGGTCAAACGGGTCTTGTTTGGTTGAAAAGGACAAGACTCAAAAAAAATAAAAACGCCCTCTTTGCTCATTAAGGGAATCGAACCTGGGACCACATGCATCTCCTCAGAAGACACTAACCAGCTGAGCTAGTGCGAAACTCAATACATAAGTGTGAAAGTTAATAATTGAGCTAACACCAGCTGAAAGAAAATAAAATGCTCCACCGAGATTCGAACCCGAGATCTATTGATATTTAGACAAATGCACTAGCCAAAAATGCAAACTCAAAACGCAAACAGGCAATGAGACGAAAGGGACGGGTTTAAAATCAGATGGTCATTTAAAAATTCATTTTCGGAAAATCGTGTTTTTACGAAATGTTTTGAAAAAGATTATAAAACGACGGTTTTGTTATGGCACGCACGCTAATATGTTTTTGAAAAAGAAAGGCGACGACCCCTCTCGTTTTACTTATTATTTCAGAACTTGCTTTATGGGGTGAGAATTTTTGGTGTCTACACCGTGAAGTCATCCGGGATCGAATATGAACGTTGAAGTCGGCTTCAACGGGTGGGTTGGGCGGGCATCATCTAGCAATGAAGAACGACCCGGATCAAAAGGAAATGTGGCCTCAACACTTAGGATGTGAAAGTGTAAACTCCACCGATCGTTCATCAGGTGGAAGTGTTGAGGTGGGTGATCTTGGTACGAGGATCAAACTGTGGTGGAGCCTCCTCTTCAAATTCAAGGATGTGAACATCCTTATCTTCAGTGAGCAGTGTAGGGAGAACTCCGGAGCGGACTTTGTCTTCAATCTTTGGTCCCGGATCAAATGGGAAGGTGGTCTCCACACTTAGCGGGTGTACGTTGAGCTTCCACCCACTTCATTAGTGCATGGGTGGGGGCCTTGATCCTTCAAATGAAGATCAAAGTTAGTGGGCTCCTCCTCCTCAATTCAAGGATGTAGAC